>CM054135.1:56958093-56963093 GCA_028751875.1 Rapana venosa
GTGTAGTGTAGTGTAGTGTAGTGTAGTGCAGTGTAGTGTAGTGTAGTGCAGTGCAGTGTAGTGTAGTGTAGTGTAGTGTAGTGTAGTGTAGTGTAGTGTAGTGCAGTGCAATGTAGTGTAGTGTAGTGTAGTGTAGCGCAGTGTAGTGTAGTGTACAACAGTCCGGATAAATGTCAGAAAGATAATAAAAACAAGGCAATGGCAATAATAGAAGTAGTTATATACACTCAGCCACACGCACGCACGCACGCACACACACAACACACACACACAACATCACACACACACACACACACACACACACACACACACTCAAGAATTTTGTATGCTCAGCCACACGCACACACGCAGGCACACACACACACACACACAGCACACACACACACACACACAACACACACACACACACACACACACACACACACACACTAAACACACGCTAGGGGGGACGATTATACATCTGGACAGGAATATGCGTGCATATAAAGTGTTGCCTGTTTCACAGCATATGTTTCACATTTATTATTGTTTGCATTTATTATGAACACGTATGTGGATGCGCACATGCATTAATAAACACACATGCATGCATGCATACACAGACATGCACGTGCGTGCACGAACACACACATATACATATACTAACACACATACATATATACACATATACACACACACTCACACATGTGCACACGCCCTACATACTTAAACACACACACAGACTTACAAACACATACAAGCACACACCACTCACACCACACACACACACACACACTCGTGCGCACACACACATGCGCATACACACACACACACACACACACACACACACACACACACACACACACACACACACACACACACACACACACACAGCAAACAGGAACAAGAAACTAGATTCTTCCGTATTCGAATTCAAGCACACACACACACACACACACACACACACACACACACACACACACACACACCACACACACACACACACACACACACACACACACAAACACACAACACACACACACACACACACAGCAAACAGGAACAAGAAACTAGATTCTTCCGTCTTCGAATTCAAGCGCACACACACACCACACACACACACACACACACACACACACACACACACACACACACACACACACACACCACACACACACACACACACACACACACACACACACACAGCAAACAGGAACAAGAAACTAGACTCTTCCGTCTTCGAATTCAAGCACACGCGCACACACCACACACGACACACACACACACACACACACACACACACACACACACACACACACACACACACACACACACACACACACACACATAAATGAATGAATGAATGAATGAATAAATGAATGAATGAATGAATGAAAGAATGACTAATAAATCAGTGAAGCAGTGTGGAGTTGAAGGACACGCCTTAGCGTTCCCCAGGGAACATAAAATAACTACAGAGCTCGAAATTGATTTTTTTAAAAATCCGTTCCCACAATAACACAGAAAACAATTACACATCTCCTGCACTATTCATTCTCTTTCTCTCTCTCATTATTTTTACAGTTCCTTTTACATTCTTTCAGTCCCTATTCCCTGAAGATTCCAGAGAACAAACGACCGGTTTCCTGATTAGACAGCAGCAAGCTTTGTCTGTCTGTCTGTCTGTCTGTCTGTCTGTCTGTCTGTCTGTCTGTCTCTCTCTCTCTCGCTCTCTCTCTCTCTCTCTCTCTCTCTCTCCTCTCTCTCTCTCTCTCTCTCTCTCTCTCTCTCTCTCTCTCCTTTTTGTTTGTATTGTTCGTTTTCATTCTTTCATTCCACCAAAAGACCCTGGAGACAAAAGGACCGTGTTTACTGAGTGGACTACGCGAGACTCTCTGTCTCTTTCTCTCATTTTTTTAACCGTTTTTTGTCCTTCTTTCATTCCAACCAGAAGACCAAAAAGAGACAAAAAGACCTATCCTATTACTATCCTATTCTTTTATTTCGAGGAAAATGGCATAAGCACTCATGTGCTTAAAAAAAAAAAAATCCAGTCCCCGTGTATATGCACTTTTGTAATTGTTGTCATCCGTTCCCACCGGCACGCAATGGCCTACTCTTCCGAAAAGCGGAACGGGTTTTAACGTGTGCGCAAGATGTTCTGCGTGCGTTTCTTGAGTGGACTACTTGTGGCTGTCTGTCTGTCTCTGTTTTCCCTTTATCTACAGAACAACACTACCAGGTAGGCTACTTGATCATCACAGTTCCAAGTCTGCTCAATATTGCAGAACAATGCCAGGTATAGGTAGGCTACTTGATCATCACAGTTCCAAGTCTGCTCAATATTGCAGAACAATGCCAGGTATAGGTAGGCTACCTGATCCTCACAGTTCCAAGTCTGCTCAATATTGCAGAACAATGCCAGGTATAGGTAGGCTACCTGATCCTCACAGTTCCAAGTCTGCTCAATATTGCAGAACAATGCCAGGTATAGGTAGGCTACCTGATCCTCACAGTTCCAAGTCTGCTCAATATTGCAGAACAATGCCAGGTATAGGTAGGCTACCTGATCCTCACAGTTCCAAGTCTGCTCAATATTGCAGAACAATGCCAGGTATAGGTAGGCTACCTGATCCTCACAGTTCCAAGTCTGCTCAATATTGCAGAACAATACCAGGTATAGGTAGGCTACCTGATCCTCACAGTTCCAAGTCTGCTCAATATTGCAGAACAATACCAGGTATAGGTAGGCTACCTGATCCTCACAGTTCCAAGTCTGCTCAATATTGCAGAACTGGCCGCAGAGGAAAAGAAACATACACTTGCACACAGATGAACACACACACATACATACACACACACACCAAACACACCCACACTGACACTCACATGCACGCACGCATGCACGGGCGCGCACGTGCAAACACACACACACATACACACGGGATAGGGGACGGGATAGCCTAGTGGTTAGAACATTGCGCTCGCAATCTGACGACTCAGGGTTCGATTCCCGATTAAGGGGATATTTTCCCCTGGAGTTAGCATCAGTGCAGACTCCACTCTCCCCAAAAGTCTTTAGGATGAGACTATAAACCGAGGTCCCGTGTGCGCACGCACGCAGAACATCTTGCGCACACGTTAAATCCTGTTCCGCTTTTCGTAACAGTAGGCCATTGTGTGCCTGTGGGAATAGATGACAGAATTTATAAAAACCGCATACACACGGGGACTATATGTAAAAAAGCACTTAAGTGCTTATTTCATTACCCTCGATATAAAAGAATTAAAAAAAAAAACAAAAACATTCAGACAGACAGACAGACAGACACCCAGACAGGCACATCCCCCCCTCACACACACACACACGCACAGCTAGACACACAAACAGACACGCAGACACACACAAACAGACACACAAACAGACATAGACACAGGCACGCAGGCAGACACACAGGCAGATAAACACACAGGCAGACAGATAGACGGACAGCCATATATACAGAGAGGGAGAGAGAGAGAGAGAGAGAGAGAAGAGAGAGAGAGAGAGAGAGAGAGAGAGAGAGAGAGAGAGAGAGAGAGAGAGACGTAGATACACACATAGACAAGCACACACTGTCACAGTAACGTTACAGACAAGTGGACAGTACAGTATGATATATATAAGCAACAGGAAATCACAATCTCCAGTCCTCGCCACCACGAGCACAAGTAAAATGAATAATAAATTAGGGAAGTTATGTTGAAGCGCGCGCGCGCACACACACACACACACACACACACACCACACACACACACACATAGTCACACAAGCGCCCCCGCGCGCGCGCACACACACAACACACACAACACACCACAACACACACACACACACACACACACACACACACACGATTCAAGATTCAATGCTTAATTCCTTTACCCCTTTAGGGATAATGGAGGATTACAAACATACACACACACACAAACAAACACAAACACATACACACACACTCACTCACACACATAAAACACACGCATACACACACACACATACACACACTCACTCACACACATAAACACACGCACTCTCACACACACAAAGTCACAGACACACACCAACAGGATCTTCCTCAATGAAGCTAAAAATAACCAATGAGCGAGAGAGAGAGAGAGAAGAGAGAAAAGAGAGAGAGAGAGAGAGAGAGAGAGAGAGAGAGAGAGAGAGAGAGAGAGAGAGAGAGAGAGAGAGAGAGAGAGAAGAACCTGTAGCGGTATTAATAAATTCAGAGAAGAACACTTCTTTACGCCAGTGCTCTCTCTCTCTATCAAATTTTAAAAAATGTGGATGTTTATCTGAAACTTGAAAAAAATATAATTCTCTCTCTCTCTCTCTCTCTCTCTCTCTCTCTCCTCTCTCTCTCTCTCTCTCTCTCTCTCTCTCTCTGTCAGTCTGTCTGTCTGTCTGTTTGTCTGCCTTTCTCTCTCTCTCTCTCTCTCTCTCTCTCTCTCTCTCTCTCTCTCTCTCTCTCTCTCTCTCTCTCTCCTCTCCTCTCTCTCAATCCTTCCCTCTATCTCTTAAATTGAATTGAATTAAATTGAATTGAAAAAAGTATGTGGATGCTTATCTGAAACCCTTAAAAAAATAAAGATCATTCTCTCTCTCTCTCCTCTCCTCTCTCTCTCTCTCTCTCTCTCCTCTCTCTCTCTCTCCTCTCTCTCTCTCTCAAGACTGTCGATATAAAAGTAAAAGAATTAATTTTTATTTAATTCCCACCTCTCCCTCCCTCCATCCCTCCCCTCTCCCCTGATTCCCCCCCTCCCTCTCTCTCAAATTGCCCATCTTCAGTCCCTTTGCTCCAAGACCCAGGCAGGAGGCCGAATGAGTGATTTCCTGGCCAGACACAGACAGACAGACAGACAGACCATGGCAGCCCCTATTCATTTGCTCTGTCTGTCTGTCTGACTGTGTCTGTCTGACTGTCTGTCTGAATGACTGACTGACTGGCTGTCTGTCTGTCTGTGTCTAACTGTCTGTCTGC
>CM054135.1:56968093-56973093 GCA_028751875.1 Rapana venosa
GGCACCCTTAGAAAAGTTCTTCAGCTTCAGATGCTGAGATCGGCTTCTCTATTATTGTTGTTGTTGTTGTTGTTGAGAAGTAGTGTGGTTTCGTGTTTGGTGTGTGTGTGTGTGTGTGTGTGTGTGTGTGTGTGTGTGTGTGTGTGTGTGTGTGTGTGTGTGTGTGGGAGGTGGGGGGGGGGAGAGTTTTATTTATTTTTTATTTATTTTATTCTTTCATATCGAGGATAATGGAATAAGCACTTATGTGTTGTTTTCTTACATCCAGTCCCCGCGTGTAGTATGCGGTTTTGCAAATTCTGTCATCTGTTCCCAGAGTGAGTGTGTGTATGTGTTAGTTAGTTCTTCAGTTTATCCTCCTTCCACCAAAAAGTGATATCAGACGAGTGTGTGTATGCGTGCGTGCGCGCGCGCGCGCGTGTGTGTGTGTGTGTGTGTGTGTGTGTGCGTGCACGTGTGTGTGTGAGTGTGTGTATGAGAGTGTGTGTACGTCCGTGCATGTATGTGTGTGCATGTATGAGTGTGTGTGTGTGTGTGTGTGTGTGTGTGTGTGCGTGCGTGCGTGCATGCGTGTGTGTGTGTGTGTAAGTGTGTGTGTGAATGAGTGTGAGTATATGAGTGAAATTGTGGGCGTGTGTTGTTGTTGTTGTCTTCGATTTTACGTCTGTTCACTCTCAGTGATATTAGACGAGTGGGCGTGTGTGATAGTGTGTGTGTGTGTGTGTGTGTGTGCGCGCGCGTGTGTGTGATAGTGTGTGTGATAGTGTGTGTGTGTGTGTGCGCGTGCACGCGTGTGTGTAAGTAAATATATCAGAGAAATTGTGTTATATATGTGTGTTCCTGTATGTGTGTGAATGTGTGCGTGAGTGCAAGCGTGCGTGTATGTATGAATATGTGTGTTTGTGTGTGTATGCATGTGTGTGTGTGCGCGCTTGTTTGCATGTGAACATGCAAGTATGTGTGGGGGTCTTGCGTGCGTGCGTGCTTGCGTGTGTGTTTTGTGTGTGTGTGTGTGTGTGTGTGTGTGTGTGTGTGGTGTGTGTGTGTGTGTGTGTGTGTGCGTGCCAATAAAAAGACCTAAGCAACAAACAGTTTACACAAAACTTAGGCCTTGCTATTTGAAAAAAAATGCATGCATATGCATGTGTGTGTGTGCGCGCTTGTTTGCATGTGAACATGCAAGTATGTGTGGGGGTCTTGCGTGCGTGCGTGTGTGTATGTGTGTGTTTGCATGCATGCATGCACGCTCGTGTGTGTGTGTGTATGTGTGTTTGTGCACGTTCATTGGCAAGATTTTGTGCCTATGTGCTCGCATACCCGCAAGCTTGCGTGCGCACATACACTTGTATGTGTGTGTACATGTGCTTACCTGCCAGACTAGGTGTTCATCCTGAGTGTGCGTGTGTGGTGTGTGTGGTGTGGTGTGTGTGTGTGTGTGTGTGTGTGTGTGTGTTTGAGTGTGTTGAGTGTGTGTATGTGTGTGTGTATGTGTGTGAAAGTCAAAGTAATTTTTTCCAGATGGCACATGTGTGTGTGCATGCATCCGCGCGTGCGTGCGTGGGGCATACCCGTGTTAGTGAGTGTGTGTATATGTGTGGAAAATCAAAGCCATTTTTCCCGGATGGCACATGTGTTGTGTGTGTGTGTCCATGCGTGCTTAGGGGCATACCCGCGCGCACTCCGAGTGTGTGTGTGTGTGTGTGTGTGTGTGTGTGTGTGTGTGGTGTCTACTTCAGTTCAGAATTAGAATTTAATTGAATGGATGATGTTTATAGCCACGCTGATCACAGACACCACATCAGGACCATCACCTCACCTCAGTCACAACGCCCATAGTCTAGCCAACTACAAAAAAAAAAGGCCATAAAAATCGTCAGGGTTGACGCTTTTACTCCAACCCCCCCCCCCCCCCCCCCACACACACCCCAATCCCCCCACCCCCATCCCCCCTCCCCTTTCTTCGTTTCAATCCTTGAGGACTCATGGTGTTTCTTTCTCCAGGAATCTTTCTATTTTGGCGCTTGTGTGCCAAAGCCTGAATCTCCACACATCGTTTCTAGTCTGTTCCTGTCTGTTTTCCAGTCAACTCTTTCGTCTCCCTCCCTCCAAAGCTTTGAACTGTATGGAAACTGTATTGAACTGTACAGAGTTGTACCGAACTGCACCGAACTGTACTGAACTATAATTATTGAACTGCAGAGAGCTGTATAGGCCTGCTACTTTCAGTCACACTAGATTCTCTGATCTCTACTTCTATGGGGAGATTGTATCGCCACAAAAGCAGTGACACCCATTTTTTTCGTAAATCTTCCACTCTTACGTACGTGTGTTATTAGTTTTTTTCTACGAGAGTGGCCTTTTTTCAACAGAATTTTGCTAGCGACAACGCTCTTCTTGCCGTAGGTTCTTTTACGTGTGCTGAATACTTGTTGCATGCACACAGGACCCTGCATGATGGCGTCACCAGCTCCCAGACCACAACTCAAGGCCTAGTGGACGAGGGAGAAAGAAAAAGTTCGGGCGCACACGGGGATCGAACGAGATAGCCTAGCGGTTAAAGTGATGTATGCGTGATCTGCTGACCCAGGTTCGATTCCCGTTCAAGGGGATATTTTCCCCCTGGAGTTAACATCCAGTGCAGACTCCACTCTCCCCAAAAGTCCTTCTTCGGATGAGACTATAAACCGAGGTCCCGTGTGCAAACGCACGCAGAACATCTTGCGCACACGTTAAAACCCGTTCCGCTTTTTAGAAGAGTAGGCCATTGGTTGCCGGAGGGAACGGATGACAAAATTGACAAAACTGAATATACGCGGGGACTGGATGTAAAAGATAACATACGAGTGCTTATTCCATTATCCTCGAAATAAAAGAAAAAAAATAAAATAACCTGCACTTCTCGCTTTTGTGTGTGTGTGTGTGTTATTTTATTTTATTTTATTTTATTATTTTTTATTCTTTTATATCGAGGATAATGGGAATAAGCACTTACGTGCTTTTTTTTTTTTTTACATCCAGTCCCCGTGTGTATGCGGATTTGTGAATTCTGTCATCTGTTCTCACCGGCACACAATGGCCTACTCTTACGAAAAGCGGAACAGGATTTAACGTGTGCGCAAGATTGTGTGTGTTTTTTATTGTTTGGTTGTGAGGTGTGTGTTGTTTGTGTGTGTGTGTGTGTGTGTGTGTGTGTGTGTGTGGGGGTGAGGGGGGGTGGGGGGGGGGGGGGGGGGGGCTGGCGGGTGCGTTATTACCTCTAGACGAAGCGAAGACGTGTTTTAGCCAGCCAGACAGTTTGGAAATGTGCCATAGCGGTGTGGTGTTCTGGTGTGCAGGGATGTCACCGCATCTTCACATCTTGGTAGGGATCGATAGACTGGTCGATCATGGGGGGAGGTGGGGGAGGTGGGGGGGGGGGGGTAGGGGGGAGGGGGAGGCACTTGACGGTTGATAGTATCTGCACTATACTTCGTGTCTGGCGTCTTGCGGTAACATCGGGTTTTGTTGTTGTTGTTGTTGTTGTTGTGGGTTTGTTGTTGTTTTTTGGGGGGTTCATGGAGTATTATTTGTTGTTGTAGATCTGGTGTCAGGGTCTGTCATTGTGTAGTTAGTAAAATGTGGGGGGGAAAAAAAGGATTGACGAATACCAGCGGTGTGTGTGTGTGTGTGTGTGTGTGTGTGTGTGTGTGTGTGTGTGTCTGTGTGTGTCTGTGTGTGTGTGTGTTTGTGTGTGTGTGTGTTTGTGTGTGTGTGTGTGCATGCTTGCGTGCATGCGTGCGTGCGTTCGTGTGTGTGCTTGCGTGTGTGTGTGTGAAGGGGGGGGGATGGTGTCTGTAGCTGTTTCTCTGTCAGTGTTAGCACTTGCGCGCACACACACGCATAAAACATACATACATACTATGAGTGCACACATACACAACTTACGCAAGCTTGCGCATCCTTGCACGCATATCAACGCACGTAGTACGCACTGACACAACCAACTGTGTTACACGTACGAACGTGATATGCGCGCGCATCACATCATTTGTATGTGAGAAGAGGGGTGGGGAGGGGAAGGGGGGGAATGGAGGCGAGACAAGAGACATACACCCCAGTCATCATCAGCAATCAGAATCAGAACACAGCCATTTAGTTGCCAGCAATAAGCACCAAAGGCAGTGGCAGTAGTAAAGCTCAAACAACCGCCCTTTCTATGGCTTTGCTACGAAGTCCGCACTATAGAGCTGCGTGAAGACAGACAGACAGACAGACACACAGACACACACACACACACACACACATACACACATACCACACACATACACAAAAACAAACACACACACACACACACACAACACAACACACACAACACAGACAACACACTCATGCACATATACACACACAGACAACACACACAACACACACACACACACACAGAGCACACACGCACAACACACACAACACATACACAACACACACACACACACTCATGCACACATACACACATAAAACACACACAGCACACACACACACACACACACACACACCACAACACACACACACACACACACAAACACACGCACATATATACCCCCCTCCCCCCCATTAAAAAAAACCCCAACAACAACCCAACAACAGTCAAAGAACAAAACCTCTCTGCACACTCACTCAACCAATCACAAACAACCAAATAAGCAAACAGAAACCACGAAAACAAAACAAACAGCAACAAATCTCAAAATCAGAACAACAAGAAAACATCTCTTGAAAAAAAAATCACCCCAGAAAAAAATCAGACCAGAAAAAATCAGACCAGAAACAAAAATCAGACCAGAAACAAAAACACACTGACAGTTAATGGTTTTTTCCAAAAAATTCTTGTCAGCAAACACACACACACACACACACACACACACACACACACACACACACACACACACACACACACACACAACACACACACACACACACACACTCACAAAGACAACAAATAAAACAAAACCCAAAACCAAAACAAA
>CM054135.1:56983093-56988093 GCA_028751875.1 Rapana venosa
CTCAAAATGGGGTCGGGATAGCTCAGTGTTTCCCCAAGCTAAGGCTAAGCGGGTCTCTTTCCCCAAGCTAAGGCTAAGCAGCTAGTTGAGACATTAAAGTATTCTTGAGTCTTAAGTCTTGAGTTACCAAGTGGATGGGTGACCCATTTGCCGCGCCTTGGTTTCAGGACAGTCCCCCAGTTCCCTACAGCTGTAAATGGCTATCTGCCCTCTTTAGGGTCCGGGAAGAGAAAGCAGCGAGGGAGAGGAGTGAAGATGGGCGCCCCCGCCCTCAATACGCTGGCCCCTGGAGAAGCTGAGGTCTCATGACACCTCGCTTCCCAACGACCCGCGTAGACTATGGGAACACCCTGCCTTTTACCTCCCTTTCAAAATAATGAACATAACGCCACCACCTAAAAACGAAAACCCCAGCAAAGAAAATAATCGATCAGCTTACACGAGTCTAACCTAGACTGGGAATTTCAACAGCAGGTGAGCAACACAGGCATGTTAAGGAAGAACAATCTCCATAGTGATGATTTTTTTTCAGTCAGGGTTTTTTTTGTTCTCGGGTTTTTTTTGTTTCGTTACTTGGTTGGACCTCTGAGGTTCGTTTACTCAATGGCGAGATTTTTGCGTATGCGACCGTTTTTCGCCCACCATAAAGGTAGCCGCATTCTGACTTCAGGGATGTATGCTGGGTATATTCGTGTTTCCGTAACCCACCGAACGCTGACATGAATTACGGGATCTTTAACGCAGCATGTTTGATTTTCTGGGTGTGTGATATACACGAAAGGAATTAAGGCTCTGGCAGGTCTGCACTTGAAGTTGACCTGGGAGATCGTGTGTGTGTATCGTTCAGGTGTGTAGGTGTGTGTGTGTAGGTGTGTGTGAGTGTGTGAGTGTGAGTGTGTGTGTGTGAGTGTGTGTGTGAGAGAGTGTGTGTTTGTGTGTGTGTGTGTGTGTGTGTGTTTAAATGATTATAAAATAAACTGATTTTTATCTGCCGTGGAAAAAAGAAATGATTCCCTATTCTTTATGTGTTTCCCAAAATTTCCAAAGCTTTATGAAGCAGCCCTAGATTTTTGCTTTACTTTGTTTCATTTGTTCTGCTCTGTTCTGTTCTGTTCTGTTTTGTTCGTTTTGCTTTGCTTTTATTTTGTTGTGTGTAAACTTGTTTCGTTTAGTTTTCTTATGCTTTGTTTTATGTTGCTTCGCGTTACATTGTTTTGTTGTTGTTTTTTTGTTTGTTTTGTTTTTGCTGAAATTGGCTTTGGACGTTCAGGCCATCACAATGTCTTGTTACAACTACAACAGTATCAATCAGAAACAAAACTATCATTATCTTCAAAATAAAAAAAACAAAAAATGTCATTAATCACACACACACACACACACAGAACATCTTGCACACACGTTCAATCCTGTTCCACTTTTCAGAAGGATAGGCCATTGTGTGCCGTTGGAAACAGATGACAAAATTTACGAAACCGCATACACACGGGGACTGGATGTAAAAATGCACATGAGGGCTTATTCCATTATCCTCGATATAAAAGAATAAATAAATAAACACACCCATAAGGGGACAAATCAGACTGGGGAGGGGTAGTTCATAGCTAGGTGGCACCGCACCTGGGGACAGTGTCCATAATAAACTCTGCCCCCGAGCTATGGCCTTCATGCTCGCTCTCTCCTCTCTCTCTCTCTCTCTTCTGATACACCGGTCATTTTCCCTTTTCTGGGGCTCGGGTAACAGGGACACACTAGAATGATGAGCTTGACCAAGTAGGTAATAAAAAGGACACACCAGATGAGTTTGACCAATCGGCAGGTAAAAAGGACACTCTAGAATGATGAGTGTGACTATTAGGGCAGGTAAAGGTTATACATATATGTACATTATGGTGGGACTGCTTAGCCTACACACAATAGCATTCCCTGACTATGTGACTTACAATGACTAGAAGGTTGAAAGGTAATATTGTTGTTTATTGTTTGTTGTTGGTGAATAATAGACTCTTCTTTGTAGATAAGAGTCTTTGAGTCAGTAGTTTGGGTAGAGGGTGGTGGTGGTGGTGGGGGGGGGGGGTGTAGTGTAGGGTGTGTGTGTGTGTGTGTGTGTGCGTGTGTGTATGTGTGTGTGCGTGTGTGTGTGTGTGTGTGTGTGTGTGCGTGTGTGTATGTGTGTGTGTGTGTGTGCGTGTGTGTATGTGTGTGTGTTTATTTCGAGGATAATGGATAGTGTGCGTGTGTCTGTGTGCGTGAGTGCTTATGCTTTTATCGTCAAATCTTTATTTCTAGACGAAAACTCGAATTGATGAGGAAGTGCATTTGCTTTTTATTTTATCGAGCTTGAGAGAGAGAGAGAGAGAGAGAGAGAGAGAGAAGAGAGAGAGTGTGTGTGTGTGTGTGTGTGTGTGTTCGTTCGTTCGTTCTTTACATTTTACGCCTTTTCACTATCAGTGATATTCGTGTGTGCGTTTGTATATGTATGTGCGTGTTTGTCTGTCTGTCTGTGTGATTGTGTTTATGTGTGTGTGTGTGTGACACAAAGAGACCGAGAAAGATCAAATCTTTTATTTTCAAAAAGTGGGTAGATAAGCAATAAATGGCTGATGTTTGTGGTTTGGACTTTTTTGTTCTTTTTTGGAGAGAGAGAGAGAGAGAGAGAGAGAGAGAGAGAGAGAGAGAGAGAGAGAGAGAGAGAGAGAGAGAGAGAGAGAGAATACAACCTTTGTTGCCCACTTACATATTGTTTTATCTTATTTTATTTTATTCTTTTATTTCGAGGTTAATGGAATAAACACTCATGTGCTTTTTTCCATCCAGTCACCGTGTGTATGCAATTTCGTAAATGTTTATCATCCGTTTCCACTAGCACACAATGGCCTACTCTTCCGAAAAGCGGAACGGGTTTTAACGTGAGCGCAAGATGTTCTATGGAAGAGAGAGGAGAGAGAGAGAGAGAGAGAGAGAGAGAGAGAGAGAGAGAGAGAGAGAGAGAGAGAGAGAGAGAGGGGAGAGAGAGAGAGAGAGAGAAAAGAGAGAGAGAGAGAGAGAGGAGAGAGCGACAGACAGACAGACACACAGAAAGACACAGACACACAGACAGACAGACACAGACAGACAGACAGACAGACACACAGACACAAAGACAGACAGACACACACACACACAGACACAGACGCACAGACAGACACACACACAGACACAGACAGACAGACAGACAGAGAGAGAGTCTCGTTTTGTGAGTCAGTCACGCATAACAGACTTCCACCTCGGGCTGTCACGATTCCTTGTTCCCCTTTTTTCAGGTACCTCAGTCTCTCTGTGTCTTTACACCTCAAACTAGAATAATCTACCTGTAGTTTTGATCGCTCTTTTTTTTGTCCTATAGAAAGACTGAACCCCTCCCCCCAAGAAAAAAACAAACAAACAAACAAAACCAAAAAAAAACGAGCATCTTTTTCTTTTTCCCCCTCCTATTTTCATGTCATCACTTTTTTTGGGTGTGTGTTTGTGAATTTCAAATCTCACCAATTTTCTCTCTATTTTTGTATTATTTCTGGTGGGAGATAAAGGATTGGACAGTTATATATGCCAGGGACGGGATAGCTTAGCCTGGTGGTTAGAGTGATGCGCTCGTGATCTGCTGACCCAGGTTCGATTCTCGTTCAAGAGGACTTGTCCTCTGGAGTTAACTTCAGTGCCGACTCCGCTCTCCTCAACATCTTGCGCACACGTTAAAAACCCGTTCCGTTGTTTGGAAGAGTAGGCCATTGTGTGCCGGTGGGAATGGATAACAAAATTTACAAAACTGCATACACACGGGGACTGGATGTAAAAAAAAAGGACAGAGTTCGAATCTCGTTCAAGAGGATTTTTTCTCCGGAGTTAACATCAGTGCAGACTCCACTCTCCCCAAAAGTCCTTCGGATGAGACTATAAACCGAGGTTCCGTGTGCGAACGCACGCAGAACGTCTTGCGCATACGTTAAAACCCGTTCCGCTTTTCGGAAGAGTAGGCCATTGTGTACCGGTGGCAACGGCTGACAAAATTTGCAAAACTGCATACACACGAGGACTGGATGTTTTAAAAAAAAGCATATGAGTGCTTAATCCATTATCCTCGAAATAAATAAATAAATAAACCCCAAACTACAATACTCTACCATTCTTTTTGATCGTTTTTTCCCTTTATGAAAAGACGGAACCAACATCCCCCCCCACCCTACCCCCACCCTATTGCTTTCCGTTTATAATTAAATATTGTTTAGTTATTTTGTTGTATGATTCGGGGGGGGGGGGGGGGGGGGGGGGTGGGGGTGGGGGGGGGGGGGGGGGGGGGGGGGTGGAGCAGATGGAAGGGAATGTAATGCTCCTTTTTTAAAAAAATGTAGATTTCCAAAGTTGGAAATTATGAGTGAACATTTGGCTGTTGGAACTGCGCTGCTTGTCATCTTTACAAAGACACACAGTGTGATTTCATACAGGACTGAAGAGTTTGCATATGTGAATCAATGTCTCTCTCTCTCTCTCTCTCTCTCCTCTCTCTCTCTCTCTCTCTCTCTCTCTCTCTCTCTCTCTCTCTTCTCTCTCTCTCTCTCCTCTCCTCTCTCCCATTCTCTATGTCTGCCTGTCTGTCTCTGTCTCTCACTGTCTCGGTCTGTCTATTTGTATGTCTCTGTCTGACTGTGTCTGTCTGTTTGTATGTCTGTATGTCTGTCTGTCTATCTATCTGTCTCTCTCTGTATATGTATGTATGAATGTATGTATGTATGTATGTAGTATATACGTGTGCGTATTTATCTATTTATTATTTATTTTTTCATGTATCCTTTTAATATTGAGGAAAATGGATTAAACACTGTTGTGCTTTTTTCGTATCTAGCCCTCGTGTACGTGCATGCAGTTTTGTCAATGTTTTCATCCTGATAAAAAGAAACTGCTTTCAATTGAAAGATCATTGATTAAAAGAATTTGGTACTGCTTTATACTGGAAAACCAATGAT
>CM054135.1:57000593-57008093 GCA_028751875.1 Rapana venosa
AGGAGAGTTTAGAGTTTTCTGACATCAATGTGAATCGGATCCCAAATCACCTGTAATGATACACAGACAAAGTAGCGGTTACGATCACACGGTGTGGTCCAGTGCTTATATCACACATCCAGCCACTGGAAACCAATGGTTGCATGGTCAAAGTCCCAATAAAAAAGAACATCTTTGGAAATTCAAGTCGTGCACGGACGGACGGACGCACGCACGCACGCACGCATACATACACGCACGCACGCACGCACGCGCACACAAACACACACACACACACACACACACACACACAAACACACGTCGAATATCACTTTGAGTGAACAGACGTAAAATCGAAAGCAACAACAACAACAACACACATACACACAAACGGGCGCGCCCGCCGCGCGTGCACGCAACACACACACACACACACACACACACACCACACAACCAAACAAACAAAACAAACAAACAAACACAAAAAAAAATATACACATAAACGCACAGACCACCAAAGCATGTCACAGACCTGTATGATCGAACAGTGGATTTGCTGCTGCCTGTTCAGATTAACAGTGCACATACATAGGAACACATATGTTGTTGTGATCATTTGTTCTTCCACATAGCGTTATGCATCTGCCGGCAATCGTTTGAGGTGTTTTTTTTTAAAATCAGGATACACAGGGCTTGTCTCATCATTCAAAACGACTTTACTTCTAGTTGTTTTTCGGTTTAAACAAATGTTTGTTCAGAAAAGAAAAAATAACGTGGAACGCCGCACGACGCACAGCTGCAGACCGGAACCAGTGGAGGAATGATGTTCGAGCCTTGTGTGCCTCCTGGCACAGAGAGAATTAAGGTTAAGGTTAAGGTAAGGAAAAGAAAAAACTGATTGTCCACAAAAGCACTGGGCGCAGCAACACGCTAATAGCTCATAGTGTACTCCACCATCAAACAAAACTAAACTTGTTATTCGACAGTTGGTTGCTGGGGGGTTTTCGGGAGGGGTGGGGGGGGGGGGTTCTTTGCTGTATATGTTATCAAAGGTGCATTGCGTATCATCCACTGTCCTTTCTGCTTTTTTTGTCAAAATAATCTTTTTTTAAGGTCAGTATCTATCATATTGAAGCCATCATCATACTGCAAATCACAGATCTGATCAAACAATAGCAGCGACTGACTACACACTTCAATGAAAGAATTTTAACTTTCTGAGACATTACATCCGACCAAGGGTTTTTTCCCCCCTGTCTGGTAAGCATTTGAATCGTCGTTCCAGAACAACGTATTAGCCATTACCACACAAAATACTTTAAAAATTTTTCTCTTAGTCTACAAATTCATCATTTTGTGGTAAATTATCTCAAGAAGATTTTTTTCTATGATCAGTTATGGTATTTTGCTGTGGGTTTTTAAAAAAATAATAATGAGTTCTAGGGTCCTCACACCATGAAAAAAGCCTGTCTACCTTAGTTCTGTAGACAGCTTCAACATGACTGCCCACTAATAAACCCGTCACAGCAAAGTCAGGCTAAAGCGTAGGGGGAGGACGCCGGGATGGCCTGGTGGTTAGAGTGATGCGCATAGCGCTCGTGATCTGCTGACCCGAGTTCGAATCTCGTTCAAGTAATAGCAGCAACAGCAGCGGCAGTAGTAGTAGTAATAACAGTAGCAGTAGTAGCACTGGTGGTGCTAGCAATAGTGCAGTAGCTACAGCAGCAGTGGCAGTAGAAGCAGCGATAGCAGAGCATTGGTAGTAGTCGACAGACCTGTTTGGAAAGTGATAGAAAGGAAAGTAACTGCGCAAAATGTGGGGCAGCGATAGTCGTCACAGCCGCTGAAGCAGCAGCAAAAACCCCCCAAAGTAGCAGTCACAGTAGTGGTGGTGGTAGGACCATGCTTCGTGGGCAGACAGCAGCAAAAACAGGATCAAGCGGAGTTCTCAAGAAGTCAGAACTGCAGCATTTATTCCCCCCACCCCCCACCCCCATCCCCTGCCTTTCCCAGGATAAGGAAGGGGCCACACGGGTCACAGTCAGCACTGAGGCAACTCAACAAGACATTGAACATCGGCAGAACATGCATCCCTTCCTTTTCTGCACTTTTAGAAAGCAGGCAGACGAGCAACAACACACAGGCAGTAGGAGGAGAACGAGAAGGGAATGTCAGAACTTGCGATAAAGTAATTGACCACCCGCAAGCTGATAACAACCCACAGGCTGACAACCGACAAACCCACAGGCAGGCTGACAATACAACCCACAGGCTGACAAGAACTCAACCCACAGGCTGACAAGAACTCAACCCACAGGCTGACAAGAACTCAACCCACAGGCTGACAGCAATACAACCCACAGGCTGACAACAACACAACCCACAGGCTGACAACAACACAACCCACAGGCTGACAACAATACAACCCACAGGCTGACAACAATACAACCCACAGGCTGACAACGA
Organism: Rapana venosa; assembly: GCA_028751875.1. Lineage (NCBI taxonomy): Eukaryota > Metazoa > Mollusca > Gastropoda > Neogastropoda > Muricidae > Rapana > Rapana venosa. The sequence goes on from CM054135.1 coordinate 57,003,039, forward strand.
CTCAACCCACAGGCTGGCAACAATACAACCCACAGGCTGACAACCGACAAACCCACAGGCTGACAACAATACAACCCACAGGCTGACAAGAACTCAACCCACAGGCTGACAGCAACACAACCCACAGGCTGACAACAACTCAACCCACAGGCTGACAGCAACACAACCCACAGGCTGAAAACCGACAAACCCACAGGCTGACAACAATACAACCCACAGGCTGGCAACAATACAACCCACAGGCTGACAACAATACAACCCACAGGCTGAAAACACCTCAACCCACAGGCTGACAACACCTCAACCCACAGCCTGAAAACAACTCAAACCACAGGCTGACAATACAACCCACTGGCTGACAACAACTCAACTTACAGGCTGACAATACAACACACAGGTTGACAATACAACCCCACAGGCTGACAACAATACAACCCACAGGCTGACAATACAACCCACAGGCTAACAATACAACCCACAGGCTGACAATACAACCCCACAGGCTGACAACAATACAACCCACAGGCTGACAACAATACAACCCACAGGCTGACAACAACTCAATCAACAGGCTGACAACAACGCAACACACAGGCTGACAATACAACCCACTGGCTGACAACCGACAACCCACAGGCTGGCTACCACCAACCCACAGGCTGACAACTGACAACCCACCGGCTGACAACCAACAACCCAGAGGTTGGCAATACAACCCACAGGCTGACAAGTTACAAGCTGACAACCCACTAGATGGAAATCCCAGAGGCTGACAATACAACCCACAGGCTGACAACTTACAGGCTGACAACCCACAAGCTGGGGGGAAACCCACAGGCGGACAACAAACCCGCAGGCTGACAATGAACAACCCGCAGGCTGACAATGAACAACCCGAGGCTGACAATACAACCCACAGGCTGACAACCCACAGGCTGACAACCAAGAACCCACGAGCTGACAACAACCCAACCCACAGGCTGACAACCCAACCCAACCCAACCCACAGGCGGACAACCAACAACAACCCACACAAGGGAGACAGCCCAAAGGACAACTCGCCCCTCCACGATCACGCTAGGAATGGAAGGTCTGCACAGCGGAGCGCTGATATTTCCGCACAGCGTCCATCATGAGGTCGTTGAGGAAAGGCAGCTCCTGCTTCTGCATCAAGACGCAGTCGTAAGAGGTCAGCACAAAGGCGGCGCTCCAGCGAGTGGCCGGCACCCTGAAGGGTATGTTGTTGCTGTGAGACCACCGTCCGCAGTACAGCTGCACCTTCCGCAACAACCCTTTCAGCATCTGCACCTCCTGCTGGAAATCGGGGCCCTGCTCTCTCAGCGTCCTTTGGAAGCGGTCGTGGAAGAAGCCGTACAGGTCGAAATCGGCCACGTTGAGCTGTCTGTGTCGCTGGAGGTCTTCGGGAGAGAAGGTCCTCTTCTGCTTGAAGGAGTTCCGGTTCTTGGGGATGTAGAGGATGTCCCTGATGCTCCAGCACATCAGGCGGCGGAGGAGGACCAGGGACTCGTCGAAGAGCTCGGTGATCATGACCAGGTGGAAGTCGTAGCCCAGCTGGTGGATGTAGCCGCGCCTCAGCGTGGCGTTCTTCACGTGCTCGGCAGTCATGCCCAGGTCCTGGGACTGCTTGTTGCGGATGTAGGAGGTCAGCCTTCTGGGGTCCTCGAATCTGTAATCATAGCGTGACATGACATGACCTGACATGACCTGACCTGACGTGACATGACATGACGTGACCTGACCTGACCTGACCTGACCTGACCTGACCTGACCTGACCTGACCTGACACGCCAGTATGGTTTTGGAGGTGCGACTTGGAATGTGTGCGTGGTTTTGTTGTTTGGTTTAGATTTGTATAGGTGAAGATATGACATTACCTAAAGATGAGTTTTTGTGGGTTTAGAAAGCGAACTACCCCCCTGTGGGGATGGCGGGGACCTGTCTGTCAATGTAAATAGTCTCCTCAACTTCTGGAAAATCTGAACAGGAAATTTCCTCTTTTTTATCACTCTCTTTCTTTCTGCCGTGTTCCTTTTCTTCCTGTCACCATCTTCTTGTCTCTTCTGCACTTCTTGGTCCATTCTCCTGTCTTTTTTTTTCCCCAGAAAGACTTAAAAGGTAACAATTCTCTCACATGCCGAAGTCGGATGCGCTGGGCCTGACTTGTCAGGCGCTTAAGGGCAGCGTGACGCATTTTCGCTCATATAACAGACAACAATTAGTTGCTGTCTGAGTGTTCGACGACGACGACGACGACGACGACGACGACGACGAAGAAGAAGAAGAAGAAGAAGAAGAAGAAGAAGAAGAAGAAGAAGAAGAAGAAGAAGAAGAAGAAGAAGAAGAAGAAAACGAACGTATTTGGTCTAGAACAAGTTAACAGTTGTTTTACATTTAAAAATTGTCCAAGTTTAGAACTCGAAATTTGTGCAAGTAACACCTCTCATTCCGTCCGTTTGTGTCTCTTTTCAGTTTTCTTAGCGGTTGAGAAATCCACTGTCGGCTTGCTAGGCCAGTCACAACTTCACCAGAGCCCTGTTAGCCAGCTTGACCTGTTTCCGTGAATGAATCTGATGAATCAGAACAAAGCAGCTCTTCAAGAACACACAGACCAACTCAACACAAGCTGCGAGATGTATGACATGAAGATCAGTATCACCAAAACAGAAGTTATGTCTGTCAGCAGAAATCCAGGAAAGCTGGACATCAACATCAACGGCACCCAGCTGAAACAGACCAAAGAATTTAAATACCTTGGCAGCCTCTTCACTGAAGATGGAAAATTGGACAGAGAGATAGAAACAAGATGCCAGAAAGCGAACGCAATCAGTTACCAACTCGCCCCCCTTCTAAAACATTCCAGCATCCCAATGAGCACCAAGGCAAAACTCATCAACGCCATATTCGTTCCAACACTCACATACCAGTGTCAGACATGAGCTCTAACAAAAGCCTTAGAGAGAAAATTGGTTTCATGTGAAATGCGCTGCCTGAGAAAAGCTGTCAACAATACCAGACGCGACAAGATCAAGAATGAGGTGATCAGAGACATGGTCGGACTAACACCAATTCTCCACCATATCGAACAACAAAGGATCAGGTGGTTTGGTCACCTCACTAGAATGCCGCCCAACCAACCAGCCCTACGGGCATACACCACCAAACACAATGGCTGGAAAGCCAGAGGTAGACCAAGGAGACGATGGAGCGACTCCGTGGCTGACACCCTGCGAGCCCATGACCTGTCACTCCATCAAGCCTCCCGCCTTGCTGCAGACAGACGTCTGTGTCTCCCCGCGACGCCGAAGGGCACCAGCGGCAGATGAAAGAAAGAAGAAGAACACCCCTCATTACGCTGTGTTTGCATGGCACTCTCTTGCTTCTGGCATACCCATAGCACCGCTCAGAGCATGGCTTCCGTATACAGAACAGACAAGAACCAGCAAAAAAAAGCTTTCAGAAGATTATGAGGAAGACCCTAAATCCACCCATTAAACAAAGAAAAACAAACCAAAACATGAAACAGAACTTTACACCAAATACAAACCAATAAAATAAATCAGTTTTGGGAGGGTAGGGGGGTGGGGGGGGGGCTAAGATGGGAGGGGGGGGGCAGTGTCGTGGAAGGGGGGGGGGGTTGGGGGGCTACCGTGGAATTATACAGCATAGCGTGAAATTACGTAAATCCGAGGTCAATCCGTAATCAATAACACGTTAACATTTGCATCGCTGTGCGCTGATTTCTCTCAGTTGTACATTGACACGGTGTTGTGTGTGTGTGTGTGTGTGTGTGTGTGTGTGTGTGTGTGTGTGTGTGTGTGTGTGTATGTGTGTGTGTGTGTGTGTTTGTGTGTGTGTGTGTGTGTGTGTGTGTGTGGTGTGTGTGGTGATTGTGTGCTTGTGTGTGTGTGTGCGTGCGTGCTTGTGTGTGTATGTGTGTGTGTGCGCGTGTGCACGATTTTGAATGAGCAGATTGATAGTAGTGTGTGTTTTTAGGTTGTTGAGATTTCTTTGGTCATTAGTCAATATCGTGTGTGGGTTTCTTTTTCCCTGATGGGCTTTTGTTGTTTTCATATTCTACTGACTGGTATGATGTGTGTGTGTGTGTGTGTGTGTGTGTGTGTGTGTGTGTGTGTGTGTGTGTGTGTGTGTGTGTGTGTTTACCAGAGCAGATTTTCATACTAGACTTGACCTAAAATCTTCATCTTTGCGTATTAAAGATCATTCATTCATTCATTCGCTCATTCCATCTTCGTTCGTTCTCTAACGTAAGTGGTATACACACACACACACACACACACTACACACACACACACACACACTACACACACACACACACACACACACACACGCACACACACTACACACTACACACACACTACACACACACACACACACACTACACACACACACACACACACACAATCGCCGGCAACAAAAATGGGTCAACACAAAACTAGGTCACCTTGGGACGAACCTGCGACTTACTGTGGGTTACAGTGACATGCCATTTTAGGAATAAAACCCAACAGCAACAACAAAACCATTTTCAGAGCAATCTGCCGCATAGTCTATAGACTGATAATTAATTGCTGTGACTGTGTCCAAAATGAATTAGTTCTTAAAGCAGTTGCCATTGGTTTAGGATTTAACGGACGTTTTTATGGGTATCTTTTAATAGGCATTAAACCATTACTACCTTTATTACTTATGGGTGTTTTGTTGGGGAAGGAGGGGGGGGGGGACTTGTGCTTGCCTGCCTGCCTGTTTGCTTCCTTGCGTACTTATCCACCTACATACCTACATGTTCCAACCTCTGCCCTATACACATAATAATGTACACGCATTTATGCTTATGATCTGAACATCACCAATACTCACATACAGATACAAAACATTTGCATAACACACTAGGTCAATGGTGGATGGGTGGTCTAGAGGTAACACACCTGCCTAAAAAGCGAAAATTCTGGGTTCAAAATGTGTAATGGTTCGATTCCCATTTGTGCCCGAAGCCTTTCTCCACATCCACTAGAC
>CM054135.1:57013093-57015593 GCA_028751875.1 Rapana venosa
AGAAAGAAAAAGGAAAAGAATGGAAAAAGGAAAGAAAAACGAGAAAGAAGGCCACAGAAAGTGGTAAGGATAGAGACAAGATAGATAGATAGATAGATAGATAGATAGGTAGATACATAGATAGATACATAGATAGATAGATGGATAGATAGAGGGAGAGAGAGAGAGAGAGAGAGAGAGAGAGAGAGAGAGAGAGAGAGAGAGAGAGAAGATAGATGATAGAGAGAGAGATAGATAGAGAGAGAGATAGAGAGAAAGAGAGAGAGAGAGAGAGAGAGAGAGAGAGAGAGAGAGAGAGAGAGAGAGAAAGATAGATAGAAGATAGAGAGAGAGAGAGAGAGAGAGAGAGAGAGAGGAGAGAGAGAGAGAGAGAGAGAGAGAGAGAGAGAAGAGAGAGAGAGAACTCGAATATTTTAATGAGGGTACTTGGATAAGCCAGAGGCTTCTTTACACCAGGCCCTCATGGGCAAAAAGTGAAACAAACATGAATAAACAAGCAGAATAGATAGATAGATAGATAGATAGATAGATAGATAGGTAGATAGAGAGAGAGAGATTGATAGAGATAGAGATGGAGACAGGGAGAGAGACAGAGATAGACAGACAAACACATATATACAGGCAGAGAGAGAGAGAGAGAGCTAGAGAGAGAGAGAGGGAGAGACAGACAGAGACAGACAGACAGAGACAGACAGACAAAGAGAAAAACATTTCACAACGCTGTCATTCACGCCCCCTTCTCATCTCAACTCTGATAGCATGCAAAACTTATAACACAAACCAACAACCATACACATCATTATGAACCAAGCCGTGTATCAGAAGCGTCAAAAATTAATGGAAGAAGAAACACATCCCTTTTTATCCTATGTCTCTGGAATAACGTCACTCATTGTTTATTTATTTATTTATTTATGTATTCTTTTATATATTTATTTATTCTTTTATATCGGGGATAATGGAATAAGCACTCATGTGCTTTATTTACATCCAGTCCCTGTGTGTATGCGGTTTTGTAAATTCTGTCATCTATTCCCACCGGCACACAATGGCCTACTCTTACGAAAAGCAGAACAGCATTTAACGTGTGCGCAAGATGTTCTGCGTGCGTTCGCACACGGGGCCTCAGTTATTAGTCTCCTCCGAAGGACTTTTGGGGAGAGTGGAGTCTGCACTGATGTTAACTCCAGGGGAAAGTATCCCCTTGAACGGGAATCGAACCCGGGTCGTCAGATTGCGAGCGCAATGTTCTAACCACTAGGCTATCCCGTCCCCGTTGTGCACTTTTGTATACGGCCTTGGCGCAAGCTTCTTCATTTCAGTACTATAGGACTGTGATCACCATTGGTCCCTTGGCGACGGTTGTAAGGTGTTTCTCAGAATAGTTCTATCTTGAACAGTTCTTTAACGCGCACTACATATTTCATGGCCTGGGAATGACCCTTCATGTATCATTGACACTTTTTTTTTCACGTAAGAATCTTCACAAGAAAGAATTCTATTCAAAACTTGAATTGTCTTCGTTTTGTTTTATTTATTTATTCGTTTATTTCGAGGATTATGGAATAAGCACTCATGGGATGTTTCTTTACACCCAGTCCCCGTGTGTATGCAGTTTTGTCAATTTTATCATCCGCTCCCACTGGCACACAATGGCCTACTCTTCCGAAAAGCGGAACGGGTTTTAATGTGTGCGCAAGATGTTCTGCGAATTGAGGGAGTATGTGTGGTGTGGTGTGGTGTGGTGTGGTGTGGTGTGGTGTAATGTGGTGTGTAGTTCGGTGTGGTGTGGTGAGGTGTAGTGTGGTGGGGTGTGGTGAGGTGTAGTGTGGTGGGGTGTGGTGAGGCGTGGTGTGGTGTTGTGTGGTGGGATGTGGTGTGATGGGGTGAAGTGAGGTGTGGTGGGGTGTGGTGTGGTGGGGTGTGATGTGGTGTGGTGTATGGTGGTGTGGTGGGGCGGGGTGGTGTGCTTTTCGACAAGCTACGTTGGCCAACTAGGGAATAGTTAACCACCAAACCCACTGATTGACCAAGCAAGCAGGCAAGCAAGTAACTGACTAATCAACCAACCATCCAAAATTTTGAACACACACACATAAACACACGCGCGCGTGCACACGCACACTACAAGTTTTTAAAAAAAGAAACGAAGAAGAAAAAAAGACATCCTCCTTAACTAAAAAGACAAACCAACCAGGCAGACAACAAATCAACCTACCTAAAACAAAAGCAGCATAAAAACAAAAACAACTAAAACAAAACAAAACAAAACCAAAACAAGACCCAGAACTAAACCAAAAACCAAAACCAAAACCCGAAACAAACCAAAACCAAAAACAAAACTATAACCAGAACCAAACCAAAAACCAAAACCCAAAACCAAAAACCAAAAGCCAACCCAAAAATTCTTGCCGCAAAAATCAAAAACACCAGTGTTAATTAATGCAATCAGCAGAACGAACCTTGCCGAAAAAGATGTGGTGTTTCGCCGTACAGCCTG
>CM054135.1:57020593-57023093 GCA_028751875.1 Rapana venosa
GACAAACACGCACACAGAGTCAGACACACAGAGACAGAGACAAACAGACCGACAAGCACAGAGAGAGATTTTATTTCTTTTCATTTCGAGAATAATGGAATAAGCACTCGTGTGCTTTTTTTCATCCACTCCCCGGGTGTATGCAGTTTTGTAAATTTTGTCATTCGTTCCCACCGGCACACAATGGCCTACTCGTTCGAAAAGCGGAACAGGTTTTAACGTGTGCGCAAGATGTTCTGCGTGCGTTCGCACACGGGACCTCAGTTTATAGTCTCGTTCGAATGGCTTTTGGGGAGAGTGGAGTTGGCACTGATGCTAACTCCAGAGGTAAAATCCTCTTGAACGAGAATCGAACCTGGGTCAACAGATCACGAATACATCACTGTAACCACCAGGCTATCCTGTCCCCCACGTTACTGAGAGAGAGAGACAGAGAGACATTGATTTACTCATTCTATCTAAGGTCACACAAACACACAAACACATGCACGCATACACACTACACTACACTACACTACACTACACTGCACTGCATTGCACTGCACTGCACACCATTGCACTACACGACACGACACTACACTACACTACACCACACTACACTACACTACACTACACACACCGACCCACCAAACACACACACACACACAACACACACTACACACACATACACACATACACACTACACACTAACACATACACACACATACACACACACAGACCCACCCACAAACTCACACACGTACATTACATACATTACAACACTACACACTACACTGCCCACTCTCACCCCTACCCCACCCCCCCAACCACCCCCGCCCCACTGTCCTGCTGCGTTATGTAAAGTGACGTATGGTCCAGTCACCTGGCTCACCTGACCCTACCTGTCACTGTCACAATCATAGCCACGCTGCTGGACAGCCGTGAACATGGACAAAGAAAGTTGCTGCTGCCCTGGTCAGTTGGTGTCCACTACCTACTGTCCATGCTACATTATGGTACATGGTGGATCGGTGGTCTAGAGGTAACGCGCCTGTCTAGAATGCAAAAAATCCGGGTCGGGTGTGTGCGTGGTTCGTATCCCGTTTGGGCCCGAAATTTTTCCCCATCCATTAGACCATGAGTGGTGGTCTGGGCGCTAGTCTTTCGGATGAGACGATAAACCGAGGTCCCGTGTGTTACAACACATTTTCAGCGCACGTAAAAGAACCCACGGCAACAAGAGAGTTGTCCCTGGCAAAATTCTTAGAAAAAAGCCACTCTGATAGGGAAACAAATACAGTTGCAGACCAAAAGAAAAAAGAAGGGTGGCGCTGCTCTTGTGGCGACGCGCTCTCCCCGGGGAGAGCAGCCCGAATTTCACGCAGAGAAATCTCGTGACTTAAAGTGGTATAAAATAAAAAAAATAAAAAAATAAAATTATTCCTCTCTCTCTCTCTCTCTCTCTCTCTCTCTCTCTCTCCTCTCTCTCCTCCACTCTCTCTCTTCTACACACACACACACACACCACACACACACACACACACACACACACACACATACACACACATACACACACAAACATACACACACAATACACACACACGACACACACACAATCATACACACCCACCCACCCAAACACACACACACACACAGAGTTAACATCAGTGCAGACTCCACTCTCCCCTAAAAGTCCTTCGGATGAGACTATAAACCGAGGTCCCGTGTACGAACGCACGCACAACACCTTGCGCACACGTTAAATCCTGTTCCGCTTTTCATAAGAGTAGGCCATTGTGTGCCCGGTGGGAACAGATGACAAGAATTTACAAAACCGCATACACAAAGGGACTGCATATAAAACAACACATAAGCGATCATTCCATTATCTTAGATATATATAAAAAAAAATTTAAACTAAAATAACACAATCACACACAGTGACCAATTTTTGGGGTGGTGGTCAGGATGAAAAAAAAAGCTGTATAATAAACTTAATCTTTTACCCTCAATAAGGTAAAGATCATTTTGACTTGACTTGACTTGACTTGACTTGACTTAACCATGTCCTGGAGTGGACAGTGAAACACGAGTATGGTCCAGTCGCCTCAAACCTCACCTGTCACTCGCATGTCGTCCTCAACAGAGAAAGCAAGCAAGCTCCTGTTCCTCTGATTAGTTAAGTGTCCTCTACTGTCTGCTGCTGCTGCTGCTGCTGCTGCTGCTTTCTTAGTCCCTCTGTGTGTGTAGTGTAGTGTAGTGTAGTGTGTGTGTGTGTGTGTGTGTGTGTGTGTGTGTGTGTGTAGTGTGTGTGTGTGTGTGTGTGTGTGTGTTAGTGTAGTGTAGTGTGTGTGGTAGTGTGTGTGTGTGTGTGTGGTGGTGGGGGTGGGTGGGGTGTGGGAGGGGGTGTGGTTGTGATGGTGTGTGTGTGTGTGTTGTGTGCTGGTGTGTGTGGAGGGTAAGTGTGTGCATGGTGGTGCGTCGTCGTGCGTTTTGTGTTATATTGCGTGACGTGCGTGAC
>CM054135.1:57028093-57030593 GCA_028751875.1 Rapana venosa
GTGCTCCTTTGTTCATTTTGATTTAAAGAACAGCTAACCAGCACACTGTAAAGACTAACATATCTTTTTTTGTCTTTTGCTTAAGTTTTTTTTTTTTTTTTTTAAAGGAAATGAGGTCTTCCTCTCTGCGAGGTGAAGCTTGCTTAGAACAACGTGAGTGGACACTGCTAGCGGCCCTCGGATTTCTGTGTGTGTGGGGGTGGGTGGGTGGTATTCTGGGCTACGTTGCTTTAACTGTCACGCTTGCTGTGTCTTTCGCGCGCGTAAACAGCGAAGTGTGTTTTTAGGCAACGTGTTAGTGTTGTGTTATCAGGGGAGGTCTAGATGGTGTCTTAAAGTTAGTTTGTGTTTTTGAGAGAGAGAGAGAGAGAGAGAGAGAGAGAGAGATAGAAGTTGTGTGTGTGTTGTGTGTGTGTGTGTGTGTGTGTGTGTGTGTGTGTGTGTGTGGTGTGTGTGTGTGTGAGAGTGAAAAATATGTTTGGATTTGTTTTTTTATTCATTTACGCTGCGATCATGTCATTAGATGTGAAAATTTTAGGATGGTTGATTGTTGTGCATGTGGGTTGATTGATGGACGAATGATGGTTGTTTTTGAATTGTTTGTTTTCATTCACCTGTCGTTTTACGCGATCGTTCATTCATATGCCAAATCGTTCATGCATTAATTGATTGCTTGGATTTAAAGAATCGTTATACAGTGCAGGTGTTATACTGGTAGTTGCCAAGTTAGAAGAGATTTTTTTCTTCTTCTGTTTTTCTTGTCCTCCTTTTTCACTACGTTTATAATACTGTTCAATACAACAGGACGCAATAATACCCTGTTTTCTTACTTCTCATAAGTTTTAAGGCAATGAGGTTTTAAACCAACCAAAAAAAAAGAATAGTGATTTTAATTCATCAATGATACTAGTTTGAAAAAAGACTGCTTTTGTTGTAACAATGACATTTTTTTTAAATTTTCAGCTGCCATATAACAGCTGTCTCTGTTGCATTTGGTGATGGAGCACCCCCATAAAACTGTTAGCTTGTTGCATTTCATAGACTTGTGTGTGACCTGTGTTGTTTTTTTAAAAAACCCACACGCGTTGAGATGGCAATACCTTCAGTCGTTTTGATCAAGCCTTAAACTGATGTCACCTATGTGAACGTATCATTGCGTAGGTAGACAATGTTGCCCCCATGGTAAAACCCATTCCACCTGTTGAAGATAAGTAGGCCGTAATGGGTTTATTGCGTAGGTAGACAATTTTGTCCCCATATTAAAACCCATTCCACCTGTTGAAGATAAGTAGGCCGTAATGGGTTTATTGCGTAGGTAGACAATTTTGTCCCCATATTAAAACCCATTCCACCTGGTGAAGATTAGTAGGCCGTAATGGGTAGGCGGGAACGGATGAAAAAATGAAGACGTATGCATACAGGTGGGGTGCCAGTTCGGACTCGACACCACCCCCACCCCACCCCCATCCCCAAATCAGAACCCAGATAATTTTATCCTGGGGACCCCCCAAAAGTGTACATAATTATGCAAAAATCACATCAGTGCTCGACCTTGGAACCAGAGAGAGAGAGGGGGGGGGAGTGAAAGAGGGAGTGAGAGAGAGAGGGAGAGAGAGAGGGAGAGAGAGAGAAGGAGAGTAAGGGAGGGAGAAGAAAGAGAGCGTATGAGAGGGAAGAGAGAGAGAGATGGCAGAGAGAGAGAGAGATGGGAGAGAGATAGAGGGAGAGAGAGGGAGCGAGTGAGAGAGGGAGGAGAAGAGAGAGAGGGAGAGAGAGGAGAGAGAAAGAGAGAGAGGGAGAGAGAGAGAGAACTCTGAACTTGAACATGTTTAATATGTACATTGGCCTTAGGTCACACAATACATTGAGTGTGGGGGTGGAGAGGGCGGAAACAAAACTACTGATGTCGTGCCGAATTTCAATGTCTGTCACCAGAAAAAAAAACACCAACCCATTCCTTGTGGAGCATGATCACAATGGTCCTATCTTGAACAGGCTTGGAACGTGATAAACACATAATTATTATACTGCATCAATTATTGCTGGTAGCACACATCAAAATCACTATGTCAAAATGCAATATTTCATTTCAGGATAACAGCAATGGAGAGCATACAAACATTGTGGGGTTGGAAGTATTTGCGCCTTTTTGAAAAAAACACTGTGCCAAGTTATCGATCGTCCTTAAACTGCCAGAGAATGAAGGAACAAGCACTCACTGATGGTGAACTCAGTGACAGTAAACTCGTCTTGTTTGGTATGAAAATTTTTGTAAACCAGAGAGAAAAAATACATATAAAAAAGAGAGAAAAGAAAATTGGTGGGCAAATTTTTCAATCATCAGATTTCTTCTGTCTTTTGTTATGATTTACCTTTGTGTATTTGTTGTAATGATTTACCTTGTGTATTTCTGTTATGGTTTGCATTGCGTATTTGCTGTTGTGATTTACCTTGTGTTTTTGCTCTTATGATTGACCTTGTGTATTTCATTCAGCACAAA
>CM054135.1:57038093-57075593 GCA_028751875.1 Rapana venosa
AATGGCCTACACTTCCGAAAAGCGGAACGGGTTTTAACGTGTGGGCAAGATGTTCTGCATCCGTTCGCACACGCGACCTCGGTTTATAGTCTCGTCTGAAAAGGGGAGAGAGAGAGAGAGAGAGAAGAGAGAGAGAGAGAGAGAGAGAGAGAGAGGAGAGAGAGAGAGAGAGGGGAGAGAGAGAGAGAGAGTGTGTGTATGTGTGTGTTTGTGTGTTTTATGTGTGCTTGTGTGTGTATGTGTGTGTTTTGTGTGTTATGTGTGTGTATGTGTGTGCGTGTGTGGGGCGTGTGTGTGGTGTTTTGAGATAAAGAGAGAGAGAGAGTGTATGTGTGTTTGTGTGTGTATGTGTGTGTTTGTGTTGTATGTGTGTGTATTGTGTGGGTGTGTGTGTGGTGTGTGTGGGGTGTGTGTGTGTGTGTGTGTGTGTGTGTGTGTGTGTGGTGTGTGTGTGTGTGTGTGTTTTGAGGGACGTTGTGTGTGTGTGAGTGTGTTTGTGTTTTATTATTTTTATTTTATTCTTTTATTTCGAGGCTAATGGAATAAGCATTCGTGTGCTTTTTTCATCCAGTCCCCGTGTGTATGCAGTTATGTACATTTTCCATCCGCTCCCACCGGCACACAATGGCCTACTCTTCCGAAAAGCAGAACGGGTTTTAACGTGTGCGCAAGATGTTCTGCGTTTGTTTGCACAAGGGGCCTCGGTTTATAGTCTCATCCGAAGGACTTTTGGGGAGAGTGGAGTCGGCACTGATGTTAACTCTAGAGGAAAAAATCTTCTTGAACGAGATTCGAACCCGGATCAGCAGATCACGCCCCTACCTAAAAACCCCCCACCCCCCTACCTACCCGCCACCCCCCCCCCCCCCCCCCCACCACACACACACCCAAATCCTCCACTCCCCCACACCCCCCAACACACACAGAGAATGTGTATTTGGCTGTGGCCCGTAGCCTGAGAAAGAGACATGATCAGTACAGTGTTGCTTCTCTTCTCTAATCTTCCTGGACTGGCCGTAATAGGCCTATCACAGGGGAGAGAGAGGGGGAGAGAGGGAGAGAGAGGGGGAGGAGAGAGGGAGAGAGAGGGGAGGGCGAGAAAAGAGGAAAAGAGAGGGGAGGAGGAGAGAAAGAGGAAAGAGAGGGAGAGAGAGGGAAAAGAGAGGGAGAGTGAGGGGGAAGAAAAGAAAAGGGGAGAGAGAGGAGATGGGGGGGAGAGAGAGGGAGGGGAGAGGGAGAGAGAGGGGGAAAAGAGGGGGAGAGAAAGAGAGGGAGGGGAGAGGGGGGTGAAGAGAGGGGGAGAGAGAGAGGGGGGGAGAAAAAGAGGGGAGAGAGAGGGAGAGGGGGGAGAGGGAAGAGAGGGGGGGGAGAGAGGAGATGGATGGAGAGAGAGGGAGGGGAGAGAGGAGGGGGGGGGAAAGAGAGGGCGAGAGAGAGAGGGGAGACATAGAGATTTAGGCATGCAGGTTTTTGTCCTGTGGTTAAAGGAATGGTGTGTGTGTGTGTGGGGGGGGGGGGGGGGGGTGGGGGTTGCCCATAAGTGCTGGCCTTGTACAGTCGTTACCAATTTCAGCTGTCAGCCTCGGTCCCCTGTAGTTTAGCCTGAAAGGTCAAAGGGGAGAGTATTTTTGTGTAGCTCTTTCCACTATGATGGAATTTTTTTTTTTTTTTTTTTTTTTTTGGGGGGGGGGGGGGGATGAAACTGCTGTTTAGGAGATTGTGGTGATGGTGGGGGTCCATGTGGTGGTAGTGGTGGGGGGAGAAAGAGAAGAGAAAAGAGAGAGGAGAAGGGAGAGGGGGGAGAGAGAGAGAGGAAAAGAGAGAAAGGGGAGAGGAAGAAGAAGGGAAAAGAGAGAGGGAAAAGGGGGGGGAGGAGAGAGAAAGAGGGAGAGAGAGGAGGAAGAGAGAGAGAAGAGGAAAAAGAGAGAGAGAGACAACCCCAAAAAGACAAATTTTTTTTATTTTTTGAGGTAATGAATAAGCACACATTGTTTTTTACATCCCGCCCCGAGAAAAAGGGGGGGGAAAGAGAGGGGAGAGAGAGGGGGAGAAAGAGGGGGGAGGGGAGAAGAAGAGAGAGAGAGGAGAGAGGATAGGAGAGAGGGAGAGAGGAGAGAGAAAGGAGGGAGAGGATAGAGAGAAGAGAGAAAGGGAGAGAGAGAGAGAGAGAGAAAGGGGAGAGAGAGAGGGGAGGAGAGAGAGAGAAGAGAGAAAAGAGGAGAGGGGGAGAGAGAAAGAGGAGGAGGGAGAAGAGAGAGAAAGGAGGAGAGGGGAAAGAAGAGGAGAGATAGAGGGAAAGAGAGAAGAGAGAGAGGAAAATAGAGAGAGAAAAGAGGGGAAAAGGAGAGAGAGAGGAAGAGAGGAAAAAGAGAGAAGAGGAAAAGAGAGAAAGAAAGAAAAAAGGAGAGAGAGAGAAGAAAAAAAGAGAGAGAGGAGAGAGAGAGAAGAAAAAAGGGAGAGGAGAAGAGAGAGGAGGAGATGTGGTGGCGGTTTTTTTTTTTTTATTCTTTTTGTATTTCAAGGGTAATGGAAAAAGCATTCGGTGCTTTTTTATATCCGTCCCCGTGGTTTTGCAGTTTTTTTAAAAGTTGTCTCTTGACCCCGGGCCCCAAAAAACCTCACTTCCCAAAAGGGAACGGGTTTTACGGTGCCAAAATGTTCTGCATGCGTTCGCACACGGAACTCGGTTTTTATAGTTCGTCGAAAGAGAGAGAGAGGAAGAGGAGAGAGAGTGGATGGGGAGATGGATGTGGGGAGTGAGGGGTGAGAGAGAGAGAGATTGACGAGCACTATAAATTTATGAATACATATGATATGATTTACAGTTTTCAATTCATCACCACTATCCACCATTGCACTCACGTGTGATTTAACATTGTACATGTGAAGATCGTCCTGGATCATGATATAAGAAAGTAGGATTGTGGGAAAAAAATCATTTTCCTTGAAGGTCAGTTTTCTATACACAATAAGGCGATATACAAGTAAAAACTTCACACTTATATACAGAGAGAGAGAGAGAAAGATGAGAGAGAGAGGAGAGTGTGAGAGGAGTGGAGAGTGATGAGAGGATTGAGAGGAAGATGGGAGGAGTACGAGATGAGAGAAGAAGAGAGAGGTGAGTGTCGGTGTGTGGTATTTTTGGGTAGAGAGTGGGAGAGAGTGTGTGTGTTGTGTGTGTGGTGAGATGAAGATGAGAGGAGATGGAAGGAGGTAGAGGAAAAAAGAGGGGGGGGAGGTTAATTTGGTATAAGGTAATGGAGGATATATTTACTTTGTTTTCCAACAGATCAATGGTGGTGGATGTCTTTTATTTTTGATGCATCAAGTGTGGATTGAATGATAATATCATTTTTGAAGATGTTTATGATTGGTTGTTGTCTAAATGAATCAGGAAGGGAGTCCACAGCACAGGGCCTGAGTAAAGTAAGCTAAATATTTTAAACAATATTCTATTCTTGGGATTTGGGACACTCGGCTTCTTTCAGTATTTCGGACATGATTCATAGGGGGAACTTGTCTTTTTAAGGATGAGGGAAAATGTTCCTGTCTTTACTTCTTAAACAATCGTGAGGCCCTTTGTCTAAATCTTAGTCTTTGGGTGTGAGAGAACGAATATTTTATGGATATAATTCACTTTAGTAAGTTGTCTTCTTCGGAAGAAAGAAACAGTTTAAGAGTGTTTATCCAGTTACTTAAGGGTTTTCATGTTTGCACTTAGGCCAGAATCCACAGGGGTTTTGAGTTTGATGCTAAACTATTGAAGATTGTATTTAAGCTTTGAAAGTAATAGTTTTTTTCTTGAATGAAAAGTCTACGAAAATGTGTGATTTTAGTCAATTGGTATACTCTTTGAGTTTGTATTGGCACAGTGTGTTATGTATGGTACCTGCTGAGATTTTCAATCATTTTGTTTCTCTTAGAACTTTGTGGTTTGAGAGGCTTGTTCGATTGTTCCTTTTAAATATGGATTGGAGAAAGTTTATGAGAATAGAAGTTTGTCGCTTTTGTTGGTAGTGATAAGCATGCATTTTGTTATTTTTTGGGGTGGTGTTTAGACATTGTGGTTTTTTTGTTAAGTCCCTATCTTGACAAGGGTTCATCTGTGCTTTTTTGTAAGTGTCTTTGCAAGAAAGTGAGTTATTGTTGTATGGCTTGTTTATGTGTGGTTGTGTCATCAGCAAAATGTTAGTATTTTTGGATTGGATTTGATATGGAGAGTAAGTTCCATTCATGTATATTGAAATGAGGAATTGGTTCCAAGATGGATCCTGTGGTATCAATAATGAATGGGATCATGTGGAATGTGGACGCTGTTTAGTTATTGGAATCACAACTGTTGCTTGTTTGTAAATAAGATAAGATGCAAAGAAGTTCTCTAAGTATTTGTAGAGAGGATATATAGGGGTCTAGCTTTGTAATGAGAAGTCTGCGATCAATTCTATTGTTTCTTATGCTTTTTTTTTTTGAAATCTACATGATTACTCCACAAAAATTTCATTATTTGTCATTAATGTTTTGACAGCCCAATTGTCTACAAGACTAGTCAAGTCATATGCCACGGTGATTTTGATTTTTTCTTAATTCCAGGTTGTTTGGGTGAAGTAAGTTGTTATTAATCTATATGTGGACTAGGTTGTTATTCATATGTTTGTTCAATGGGGTTTGAAAGGGTTAAGATATGATAGAGATTGGCCTATAGTGTGTAGGGATCGGACTTTAGTGTCTCCAGACTTGTGGATCGGATTCACTTTTTAGCAGCTTTGAAGGTTGGGGAAATAGTTCTTTATGAGTCAAAGGTTATAGATTGTGTCTGTGTCTTAATAACTGGAGCTGTGAGTTTTCATATTATGACCATCTTATTACATCAAGACCACGCGTACTTGTTTGTTGAGTATTATAGGACCTCAGAAACTGTTTATGAATGGGTATGTGGAGTTTTGATGGATTTACGATTTTTGGGCAGTATTGTTTAGGTCTTTGGAGATCAGGGACTTCGAGTTATCATTCCTGGTTAATTATGTAGAAAGAAATATTATTGAGTTTTATTTTAAGTTTTTCTGCAGAAATTTACTGTTAATACTTTAGTTTGGATGTCAATTTGATTATTGGTTAGTTGTTTGATTGCGCTTCATAGTCTTTGAATTTTGTTTTGGATGATAGTAGATCTTTGAATATTTCCTTTCTCTCGCCGTTTATGTGAGAGTGAGTTTATGGCTTTCTTAATTTTTTTGACTACTCTTAATATTTATGTTCTTTTTAAGAAATCTCTGATGATAATGCTTCTTTAGTTCCTTTGTAAACCAAGGCGGTTACGGGCATGTTTGATCTTATGGTTTTTAATGGGGCATGTTTTGTTTAGATTTCGGTAAATACCTTTTATTCAGAATTCATCGGACAGTAGGGATCAGTCATATTGATTTGTTTCCAGTGTGCTTGGATCGTGCGTATCGAGAGAGGAGAGAGTGGTGAGAGGAGAGATCTGGATGATGAAGAGAGAGAGATTGATGTGGGGTGTGGTGTTCTCGTGAGAGAGAGATCTGAGAGAGTGTTTGAGAGGAGGGGGAGATGGAGTGAGAGAGATGGATGATGAGTGAGGATCGACGAGGTAGGGGAGGGACTTCGGTGGGAGAGAGTTGATAGGATGAGGAGAGGGATGTTGAGAGGAGAGTGAGATTGAGAGAGAGTGTGTGGGTTGAGGGTGTGTGGGGGAGAAAGGACGGGTTGTGAAGTTTGGTAAGGTGGGAGGGTGTCCGTGGAACTATGGAGATAGAGCGGTTATGTCCGGTGATAGTGAGGAGAGGAGGAGGGGATGGTGGATATGGGAGGTGGGGGGAGAGAGAGAGGAGGGAAGAGGAAGGGGGGGGAGGGAGGAGAGAGGAGGAGAGGAAGAGATTGAGAGGAAAGTGAGGGGAGAGGAGAGGGAGGATGATTTGAGAGAGAGAGAGAGAAAGTGAGGAAAGAGGGGACGAAAGGGAAAAATAAGGGACAAGAGAAAGACGATGAGAGAGAGAGAGAGAGAACTCTGAACTCTGAATAGTTATAGTGCATGCGGCCTTAGGCAATTTACTACCAAAAAAAGGGACGATAAGTGTTGTGGTGTGGGAGGGGGGGGGGGGGGGGGGGCACTGGGGGTTGGGGCACATTGGAGAAAAAGTAACAATGATTTCACAAATTCTCAAATACATTATGAATCAGCTGAAAAAGTTACACACTTTAACTTAGTAATGTTACTTACTCATGAATGTTCCCTTTGTCAACAACTGAGGTTTTATAAAAATTTTGGTAACCTCTGTACGCTTACTCGTTCCATTTCGATCGCCAAGAACGCCGCATGGCTTATTAAGAGAGAAGAATCTTTTTTCATGAGGAAATTACATAAATTCCTGGTGAGGTGAGAGAGAGGGCGAGAGGAGGTGGATACTAGAGAGAGATGGAGATTGAGATGGGAGGGAGGGGGGGGGGGGGGAAGAGAAAAAAGGTTTGCTACCAGGTAATGGATTGGTTCCTTTTGAGTGTGGTGCAGAGCAGCACAGCAAGTCAGATAGCACCGGCCCAAGAGATCTGAAATGAATGTAGGAAAACTTCATTGTTCCGGGTTTGTTAGTTTTTGTTTTGTTTTGTTTGGTTTTCTGCCGTGTTTCCCTTTCTTTATTCTTTTCTTTTGTCTTTTTATTTCGAGGATAATGCAATATATAAGCAATCCATGTTCTTGCTTTCTTTTTTACACCCAGTCTCTAGGTGACGAACTTTTGTCAAATTTCTGATCACTCCGTTCCCACCGGCAACATTGGCCAACTCTTCGTAAAAAAGCGGAACGGCGTTTGTTGAAACGTAGTGTGCGCATGATGTTATGCGTGCGTTCGCACACATAACCTCGGTTTATAGGTCTCATTTAAAGGTCCGTTTTTCTGGTGTGGGGGTGAGGGGTGATTGGTGTGGGTGGGGTGATGGATGGAAGGCCCGGCACTGATGTTTAACTCCAGGGGAAAAAAAATCTCTTGAACGATGATTTGGATGGAACCGGTTGTCAGCAGATGACGAGGCCCCCAATGCGCATCACTACTTAACCACTAGCTATCCCGTTGCCCCTACCTGTCCTCTGGTGTTTGTTTTGTCTTGGTGGGCTGGGTTTCCTGTTTGGTGGGAGGTTGTTGGTGGGGGGTGGGTGGGGGGGGGAGAAGGGGGGGGTGAGTGGTTTTAACCTTCGTCTTCGTGCGTTGGGTTTGGTGGGCTATTTTTGCTGCCTGTTACTTTTTTTTTTCAATGGCTGTTGAATAATTTTTTCCTCAAGCTGCCATTTTTTTTCTCAGGTGCTGGATTTTTTTTTTGTTCTCAAGTCGGGAACGATATTTTTTTGTTCCCTTCTTGTTGTTTTTTTTTTTTTTTTCTCTCTTGCTGATGATTATTTTTTTTTCTTCTCTTGGTTGGATTTCCCTGTGTCACTGTCTTTTTTCTCTGACTTTTTTTCTCTCCCTCAGGTCAATACTTGTTCTCCACAGGTGTGATTTTTCTTTGGAGTGCTGATTTTTTTTTTTTATTATGGTGTATGTTTTCTATTTACTTTTGTTTTAGTCTGATCGCTTTATGTTTCTTAGTTGCTGATGTGTTGTTGTTTTTTCTCGTTGCTGTTTTGGTGGTGGTGTTGGTTTGTGTGCAAGAGATTTTTTTTGCTGTTTTTTTTTTTACACCAAGCAGTAAACGTAAATCACAAGTTGTAATTGGAAGTAAGAAAGACTGATCCAACTCTCTCTCTTCTTCTCTCTCTCTTCTCCTCTCTCTTCTCTCTCTCTCTCTCTCTCTCTCTCTGTTGTGAGGTGTCAATTTCTGAGACTGACGAAATAATGAAACAGACGATCGAGCTGGTGTGTTAATGATAAAATAAAAGAATAATAAATGAATGAATGATTGATAAATGAATATGAACAGTCAATAGAAATAATCTACATCCTTCCACTTCACATCGAATAATAAGTGCTAATTGATTAGACGCAGACAGACCCACAAACGATTGGTTTAAAAAACAAACAACAACACCTGTATAAATCAATCAATCTGGCGATCGATCTTTCCAGTTTAAAAAAAAATATAAAAAAAGAAAGAAAGAAAAGAAAGAAAAGAATAAAAAACAAAGAAAGAAAGAAAAGTGAGGGAATAAGAAAAAATTTAGACCCCGCCCCCCCCCCCCCCACCCCCCCCCCCCCCCCCCTCCCCCCCAACAAAAAAAAATACCCACCACCCAACAACAACCCCAAAACGAAAAACTCGGAAACTAAATGACCAAACAAAGGAAAACGAATATCGTAATAACGAACAAAAACCGAACGAACCAAAAAGGAAATAAATAAATCAGCCAAACCCAATACGCAAAAGAAATGAATCATAACTTACGTTGCTTAAAATTAATTCCAGCTAGTCCAAGTGATTCTTTTTTCTCATCTTCTCTCTCTCCACACACACAACGTTACCCTGGGCAGACTTTTACTACATCCTCCACCACCAAATCCTGAAGAAGAAAGGAAAAAAAATAAAGAGAGAAAAAAAAACAGAAAAAAAAGGGGGAAAGGAAATAAAAAGAAGCTTAAACAAATATGAAAACAAAATCTTCTATAGTTTTGTTTGTCATTGTGTGGTTGTTTTCTCACTATAAAAGGTTATCACTCCCTGTGCTTGTCCTACCCGATACAGCCAACAAGGAGCCATGGACAAGTAGTTGCCCCACTTATATCTCTTCTTTTTTGTGGCTTGACCCAGCATGCATTACACAAAACCCGCCCGCAATAGACACGCATCATATTTGCATCTCTACCCGGCTCTACCCTGCTGTGGGAAATGCTCCTCTCTTTTAAACACCTGCAATTGCAGCGCCAAGGTTTTCGCCCATGCGCTTGGCCCCGCAATTAATTGGGATCACGGTGACGCTATGAGGATTATGTTGACAGTCGTACGTACGTACGTGTGTGGGGGGATGGGGTTAGGGGAGCTTGTGGGGGGTGGGTGGGGGGGGGGGGGTTCGGGGGGGGGGGAGGGAAGGAAGGGAATCGGAAATCGGGTAGATTAATAAGTAAGGGTCTGTGTAATAATCAAAGGCCGAAACAGTGAATGGTTGCAAAGGTCATTTTTCTCTGCTGTGTAGGTAGGATTAATTAGTAGTGTAATAACGCTGTTTGAAAGTCTTGACTGGGTGTGTGTGGCTTGGGTAGTTTGTGTTTGTGTGGTGTATGTGTCGTGGGATGTGTAGTGTCGTGTGTGTGTATGTGTGTTGTGTGGTGTGTGTGTGTGTGTGTGTCATTGTATGTGTGTTTGTTTGTTTGTTGTGTGTGTGTTTGTGTGTGTGTGTGTGCTTTGTGTGGTAGTGTGGTGTGTGTGTGTGTGTTTGTGTGTGTGGAGTGGGTGGAGAAAGAATAGAAAAGGAGAAGAGTTGGTTGGTGGTGGTTGGGTGGAGGAGGGTTGTTTTTTGTTATGTGTTCCCATCTTCAATATCGGACAAGGTCTTAGGTGGAAAGGGATTAAGTCCTTGGGATGATTAGTAAGAAAGAAAAAGAAAAAATAAAAAAAAAAAGTAAAACTAACCAGGAAAAAGGTGGGGTGGGGAGATGGGGGATTGGTGGTGCGGAGTGGTGGGTTGGGATACGCTTTTTCGTCCATTCAGTTGGAAAAGGGCCTAAATCCATAAAACTTAGAGATGAGATTGAGAGGAGAGAGAGGGGGGTGAGAGAAGAGAGAGAGAGGATCGAGGAGAGAGTGAGAGAGGAGAGGAATGGAGGAGAAGAGAGGGAGGGAGAGGGGGGGAGCAGATGTATGAGTGAGTAGAGATGGAGAGGTGAGAAGGGAGGTGAGAGAAGGGGGGGAGAGGAGAGGGAGAAGTGTAGAGGAGGGAGAGAGAGCGAGAGGAGTGGAGAGAGGGGGAGGAGTGAGTAGGTGGGGGGGAGGTGGAGAGAGGGTGGGAGGGGAGGAGGGGAGGGAGGGCGAGAGAGAGGAGAGGATAGAGGGGGGGGAAGGGAGAGGGACTAGGGGAGTGAGGAGGGGGCAGGGATGGTGGGTGGTGGGGGCGGGGGCGAAGGAGGAGAGCGAGTGGACGGAGGGGGGGACAGGAGAGAAGGTGACGGGGAGAGACGGAGCGCGAGAGCGAGGGTTTGAGATGAGGAGGAGGGAGAGAGGAGGGGAAGGGGAGGGGAGGATGGAGGAGTGAGAGAGAGAGGTGGGGGTGAGAGAAGGTGAGGAAGGAGAGGGAGAAGGAGGGGGAGAGAGGAGGGAGACGTGAGAGGAGAGAGGGAATGGAAGGGGAGGGGTGGAGGAGAGGGGGATGTAGGGGAGAGGAGAGGTGAAGCGAGGAGAGGGGGGGGGAAGAGCGAGATTTGGAGGGCGGGGATGTGGAGGGGGAGAGGAGGAGGGGAGGAGGAGGGAGGGGAGGAGAAGAGGAGAGAGAGGGGAGGGAGGAGAGGAGAGTGAAGTAGAGGGGAGAGGGGAGGAAGAGGTGTGAGAGAGGGGGAGAGGGGTGAGAGGGGAGGGAGATGAGAGGACGGAGAAGAGGGAGGGATGGAGGGAGGAGGGGAGAAAGGGGAGGAATGGAGGATGGGGATGAGGAGAGGCGTATGAAGGAGAGGTGATGAGGATGGAGGGGGTGGGTGAGTGAGAGACGGAAGGAGAGGTGTGCCCGAGCAGGGTGGAGAGCTGGGGAGAGGATGGGAAAGGACAGAGATAGAGGGAGAGAGATAGGAGGAGAGATGGGAGAAGGGGAGAGAGTAAGAGAGAGGAGGGAGATAGAGGAAGATGAGGGGAGAATGAGAGAGGGAGGGGAGAGGGAGAGTAAGAGAGAGTGGGGAGAGAGGGAGAGGAGAGAAGAGAGAGGAGGGATGAGGAGAGAGGGAGGGGAGGAGAGAGAAGAGGTTGGGATGAAACTGCTGTTTGTTATTAGCGAGGATGGTGGTGGTGATGGTGGTGGTGGTACCAGTGTGTGGTGGTTTAGTGGTGGTGGTGGGTGAGAAAGTGAATAGAGTAAAGAGAGAGATGGAGAGGAGGGGTTGGAGATTGATGGAGCCTGAGTGGAGAGAGAGAGGAGGAGAGCTGGGAGATTGATGAGGAGAGGAGAGAGGATCCGGAGATTTAGAGACGAAGACGAGATGGAGGAATAGAGAGATGAGGGGAGGGAGGGACGAGAGGGAGGTTTGACGAGAGGTGTGTGAGGGAGATTCGCGTGAGTGGAAGGGGTGGTGATGGAGAGGCAGCGTCGTGATGGTCGGGCGATGAGAGTGTGAGAGGGAGGTGTTGTGTGTCTCGATCCTGGTTGTGTGGCGCGTGGGGATGAGGGTATAGGTAAGTGTGTGAGTGGGAAGGAGGGGGTGGAGGGAACTTGGTTGGGGGGAGAGATGAGACCGAGAGGTGGTAGAGACTTGGACGGGAGGGAGGATGAGAGGTATGAGATGGATCGAGAAGAAAGGAGAGTTGTGAAGAGAGTGGGAAAAGGTTGGAGAAGAGTGAGGGAGTGAGATGAGAGAGAGAGAGAGAGTGTGAAGGAAAGGTTTGATGTTGGAGAGAGTTGAGAGGAAGAGAGAGAGGAGACGTGACGAGAGAGGCTGATTGGAGGACGTGATGAGAGGATGGATAGAGTGCAGATGAGGAAGGTAGGGGTGAGATGAGATGAGAGAGGAGAGAGGAGAGTGAGGACAAACAGAATGACAAATACTTTTATTTCGAGGATTAATGAATAAGCAACCATGTGCTTTTTTAATCAGAGTCCCCGAGAGAGGGGGAGAAAGAGTCCATAGATGAAAGGAGGGAGGAGAGAGGAGAGGCGAGAGAGAGGGGGAGAAGAGCAGAGGAAAGAGGGGGAGAGAGGGAGAAAGAAAGAGAGAGAGATAGAGAGAGGCGTAGAGAGATAGGTGAAGAGAGAGAGGATAGAAGATGAGAGAGGATTGAGAGGAGAGAGGAGAACGGAGATGGAGAGAGAGGAGAGATGGGAGAAGGAAGGGAGAAAGAGACGAGAGAAGACGATAGTGAGAGAGGAGAGAAAGGGAGAGGGTGAGAGAGATGAGAAAGGGAGAGGAGAGGAGTGTGGTGACGAGTACGAGAGTGTAGTGAGATGGAGTGGGAGAGAGAGAGAGATGAGTGGAGTGCGAATAGATGGAGGAGGGAGTGAGAGAGAAAAGAGAGAGGTGAGAGAGGGATAGAGAGAGAATGAGTGAGAGGAGAGAAAGTGAGAGAGAGAGATTTGATGAGTGAAAGAGAGAGAGTGAGAACGAGAGAGAGAAGAGAGATAGAGAGAGGGGAAAGAGGATGCGGGGGACGGAGAGGAAAGAAGAGGGAGAGGTAGATGAGATGAGAGAGAGAGAGAGACGAGGTGAGAGAGAAAGAAAGAAAGAAGAGGGAAAAGAGAAGAGACGTGAGGGAGAGAGAAGAGAGAAAGAGAGAGAGGTAGGGAGAGGATGAGATGAGAGATGATGAGGAAATGAGAGAATAGGCGATTAAGAGAAGTTCAAGTGGATGAGAGACGATGTATGTAAGAGGTACGAGTGATTGTGGGTGGAGAGATGAGTAGGGAGAGAGATGTTTGGTGTGCGGTTTTTTTTTTTCTCCTTTTTATTCATTTTTGTTATTTCAAAGGTTATTGGAATAAGCAATTCAGGTGCTTTTTTATATCCAGTCCCCGTCCGTGTGTATGCAGTTGTTGTAAATGTTTGTCATTACGTTCGACCCGGCGCACAATGGCCTACACTTCCTAAAGATGGGAAATGGGGGGTTTTTTTTAACGTGTGCCAAGATGTTCTGCATGCGTTCGCACACGCGATCCTCGGTTTATGTCTCGTCTGAAAGAGATGAGAGTTTACTCAGTGAGAGTTGTGTGAGTTTAGGGAGATTCGTGGTGGGATGAGAGTGAGGGAAAGTTGAGTCGGAAGAGGTCGGCGGTGAGGTGGAGAGGAGAAGGATGAGAGGTAGAGAGAGGATGAGAGGTAATAGAGAGGTGACGAGGGAGATGAGAGAAGGTGGACGGAGAGAGAGATGGATGAGAGATTGTGATGAGAGAGAGTCGGAGAGAAAGGAAGAAGATGAGGAAAGAGAGAAGAATAAGGGGAGGGGATAAGAATATGACGGACGAGAGATAGAGGATTGGAGGAGAGAAAAGAAAGATGAGTGAGATAGTATTTTCTGAGAGAGCGGAAACCGGGGGAGGGAGATCTGAGAGAGGAGAGAGGATGCGAGTAGAGAGAGAGGACGACGGAGGTGTGGTAGAGATGAGGTCGAAAAGGGGAGGAGTTAGAGATGAGAGAGGAGAGAGCAGCTAGATTGTTAAGTTTCATTTTTAATATGTAATTGTAGAAGGGGTGTGTGTATTCTGTGTGTGAGTGTTTGAGTATGAGTGTGCATGTGTGTGAGGGCATATGTTTGTGTGATATGTTTGGGTTATGTGTGTGTTGTGCGTTGAGTGCGTCGTTTGTAGGTGTTGTTGTGGGTGTTGTGTTTTGTGAGTGCCATATGCGTTGGGGTGTGTGCACAGACGGGTTTGTGTGTGTGGCGTAGTCGTGTGGGTGTGCGTGTTTGGTGTTTGGAGTGCAGGTGTTTGTAAATAGTGTATGTGTGGCTGTGTGGGTGTGGTGTCTGCGTGTGTCTGTGTGTCTGTGGGGTGGTGGTGTGTGTGTCTTGTGTGTGTTGTGTAAAGGGTGCGGCAGGCGGCGGCAGGGTCTGGGAATGAGCAGGGGATGATGGGCAGATGAAGATATGGGAAGTTGAAAGGTGGGAGGTGGGGAGTGGGATAAAAGCTTTAGGATCAGGCTTGCCTCCGCACGCATCAACTGTTAGCCCCCCCCCCCCCCCCACCCCCCCCCCCCCCCCCCCCCCCCCCCCCCCCCCCCCCCCCCCCCCCCCCCCACAATTTCTCCCCTCTCTCACATACTCTCATTCACACACACACACTCACTCACACATCCAAAATTAATCATTATCTTCATCGTCATCATATTCTCAATCATATCATCTATTATCCCCCTCTTCTTCCTCCTCTCTTTACTTTTTACGTCTCCTTGTTTTATTAGAAGATTAACTCCGAAGCTCTTCGAAGCGCATCATACTAACACGCGCGCGCCGCGACTCTGACATTTAGATGAGGATTTATCCAATCGACACCGAGAACTTAATGATGATTTTAAACAGAAAACATCAGTTGCAGGAAATAACACTATATATATAATATATCTTTTGATATGTTCACATTGATGTTAACACCCACTGGATTGTCTTCTTCGGTCGGTCCCGTCGACACGCTCAGGATAGCATCTTCCCTGTGGCACCCTGACAAATGCTTGCCGTGTGCTAAAGGCCTCCAGAGGTCCAAGAGAGTTTGTCCCTCATCGGCAGGTCAAGTAGGCCAGGGATATCGGCCCCTCGGCCCTCAGGGGTTTGGTTTTTGTGTGTTGGTGGTCAGGTCTGGAGGAAAGTTTCCTCCCTGTCTCTGGGAGAAGAGTGCCACATGGGCACGCCTTCAGAATCACCCATGTGGAACTTTGGTGAACATGTGATGTCTGAGTCAGCAGTGTCCAGTCCTCAGCTCAATATTGTCTGCTTGGTCTTCTCTGGGGAGGTGAGAGGATTTGGTATTGGTCAACCTTACTGTTGAAAGTAGGTGCTGCTGACGCCATTTTCTCTGTTGCCTTTTCCTTCACTATTGTCTTTGGTCTTTCATACGTCTCCTCCTGCTTCGTTTAGGCATCTGACTTCCGATCTTTTCCAGTTTTCCAGTGGTCAGTTACTCGTTGCCTGGGATGCTGCAGTGTGAAGGATACCCACTGTGAGGAGACCTATATGCTCAGTGGCCTGCTGCAGGGGGCAACAAGGAGTCTTCGGATGCGGGCCTATAAAACCGAAAGGCCATGGCCCTGTGTGCGACGCATGCTGAACATCTTGCGAACAGTTAAATCCTGTTCCGCTGTTCGAAAGAGTAGTCCATTGTTGTGCCGGTGGGAATCAGATGACATATTTACAAAACCGCAGACCACGCATAATTTTTTGGTAGTAAAAAAGTGTCATTTGAGCGCTTTGATTTGTAGCTTTAAAAGATTTCAGCGCTATATTATTTATTCCATTCATTAGCTTTATTATTTATTATTATTATTATATTATTATTATTATTTTTATTATTATGTGCGGACGGCAAAGGCCTAACAAGTACTGTTACCACCCCTACACAAACCACAACAACAACAACAGCAATAAACAACAACAACAAAGAGCTATCAAAAACAAAAACAAAAAAAACATCCGGAAGGATCTTTCCTAATGAACTGAAAATTAAAATTATATAATACCCCAACCCCCCACCCCCCACCTCCCACCCCCCACCGTACCCCCAACCGCCACACCCCTGTCTTCAATACTAATACTAAAAACAAAACCAAAAAGGGAAAACAGCATTCGAGTGATTTATTGAATGCTCCAAGCCTGGGCCTATACTTAGTAGTCTTGTCGCCATCAGCATTTGTCTCTCTCTCTGCCTTGCTACTATATAATAGTATTATTATAAAGTTGAGATGTGGCGCTTTAAAGTGCTGGCAAACCACAGCTGTCAGGTTTCCCCTCTTATTTAGGGTTCCCCCTTGCCCCACCCCCCCCCCCCCCCCCCCCCCCCCCCCGGCCCGCCCACTTTCTCTCTCTCCTCTCGCTATCTCTTCTCTCTCTCTCTCTCTCTTCTCTCTCCTCCTCTCTCTCTCTATTCTCTTCTTTCTCTCTCTTTCTTTCTCTCTCCGTTTCCTTTTCGGATGAGACTATATAACCCGAGGCCCCCCCGTGTGCGAAAGCAACGCAGAACATCTTGCGCACACGTTAAATCCTTGTTCGCTTTTCCGAACAGTGTTGGCCATTGTGGTGTGCCGGTGGGTAAGGAAACAGGATGTACAGGAATTTTAACAAAAATAACCCCCCCATACACACGGGGACTGGAATGTTAAAAAGCACATGAGGGTGCCTTATTCCATTATCCTCGACTAGGAGAATAAATAAATTAAAATCTTTTCTCTCTCTCTTTTCGGTGATTTTTGTTTGGGGGCTTTTTGACTTTTTGTGTAGTTATTTATTTCCTTTATACTGTGTGAGTGTAGTGGTTTGGTTTGGGCTTTATTTAATTATCTATCTATCCCTATGTGGCGGGGGGGGTTATAAAAAAAAAAGCACATGGGTGCTATTATGATCCTCGAAAATAAAGAATTTGCTTGGTATTGTCATTGTCATTGTCATTCTCTCTCTCTCTTCTCTCTCTCTCTCTCTCTTCTCTCTTCTTCTCCTCTCTCTCTCTCTCTCTAGCTTCGCTCTTATCTCTCTCTCTATCTCTCTCTCTCTCTCTCTCTCTCTCTCTCTCTCTCTCTCCTCTATCTATCTTTCTTTCTCTCTCTCTCTCCTCTCTCTCTCTCTTCTCTCTCTCTCTCCTCTCTCTCTCTCTTCTTCTCTCCTCTATCTCTCGCTGCTCTCCATTCCATCCCATTCATGGGTATGCTTAAGTAAAAGTGTTTTTTGACTTTTGAATTGACTTGATCCAATGCCAGCCAGGGTTCAGGCTGGACGTACTATAGCTGGGATTGCACTTGCACTAGGACCGTTTGCTTTAAGAAGTGACGCGCTACCGTGAGCGCTGTGGACCCCCCCTGCGACATATTGACCGAAATTTTTTGCTGACTCGCCTGTGGCTATATCTGTGACTTGGATTCGGGGAATTAGGTCTAATTCCATCTTAATCCCTAAGTCGCCGTAAAATACCCTTATGATGGATTGTAGTCGTTGTTTCCGCTAACGCAACAGAAGAAGGGAATAAAACAACAGCAAAACAGCAATAACAACACATAACAATAAAATACGACGGGACATTTTTTGTAGTGGTCAGACTCTAATTGAATGGAAAAAAAATAACGAGTGAGTAAGTACGTGAGTATGTGAGGGTATTAAACAATAGACAGACAGATCAGACAGACAGACCAGACAGATGAGATTTATTTATTTATTTATTTATTCTTTTTTTATATCGAGGATAATGGAATTAGCATTTGTTGCTATTTGTGCTGTTTTTTTTACATCGAAGTCACGTGTGTATGCATGTTTGGTAAATTCTGTTATCTGTTCCCAACGGCACACAATGGCCTATCTTCGAAAAAAGCGAAACAGGTTTAACGTGTCATGGGTGATTTTCTGCGTGGGTTCGCACACGGGGTATTGAACCGGGCCGTTCAGATTGCGAGCGCTATAATCTAATCCACTAGGCTATCCCGTTTTCCCCAGAGAGAGGAGAGAGAGAGAGAGAGAGAGAGGAGAGAGAGGAGAGAGAGGAAGAGAGATGTGAGAACGAGACGAGGGAGATAGAGGAGAGTGTGGAGTGAGATGAGAGGATGGAGAGAGAGAGAGGGAGAGAGAGGAGGAGAGAGAGAAGGAGGAGAGAAAGTGAGGAGAGAGAGTGAGAGAGTGGAGGAGAGAGTGAGATGTGAGAGAGAGGAGGGAGAGAGAGAGGAGGAGAGAGGGATAGAGAGAGAGAGGAGAGGAGACGGAGAGAGAGAGAGAGAGAGAAGGAGAGATGAGGAGGGGAGAGGGGGGGGGGTGAGAAGAGTGCGAAGGAGAGATGCAGAGAGGGAGAGAGGAGAAGAGCGGGAGAGAGAGAAGACGGAGTAGAGGAGGAGAGGTGAAGAGTGAGAGAGGAAGAGAGAGAGAGAGAGGAGATGGAGAGATGAGAGTTCTCGAAGTCGAGAGGAGAGAGATGAGGATGGAGGGAAAGAGAGGAGGAGAGAGAGGAGGAGAGAGAGAGAGACCGGAGAGAGAGAAGAGGAGAGAGTAGAAGACGGGGCGATGAGGATGGAGAAGGGCGAGGGAGGTGATGAGAGAGAGAGAGAGAGAGTGGAAGAGAGAGACGAGCGTTGGCATAGAGAGAGAGAGAGGGGAGAGAGAGGAGAGAGGGCGGAGAGAGCGATGAAGAGAGGATGACGGAGTGAGTGATGAGATACGAGAGGAGGGAGATGAGAGGAGAGTGAGAGGAGAGAGCGATGGAGATAGAGGAGAGAGAGGAGAGAGAGAGAGAGAGAGAGAGAGAGAGGGAGAGGAGATGAGAGGGAGAGAGAGGGCTGAGGATGAGACGAGATGAGAGAGAGAGGGAGAGAGAGGAGAGAGGATGCCAGAAGAGGACGGGGAGAGTTGAGAGAGAGAGAGAGAGAGAGAGTAGAGGGAGGGAGAGAGAGGAGAGAGGTGAGAGGGAGATGAGTGACGAGAGAGAGAGATAGGAAGAAGATGGAGAGCGAGGAGAGAGGTGAGTAGAGGGAGAAGAGAGATGAGAGAGAGGGAGGCGAGAGGAGATGAGAGTGAGATGAGTGTATGTGAGGGAGAGAGAGAGGGAGTGAGAAGGAAGAGGAGAGTGAGAGGGATGGAGAGAGAGAGAGACGAAGGAGAAGGAGAGTGGAGAGAGGAGGCGTAGAGAGAGAGAGAGGTTTGTGAGGAGAGAGGAGAAGGGGGAGAGAGAGAGATTGAGAGAAGAGATGAATGGTTGCAGAGAGAGAGTGAGAGTGAGTGTCAGGAGAGAGAGGGAGAGAGAGAGGGAGAGAGTGCTGAGGTGTGAGTTAGTGTGTGAGATAGTGAGGTGTGAGTCGAGTAGTGGAGAGTGACGATGTGAGACGTGTGGAGAGAGAGAGAGGGAGTGATAGTGAGGAGGAGAGAGAGATGGAGTGATGGAGTGAGTAGAGAGAGTGAGACTGAGAGGAGAGGAGGGAGGAGGAGACGTGAATGGAGGGATGTGAGGGTGTGTTGGATGTGGAGTGGAGAGAGGCGAGAGAGTTGGAGGGGAGAGAGTGATGTGAGAGGAGAGGAGAGAGGAGGCGAGATCGGGAGAGAGAGAGGGAGGAGGAGAGGTGAGGAGAGGAGAGGAGATGGAGAGGTGAGAGAGATTCGTGGGAGAGAAAGAGAGAGATTGAGAGATGAGAGGAATTCTTCGAGAGGATGACTTTGAAGAGGAGAGAGAGTGTTGAGATGAGAGTTGTAGAGGGAGTGAGATTGTCTGTGTGAAGGGAGATGTGAGGAGTGAGAGAGAGGGACAGGAGCAGGAGGAGGACGGTGTAGAAGTGTGTGACGCATGAGAGGAAGAGAGAAGGTGAGGAGAGAGAGTGGATGGGGAGATGGATGTGGGGAGTGAGGGGTGAGAGAGAGAGAGATTGACGAGCACTATAAATTTATGAATACATATGATATGATTTACAGTTTTCAATTCATCACCACTATCCACCATTGCACTCACGTGTGATTTAACATTGTACATGTGAAGATCGTCCTGGATCATGATATAAGAAAGTAGGATTGTGGGAAAAAAATCATTTTCCTTGAAGGTCAGTTTTCTATACACAATAAGGCGATATACAAGTAAAAACTTCACACTTATATACAGAGAGAGAGAGAGAAAGATGAGAGAGAGAGGAGAGTGTGAGAGGAGTGGAGAGTGATGAGAGGATTGAGAGGAAGATGGGAGGAGTACGAGATGAGAGAAGAAGAGAGAGGTGAGTGTCGGTGTGTGGTATTTTTGGGTAGAGAGTGGGAGAGAGTGTGTGTGTTGTGTGTGTGGTGAGATGAAGATGAGAGGAGATGGAAGGAGGTAGAGGAAAAAAGAGGGGGGGGAGGTTAATTTGGTATAAGGTAATGGAGGATATATTTACTTTGTTTTCCAACAGATCAATGGTGGTGGATGTCTTTTATTTTTGATGCATCAAGTGTGGATTGAATGATAATATCATTTTTGAAGATGTTTATGATTGGTTGTTGTCTAAATGAATCAGGAAGGGAGTCCACAGCACAGGGCCTGAGTAAAGTAAGCTAAATATTTTAAACAATATTCTATTCTTGGGATTTGGGACACTCGGCTTCTTTCAGTATTTCGGACATGATTCATAGGGGGAACTTGTCTTTTTAAGGATGAGGGAAAATGTTCCTGTCTTTACTTCTTAAACAATCGTGAGGCCCTTTGTCTAAATCTTAGTCTTTGGGTGTGAGAGAACGAATATTTTATGGATATAATTCACTTTAGTAAGTTGTCTTCTTCGGAAGAAAGAAACAGTTTAAGAGTGTTTATCCAGTTACTTAAGGGTTTTCATGTTTGCACTTAGGCCAGAATCCACAGGGGTTTTGAGTTTGATGCTAAACTATTGAAGATTGTATTTAAGCTTTGAAAGTAATAGTTTTTTTCTTGAATGAAAAGTCTACGAAAATGTGTGATTTTAGTCAATTGGTATACTCTTTGAGTTTGTATTGGCACAGTGTGTTATGTATGGTACCTGCTGAGATTTTCAATCATTTTGTTTCTCTTAGAACTTTGTGGTTTGAGAGGCTTGTTCGATTGTTCCTTTTAAATATGGATTGGAGAAAGTTTATGAGAATAGAAGTTTGTCGCTTTTGTTGGTAGTGATAAGCATGCATTTTGTTATTTTTTGGGGTGGTGTTTAGACATTGTGGTTTTTTTGTTAAGTCCCTATCTTGACAAGGGTTCATCTGTGCTTTTTTGTAAGTGTCTTTGCAAGAAAGTGAGTTATTGTTGTATGGCTTGTTTATGTGTGGTTGTGTCATCAGCAAAATGTTAGTATTTTTGGATTGGATTTGATATGGAGAGTAAGTTCCATTCATGTATATTGAAATGAGGAATTGGTTCCAAGATGGATCCTGTGGTATCAATAATGAATGGGATCATGTGGAATGTGGACGCTGTTTAGTTATTGGAATCACAACTGTTGCTTGTTTGTAAATAAGATAAGATGCAAAGAAGTTCTCTAAGTATTTGTAGAGAGGATATATAGGGGTCTAGCTTTGTAATGAGAAGTCTGCGATCAATTCTATTGTTTCTTATGCTTTTTTTTTTTGAAATCTACATGATTACTCCACAAAAATTTCATTATTTGTCATTAATGTTTTGACAGCCCAATTGTCTACAAGACTAGTCAAGTCATATGCCACGGTGATTTTGATTTTTTCTTAATTCCAGGTTGTTTGGGTGAAGTAAGTTGTTATTAATCTATATGTGGACTAGGTTGTTATTCATATGTTTGTTCAATGGGGTTTGAAAGGGTTAAGATATGATAGAGATTGGCCTATAGTGTGTAGGGATCGGACTTTAGTGTCTCCAGACTTGTGGATCGGATTCACTTTTTAGCAGCTTTGAAGGTTGGGGAAATAGTTCTTTATGAGTCAAAGGTTATAGATTGTGTCTGTGTCTTAATAACTGGAGCTGTGAGTTTTCATATTATGACCATCTTATTACATCAAGACCACGCGTACTTGTTTGTTGAGTATTATAGGACCTCAGAAACTGTTTATGAATGGGTATGTGGAGTTTTGATGGATTTACGATTTTTGGGCAGTATTGTTTAGGTCTTTGGAGATCAGGGACTTCGAGTTATCATTCCTGGTTAATTATGTAGAAAGAAATATTATTGAGTTTTATTTTAAGTTTTTCTGCAGAAATTTACTGTTAATACTTTAGTTTGGATGTCAATTTGATTATTGGTTAGTTGTTTGATTGCGCTTCATAGTCTTTGAATTTTGTTTTGGATGATAGTAGATCTTTGAATATTTCCTTTCTCTCGCCGTTTATGTGAGAGTGAGTTTATGGCTTTCTTAATTTTTTTGACTACTCTTAATATTTATGTTCTTTTTAAGAAATCTCTGATGATAATGCTTCTTTAGTTCCTTTGTAAACCAAGGCGGTTACGGGCATGTTTGATCTTATGGTTTTTAATGGGGCATGTTTTGTTTAGATTTCGGTAAATACCTTTTATTCAGAATTCATCGGACAGTAGGGATCAGTCATATTGATTTGTTTCCAGTGTGCTTGGATCGTGCGTATCGAGAGAGGAGAGAGTGGTGAGAGGAGAGATCTGGATGATGAAGAGAGAGAGATTGATGTGGGGTGTGGTGTTCTCGTGAGAGAGAGATCTGAGAGAGTGTTTGAGAGGAGGGGGAGATGGAGTGAGAGAGATGGATGATGAGTGAGGATCGACGAGGTAGGGGAGGGACTTCGGTGGGAGAGAGTTGATAGGATGAGGAGAGGGATGTTGAGAGGAGAGTGAGATTGAGAGAGAGTGTGTGGGTTGAGGGTGTGTGGGGGAGAAAGGACGGGTTGTGAAGTTTGGTAAGGTGGGAGGGTGTCCGTGGAACTATGGAGATAGAGCGGTTATGTCCGGTGATAGTGAGGAGAGGAGGAGGGGATGGTGGATATGGGAGGTGGGGGGAGAGAGAGAGGAGGGAAGAGGAAGGGGGGGGAGGGAGGAGAGAGGAGGAGAGGAAGAGATTGAGAGGAAAGTGAGGGGAGAGGAGAGGGAGGATGATTTGAGAGAGAGAGAGAGAAAGTGAGGAAAGAGGGGACGAAAGGGAAAAATAAGGGACAAGAGAAAGACGATGAGAGAGAGAGAGAGAGAACTCTGAACTCTGAATAGTTATAGTGCATGCGGCCTTAGGCAATTTACTACCAAAAAAAGGGACGATAAGTGTTGTGGTGTGGGAGGGGGGGGGGGGGGGGGGGCACTGGGGGTTGGGGCACATTGGAGAAAAAGTAACAATGATTTCACAAATTCTCAAATACATTATGAATCAGCTGAAAAAGTTACACACTTTAACTTAGTAATGTTACTTACTCATGAATGTTCCCTTTGTCAACAACTGAGGTTTTATAAAAATTTTGGTAACCTCTGTACGCTTACTCGTTCCATTTCGATCGCCAAGAACGCCGCATGGCTTATTAAGAGAGAAGAATCTTTTTTCATGAGGAAATTACATAAATTCCTGGTGAGGTGAGAGAGAGGGCGAGAGGAGGTGGATACTAGAGAGAGATGGAGATTGAGATGGGAGGGAGGGGGGGGGGGGGGAAGAGAAAAAAGGTTTGCTACCAGGTAATGGATTGGTTCCTTTTGAGTGTGGTGCAGAGCAGCACAGCAAGTCAGATAGCACCGGCCCAAGAGATCTGAAATGAATGTAGGAAAACTTCATTGTTCCGGGTTTGTTAGTTTTTGTTTTGTTTTGTTTGGTTTTCTGCCGTGTTTCCCTTTCTTTATTCTTTTCTTTTGTCTTTTTATTTCGAGGATAATGCAATATATAAGCAATCCATGTTCTTGCTTTCTTTTTTACACCCAGTCTCTAGGTGACGAACTTTTGTCAAATTTCTGATCACTCCGTTCCCACCGGCAACATTGGCCAACTCTTCGTAAAAAAGCGGAACGGCGTTTGTTGAAACGTAGTGTGCGCATGATGTTATGCGTGCGTTCGCACACATAACCTCGGTTTATAGGTCTCATTTAAAGGTCCGTTTTTCTGGTGTGGGGGTGAGGGGTGATTGGTGTGGGTGGGGTGATGGATGGAAGGCCCGGCACTGATGTTTAACTCCAGGGGAAAAAAAATCTCTTGAACGATGATTTGGATGGAACCGGTTGTCAGCAGATGACGAGGCCCCCAATGCGCATCACTACTTAACCACTAGCTATCCCGTTGCCCCTACCTGTCCTCTGGTGTTTGTTTTGTCTTGGTGGGCTGGGTTTCCTGTTTGGTGGGAGGTTGTTGGTGGGGGGTGGGTGGGGGGGGGAGAAGGGGGGGGTGAGTGGTTTTAACCTTCGTCTTCGTGCGTTGGGTTTGGTGGGCTATTTTTGCTGCCTGTTACTTTTTTTTTTCAATGGCTGTTGAATAATTTTTTCCTCAAGCTGCCATTTTTTTTCTCAGGTGCTGGATTTTTTTTTTGTTCTCAAGTCGGGAACGATATTTTTTTGTTCCCTTCTTGTTGTTTTTTTTTTTTTTTTCTCTCTTGCTGATGATTATTTTTTTTTCTTCTCTTGGTTGGATTTCCCTGTGTCACTGTCTTTTTTCTCTGACTTTTTTTCTCTCCCTCAGGTCAATACTTGTTCTCCACAGGTGTGATTTTTCTTTGGAGTGCTGATTTTTTTTTTTTATTATGGTGTATGTTTTCTATTTACTTTTGTTTTAGTCTGATCGCTTTATGTTTCTTAGTTGCTGATGTGTTGTTGTTTTTTCTCGTTGCTGTTTTGGTGGTGGTGTTGGTTTGTGTGCAAGAGATTTTTTTTGCTGTTTTTTTTTTTACACCAAGCAGTAAACGTAAATCACAAGTTGTAATTGGAAGTAAGAAAGACTGATCCAACTCTCTCTCTTCTTCTCTCTCTCTTCTCCTCTCTCTTCTCTCTCTCTCTCTCTCTCTCTCTCTGTTGTGAGGTGTCAATTTCTGAGACTGACGAAATAATGAAACAGACGATCGAGCTGGTGTGTTAATGATAAAATAAAAGAATAATAAATGAATGAATGATTGATAAATGAATATGAACAGTCAATAGAAATAATCTACATCCTTCCACTTCACATCGAATAATAAGTGCTAATTGATTAGACGCAGACAGACCCACAAACGATTGGTTTAAAAAACAAACAACAACACCTGTATAAATCAATCAATCTGGCGATCGATCTTTCCAGTTTAAAAAAAAATATAAAAAAAGAAAGAAAGAAAAGAAAGAAAAGAATAAAAAACAAAGAAAGAAAGAAAAGTGAGGGAATAAGAAAAAATTTAGACCCCGCCCCCCCCCCCCCCACCCCCCCCCCCCCCCCCCTCCCCCCCAACAAAAAAAAATACCCACCACCCAACAACAACCCCAAAACGAAAAACTCGGAAACTAAATGACCAAACAAAGGAAAACGAATATCGTAATAACGAACAAAAACCGAACGAACCAAAAAGGAAATAAATAAATCAGCCAAACCCAATACGCAAAAGAAATGAATCATAACTTACGTTGCTTAAAATTAATTCCAGCTAGTCCAAGTGATTCTTTTTTCTCATCTTCTCTCTCTCCACACACACAACGTTACCCTGGGCAGACTTTTACTACATCCTCCACCACCAAATCCTGAAGAAGAAAGGAAAAAAAATAAAGAGAGAAAAAAAAACAGAAAAAAAAGGGGGAAAGGAAATAAAAAGAAGCTTAAACAAATATGAAAACAAAATCTTCTATAGTTTTGTTTGTCATTGTGTGGTTGTTTTCTCACTATAAAAGGTTATCACTCCCTGTGCTTGTCCTACCCGATACAGCCAACAAGGAGCCATGGACAAGTAGTTGCCCCACTTATATCTCTTCTTTTTTGTGGCTTGACCCAGCATGCATTACACAAAACCCGCCCGCAATAGACACGCATCATATTTGCATCTCTACCCGGCTCTACCCTGCTGTGGGAAATGCTCCTCTCTTTTAAACACCTGCAATTGCAGCGCCAAGGTTTTCGCCCATGCGCTTGGCCCCGCAATTAATTGGGATCACGGTGACGCTATGAGGATTATGTTGACAGTCGTACGTACGTACGTGTGTGGGGGGATGGGGTTAGGGGAGCTTGTGGGGGGTGGGTGGGGGGGGGGGGGTTCGGGGGGGGGGGAGGGAAGGAAGGGAATCGGAAATCGGGTAGATTAATAAGTAAGGGTCTGTGTAATAATCAAAGGCCGAAACAGTGAATGGTTGCAAAGGTCATTTTTCTCTGCTGTGTAGGTAGGATTAATTAGTAGTGTAATAACGCTGTTTGAAAGTCTTGACTGGGTGTGTGTGGCTTGGGTAGTTTGTGTTTGTGTGGTGTATGTGTCGTGGGATGTGTAGTGTCGTGTGTGTGTATGTGTGTTGTGTGGTGTGTGTGTGTGTGTGTGTCATTGTATGTGTGTTTGTTTGTTTGTTGTGTGTGTGTTTGT
The DNA here is from genome assembly GCA_028751875.1 of Rapana venosa. Classification (NCBI taxonomy): domain Eukaryota; kingdom Metazoa; phylum Mollusca; class Gastropoda; order Neogastropoda; family Muricidae; genus Rapana; species Rapana venosa. Next base: position 57,063,808 of record CM054135.1, read on the forward strand.
GTGTGTGTGTGTGCTTTGTGTGGTAGTGTGGTGTGTGTGTGTGTGTTTGTGTGTGTGGAGTGGGTGGAGAAAGAATAGAAAAGGAGAAGAGTTGGTTGGTGGTGGTTGGGTGGAGGAGGGTTGTTTTTTGTTATGTGTTCCCATCTTCAATATCGGACAAGGTCTTAGGTGGAAAGGGATTAAGTCCTTGGGATGATTAGTAAGAAAGAAAAAGAAAAAATAAAAAAAAAAAGTAAAACTAACCAGGAAAAAGGTGGGGTGGGGAGATGGGGGATTGGTGGTGCGGAGTGGTGGGTTGGGATACGCTTTTTCGTCCATTCAGTTGGAAAAGGGCCTAAATCCATAAAACTTAGAGATGAGATTGAGAGGAGAGAGAGGGGGGTGAGAGAAGAGAGAGAGAGGATCGAGGAGAGAGTGAGAGAGGAGAGGAATGGAGGAGAAGAGAGGGAGGGAGAGGGGGGGAGCAGATGTATGAGTGAGTAGAGATGGAGAGGTGAGAAGGGAGGTGAGAGAAGGGGGGGAGAGGAGAGGGAGAAGTGTAGAGGAGGGAGAGAGAGCGAGAGGAGTGGAGAGAGGGGGAGGAGTGAGTAGGTGGGGGGGAGGTGGAGAGAGGGTGGGAGGGGAGGAGGGGAGGGAGGGCGAGAGAGAGGAGAGGATAGAGGGGGGGGAAGGGAGAGGGACTAGGGGAGTGAGGAGGGGGCAGGGATGGTGGGTGGTGGGGGCGGGGGCGAAGGAGGAGAGCGAGTGGACGGAGGGGGGGACAGGAGAGAAGGTGACGGGGAGAGACGGAGCGCGAGAGCGAGGGTTTGAGATGAGGAGGAGGGAGAGAGGAGGGGAAGGGGAGGGGAGGATGGAGGAGTGAGAGAGAGAGGTGGGGGTGAGAGAAGGTGAGGAAGGAGAGGGAGAAGGAGGGGGAGAGAGGAGGGAGACGTGAGAGGAGAGAGGGAATGGAAGGGGAGGGGTGGAGGAGAGGGGGATGTAGGGGAGAGGAGAGGTGAAGCGAGGAGAGGGGGGGGGAAGAGCGAGATTTGGAGGGCGGGGATGTGGAGGGGGAGAGGAGGAGGGGAGGAGGAGGGAGGGGAGGAGAAGAGGAGAGAGAGGGGAGGGAGGAGAGGAGAGTGAAGTAGAGGGGAGAGGGGAGGAAGAGGTGTGAGAGAGGGGGAGAGGGGTGAGAGGGGAGGGAGATGAGAGGACGGAGAAGAGGGAGGGATGGAGGGAGGAGGGGAGAAAGGGGAGGAATGGAGGATGGGGATGAGGAGAGGCGTATGAAGGAGAGGTGATGAGGATGGAGGGGGTGGGTGAGTGAGAGACGGAAGGAGAGGTGTGCCCGAGCAGGGTGGAGAGCTGGGGAGAGGATGGGAAAGGACAGAGATAGAGGGAGAGAGATAGGAGGAGAGATGGGAGAAGGGGAGAGAGTAAGAGAGAGGAGGGAGATAGAGGAAGATGAGGGGAGAATGAGAGAGGGAGGGGAGAGGGAGAGTAAGAGAGAGTGGGGAGAGAGGGAGAGGAGAGAAGAGAGAGGAGGGATGAGGAGAGAGGGAGGGGAGGAGAGAGAGAGAGGCTAGTTGATTATTGCTAAGGTTAATGATGTGAGAGACAAGTTTCTGGTAGGAGCGCTGAAAAGCTCACAGACAGCTGCAGGAGCTATGACAGAGCGGCTGTATTGAGATCATCCATCCAGGCTGGTTAATAATGGCTATCCCTGCCTCCTCCTCTTCCTCCTGCTGCTGCTGCTGTTGTTGTTGCTGCTGCTGCTGCTGCTGCTGCTGTTGCTACTACTGCTACTGCTGCTGCTTCTGCTGCATTAATAATGGCTATCCCTGCTGCTGCTGCTGTTGCTACTACTGCTACTGCTTCTGCTTCTGCTGCATTAATAATGGCTATCCCTGCTGCTGCTGCTGCTGCTGCTGCTGCTGCTGGTGCTGCTGCTGCTGCTGCTGCTATCACTGACCTCATAATAGGGGGTGGATTGGGATGTAGTGGAGCGGAGTGTGATGTGGTGTGGTGTGGTGTGGTGTGTGGTTTGGTGTGGTGTGGTGTGGGGTGTGGGTGGTGTGGTTTGGGGTGGGGTGGAGTGTGTGATGTGGTGTGTGGTGTGGTGTGGTTTAGGGTGGGGTGGTTTAGGGTGGAGTAGAGTGTGGTTTGGTGTGGGGTGGGGGCTGTGGTGTGGTGTGGTGTGTTGTGGTAAGCAGTAGAGCGTGGTGGAGTGGAGTGAAATTTGGTATAGTGTGGTGTGATAAGTGGTGTGTGGTGTGTGTGGTGTGTGTGTGGTGTGTGGTGTGGTGTGGTGTGGTTTGATGAGTGGAGTAGTATGGTGTGGAGTGTGGTGGTGTTTGTGGAATAGAGTGTGATGTGGTGTGGTGTGGTGTGATGAGGAGTCGTGTGGTGGGGTGGGGTGTGGTGTGGTGTGGAGAATATTGTACTGTAGTATATTATTGTGTAGTGTAGTGTAGTGTAGTGTATGAGCGTGTGCATGCGTGCCTACATGTGTGTAGGGGGGGGGGGGTGGAGGAATCGAACCAGAACGTCACTGTTTACCTGTTAAGCAGGTGAACGTCTAACCCGTCCTGCCACCCTTAGACTGGAATTCTTTCCCTTTCTTCCTTCACCTTCACATATCCTGTATCCCTCATAGACCGCGGGGGCACCACTGAAGATTTTGCAACCAGCTTCCTCCACTCCCCGCGGTCCTCTGCTTTCCGCAGCAAAGTCGTTCCACGTAATGCCAGTCCTCCACTCTATGCTGTTGTCTTCTCATCGTTTTCTCTGTCTGCCTCTCCGTCTCCCTCATTGCACTGTTCCCATGTAGGACTGTCTTGGCTTGATTTAACAAACTAAGCTCTTATGGCTCTTACCACCCACCACACACGAACACTGCAGAGTTGTTATTGATTTTGTGTGTGTGTGTGTGTGCGTGCGTGCGTGCGTGCGTGTGTGTGTGTGTGTGTGTGTGTTGTGTGTGTGTGTGTGCGCGCGCGCGCGCATCTATTGTGTAGAAGTGGTCGAATTTCACTGGAAATGATTGCAAATGGACGTGCGATAGGAAAAGTCATGTGTGTGTATCTCCTTTCTATTCTTTTGTCCGTGGGGTTTTTTGTTGTTTCGTTTTGGTTCGGTTTGGGTATGAGGTTTTTTTGTTGTTGTTGTTGATTTTGTTTGTTTTCTTTTGGTTTGTTCGTTTGGTTTGGTTTCGGGGTTGTTGTTTCTTTAGCTCTTACCCCTCCTTTTTTTGTTTCTTTTTGTTTTTGGTTGGGATTTTTTTAAGGGGAGGGGGTCTTTTTTGTTTGGCTGCTTTAAAGAAATGGTTGTGTAGAGAAAAGAAACACACTGTACACAAATCTATTTGGAACAGCAACAAGCTGATAGCTTATAGCGTACTTCGTATGTGTGTGTTGCTGTTTGTGTTTGTGTGCGCACGCGCGCGTTCGCCCATGATCGCGCGTTTTTATGCATGATATGTCCATACGTGGATGGGGGAAAGAAAATGTTAAAGTAGGGGAAAATTATAGTTTATAGTTTGTGGGGAAATGGTTGCCTGGGCCTGTGATTCTGATTTGTGCTGTTTTATGTTGACTTCTTGGTTGTTGTTTTTAGACACGCCTGCTTGTAACCCACACACCAATTTCTTGCCCTTAAGAGACACTACAGATTTCGTATCGTATTCGTACTCCAGCGTCAAACAATACGAACTTTGTTATTTGGCGAGCATTTTATATATCTGTAACGATTGGTGTAGAGGTTGGAAAATAAGTGGCGGGGAGGGTGGGGGGGGGTGGGTGGGGGGACTGGGGATGACGGGGGGAGGGGGGTTGGGGGGTGTGGAGGCTGGTGTCAGTGTAGATGAGGGCGGTCATGGAATACAATAGAAAATGTCAGGAGGGTTGTGTGTGTGTGTTGTGTGTTGTGTGTGTGTGTGTGTGTGTTGTTGTGTGTGTTGTGTGTGTGTGTGTGTTGTGTGTGTGTGTGTGTGTGTGTGTTTGTGTGTGTGTTGTGTGTGTGTGTGTGTGTTGTGCGTGTGTGGTGTGTTGTTTGTGTGTGTGTTTATTGTGTGTCTGTGTTAGTATGTGTGTGTTTGTGTATGTTGTGCGTCTGTGTGTGTCTCTGTGTGTGTCTGTGTGTGTGCGTGTGTGTGTGAGAGAGGGAAAGAGAGTGTGTGTGAGTGTGAGTGTGTGTGTGTGTGTGTTGAGTGTGAGTGTGTATGTGTGTAGTGTGTGTCTGTGTGTGCAGTGTGTGTGTAGTGTGTGTGGTGTGGGTGTGTATGTATATGTGTGTGTAGTGTGGGTGTGTATGGTGTATTGTATGTATGTGTGTGATATGTGTGTGTGATTGTGTTTGAGAGAGAACTAAACATAGACAGAGAAAATAGGTTTTGTTATTTAGTTTACTATTACAAAAAGCTGTTTAAAAAATAAATTTATCAAACATTATGAAAGTGCTAGTATGTAGGCCTCTCTCTGTCTCTCTTTCTCTCTCTCTCTCTTTCTCTTTGTCTCTCTCTCTGTCTCTCTCTGCTCTCTCTGTCTGTCTGTCTCTCTCTCTCTCTCTCTCTCTCTCTCTCTCTCTCTCTCTCTCTCCTTCTCTCTTCTCTCTCTCTCTCTCTTTCTTCTCTGTTTTCGTTGCTGTGTCTTGTTGTGTGTGTGTGTGTGTGTGTGTGTGTGTGCTGTCGTGTCTGTCTGTCTGTCTGTCTCTCTCTCTCTCTCTCTCTCTCTCTCTCTCTCTCTCTCTCTCTCTCTCTCTCTCTCTCTCTCTCTCTCTCTCTCCAAAGGGCTGGATGAAAGTAACGACGAATACCATCACCATCATCATCTCTCTTTTTTATGTCTCTTGTATAACCATAAAATAATGTAAACTTGGGTGAAAACCCTATCGAACATTTTACATAGGCATAGAAAAGCCTACAACTCTCGCCAGATGAAGTGTACAGCATATTCAGATCTTTAGGAAGAAATCTCAATCAATGAACAATTATTTATCAGAGAGCCTGTCTTATGAATCGTTTGTGTGTTTGATTCTACCACACAGTCTGGTTCATCTTAAGAGCACAGTATATTATTATATAATATCACTTTGAGCGAACAGACGTAAAATCGAAGCAAACAACAGTATATCATTGATTATTGACGTTTCTTTCTTTTCATTGTTGTTGGTCTTTCTGTCTGTCTTTCTTTCGGTTTGGGGTGATTGGGGTTGGGTTTTTTTTGCCTCTTTTCTTTTGCATGTGTGTGTGTGTGTGTGTGTGTGTGTGTTGTGTTGTGTTGTGTGTGTGTGTGTGTGTGTGTGTGTGTGTGTGTGTGTGTGTGTGTGTGTATGCATGTGCCATGCATGTATGTAGTATTTTGCATGTGTGTATCTCTCTCTCTCTCATCTCTCTCTCTCTCATGTATAATATATATTATATATATACTGTATGTATCTACATACCTTTGTATGCATATATGTATGAATCTATATGTCTTTTATACTATCATTATGTACTATGTGTTGTGCCTATGTATGTATGCTTACGTATGTCTCATCATCTGCCACATCAATGCTATTAAAATAATATAATAATAATATATAAATATAATTATTATTATTATTATTATCATTATTATATTATTAATGCTGCTACTCACAGGTCGCTCATCCCAGACACACACACACATCTACAAACACGTCCCTTCTGTCACATCCTCAACACCTTACAAAATCCGCCATGAGGCCACCAAGTAGAGGAGTCCCTGCCATGTCGGTGATGTTTGGCAGTGCTTGGAAAAACTTACTCAAGACAGTGTCTACGAACCCCCTGAATGATAAAATCATCAGCCCTACCAAACGTCAGAGTAATGATGTGATAATTATCAGTTCTTAGGCGAAAACTACCATATTCCCCTCTAGTTATAGCTCCTACCTCGTGGGCCTGTCAGTGTAAATAGCATCCCCCACCTGAAAATGCTGTACTAGGAATTCCTTCCTTTTCTTTCACTCTCTTTGTTTCTGCTTTTGCTCCTTTTTCCTCCTGTCACCTCCTTCTTGTCTAGTTTCTGCCTTCTGGGTCCATTCTGCTGCCTTTTTTTTCCCCAGAAAAACTTCAAAGATAACAATTCTCTCCCACGCCGAAGTCGGATGTGCTGGGTCTGACTTGTCAGGCGCTTAACGGCAGTGCAGTGCAACGCGTTTTCGCTCCTATCACAGACGTCAATAGTTGCTGTCTGAGTGTTTGATGAAGAAGAAAAAGTAATAGCCCGCCACAGATCTGCTATATCAGGCGATTTGGGTGCAAACTTCCCCACACGCATGAAAAATTGAACGAAAAATCGAAATGTGGACCATCATTATTAGCATGGACATCCATTCTGTTTGCTTGTATGTTTAAACAAAGTGTGTTCGATGAATACAACCTACCATGAGCGAAGACAATGCAGCCGCAGGGGGAATGAGCATCAAGCGACAACTAATTATTAGTTAACAACTACTTCACACAACTCAACACTTATAACGCTGATGCTGACAAGTCAGACAGGTGTTTTCTTGTATGTATAGTAAAGTGATGGGGGAGGGGGGGGATGGAGGAATGATTCACATGATACGATGTGAACAAGCAGTCTGGCTTCTGTGTCCGTCTCTGCGTCAGAACAGAACAGAACAGAGCAGAACAGAGCAGAGCAGAGCATAACTGCAGAACAGAACAGAACTGCAGAACAGAACAGAGCAGAGCAGAACTGCAGAACAGAACAGAGCCGCGGAACAGAACAGAACAGAACAGAGCAGAGCAGAGCAGAACTGCAGAACAGACCAGAACTGCAGAACAGATCAGAGCCGCGGAACAGAGCAGAGCAGAACTGCAGAACAGACCAGAACTGCAGAACAGATCAGAGCCGCGGAACAGAGCAGAGCAGAGCAGAACTGCAGAACAGACCAGAACTGCAGAACAGATCAGAGCCGCGGAACAGAGCAGAGCAGAACTGCAGAACAGACCAGAACTGCAGAACAGATCAGAGCCGCGGAACAGAACAGTGCATAACTGCAGAAAAGAGCAGAACAGAACAGAGCAGAGCAGAACAGAACAGAACAGAACAAAACATAACAGAGCAGAACTGCAGAACAGAACAGAACTGCAGAACAGAACAGAACAGAACTGCAGAACAGAACAGAGCAGAACGGCAGAACAGAACAGAGCAGAACTGCAGAACAGAGCAGAACTGCAGAATAGAACAGAGCAGAACTGCAGAACAGAACATAACAAAGCAGAGCAGAGCAAAGAAGAGCAGAGCAGAACAGAGCAGAACAGAGCAGAGCAGAGCAGAACAGAGCAGAGTTGCAGAACAGAACAGAACAGAGCAGAGCTGCAGAACAGAACGGAACAAAGCAGAGCAGAGCAGAACAGAACAGAACTGCAGAACAGACCAGAACAGAACAGAGCAAAACTGCAGAAAAAAGCAGAACTACAGAACAGCGCAGAACAGAACAGAGCAGAAAAGAGCAAACCTGAAGAACAGAACAGAGCAGAACTGCAGAACAGACCAGAACTGCAGAACAGAACAGAGCAGAGCAGAACTGCAGAACAGAACAGAGCAGAGCAGAACTGCAGAACAGAACAGAGCAGAGCAGAACTGCAGAACAGAACAGGGCAGAACTGCAGAGCAGAACAGAGCAGAACAGAACTGCAGAGCAGAACAGAGAAGAACAGAACCGCAGAACAGAACAGATCAGGGCAGAACTGCAGAACAGAACAGAGCAGGGCAGAACTGCAGACCAGAACAGAACAGGGCAGAACTGCAGACCAGAACAGAACAGGGCAGAACTGCAGACCAGAACAGAACAGGGCAGAACTGCAGAACAGAACAGAGCAGGGCAGAACTGCAGACCAGAACAGAACAGGGCAGAACTGCAGACCAGAACAGAACAGGGCAGAACTGCAGAACAGAACAGAACAGGGCAGAACTGCAGAACAGAACAAAGCAAAACTGCAGGACAGAATAGAGCGGAGCAGAACTGCAGAACAGAACAGAGCAGAACTGCAGAACAGAACAGGACAGAACAGAACAGAGCAGAACTGCAGAACAGAGCAGAGCAAAACTGCAGAACAGAACAGAGCAGAACCGCAGAACAGAACAGGGCAGAGCAGAACTGCAGAACAGAACAGGGCAGAACAGGGCAGAACTGCAGAACAAAACAGGGCAGAGCAGAACTGTAGAACAGAACAGGGCAGAACTGCATAACAGAACAGAGCAGAACTGCAGAACAGAACAGAACAGAGCAGAACTGCAGAACAGAAAAGAACAGGGCAGAACTGCATAAAAGAACAGAACAGGGCAGAACAGAACAGAAGAGAGCAGAACAGAACAGAGCAGAACAGAGCAGAACTGCAGGGGAAAAAAAAACCAGAACAGAGCAGAACATAACTGAGCAGAACAAAACAGAACAGAGCAGAACATAGCAGAACAAAACAGAACAGAACAAAACAGAACAGAGCAGTACAGAACAGAACAGAGAAGAACAGAACAGAACAGAACAGAGCAGAACAGCTGGTGTGGTAAAGGGCTGGCCACAGCCCAGTGAAATGTCATGAATGCGGTAGGCCTACAGCAGTCCTGCAATACTAATAGGCATTGATTCCAGGAGGAATGGAGGGCCTGTTACGCCATCGCTAATACTGCTAGCTGGGCTGAGTGGGCACAGCTTCTAATAGGCGTTGACCACACACACTCTGTGTGTGTGTATGTGTGGGGAGGGGGGGGGGGGGTTTGTGGTGTGTGTGTGTGTGTGTTCGTGTGTGTGTGTGTGTGTGTGTGTGTGTGTGTGTGTGTGTGTGTGTGTGTGTGTGTGTGTTGTGTGTGTGATGTCTGTGTGTTTGTCTATATCTGTCTCTGCTTGATTCTGTCTCTGTCTGTCTGTCTGTCTGTCTGTATGTCTGCCCTCTCTCTCTCTCTCTCTCTCTCTCTCTCTCTCTCTCTCTGCTCTCTAGCTCTCTCTCTCTCGCCCCCTCTCTCTCTCTCTCTCTCTCTCGCTCGCTCTCCCTCTCGCTCTCTCGCTCTCTCTCTCGCTCTGAACAATTGTACCCTCTCTCTGTCTCTGTTTTTGTCTGTCTGTCTCTCTGTCTCTGTCTCTGTCTGTCTGTCTGTCTCTCTCTCTCTCTCTCTCTCTCTCTCTCTCTCTCTCTCTCTCTCTCTCTCTCTCTCTCCGTGTTCCTCTCTTTCTATGTCTCTGTGTGTTTTTTATCTGTTTGTCAACCTCGTTGTATCTGTTTCCTTCTCTCAGTTATTGTAAGGAATCTGATTTTGGTTTTTATCTCATTATCTATGTGGTTGATGTGAGATTTTTTCCCACAACGCGGTGCCCGTCCTGGGTTGACCCTAATGGTTGGCCAGGGTATTGATACCGTCGTTCCGACGGTAAACACACACACACACACACACACACACACACACACACACACACACACACACATACACTCACACACGCACACACACACACACACACACACACACACACACAAAACACACACACAAACAAACAAAACAAACACACACACACAATCAGCGCAATGGCCCTAAGAAGATAACAATCAGACACTCAGCTCCACATAACATTAACCAACCAACCAACCAGCCAGCCAGCCAGTCAGCCAGCCAGCCAACACGATGATTACCCAGTCCCGGAATGAAGGAAACTTGCAGCAGCAGTCTGGAATCACATGCAGCCCTTGATGACACGCTAATGCTCCCCACACAGGTAAAAACGCCCTTGGGAGTCACCCCCGAATATTCGCTTTGACTCACCCTTTCTCTTTCTCTGTCTCCGTCTCTGTCTGTCTGTCTGTCTGTCTGTCTGTCTGTCTGTCTCTCTCTCTCTCTCTCTCTCTCTCTCTCTCTCTCTCTCTCTCTCCCTCCCTCTCTCTCTCTCTCTCTCCTCTCTCTCTTCTCTGTCTCTCTCTCTCACTCCCCTCTCTGTCTCTCTCCCCCTCCCCTCTCCCCCTCTCTCTCCCCCCTCTCTCTCTCTCTCTCCCTCCTCTCTCTCTCTATGTGAGGGTTTGGGTTTGGGGGTTATTTTATTATTACATAACGTATCCCTAATGGCGGGGACTGGATGTTAAAAAAAGCACACGGGTGCTTGTTCATTATCCTCAAAATAAAAGAATTTGTCATTGTCATTCTCTCTCTCTCTCTCTCTCTCTCTCTCTCTCTCTCTCTCTCTCTCTCTCTCTCTCTCTCTCTCTCTCTCTCTCTCTCTCTCTCTCTCTCTCTCTCTCTCTGGACTGGATAGGGAAAAAGAACATTAGTGCTTAGTCATTATCCTCGAAATAAAGAATTTGATTTGATTTGATTTGATTTGATTCTCCTCTCTCTCTCTCTCTCTCTCTCTCACTCTCTCTCTCTCTCTCTCTCTCTCTCTCTCTCTCTCTTCTCTCTTAACCATTTCAGAGTTCTCTCTCTCTCTCTCTCTCTCTCTCTCTCTCTCTCTCTCTCTCTCTTTAAACCATTTCAGAGTTCTCTCTCTCTCTCTCTCTCTACTCTCTCTCTCCTCTCTCTCTCCATCTCTCTCTCTCTCTCCTTCTTTCTCTTTCTTTTCTCTCTAACCATTTAGAGTTCTCTCTCTCTCTCTCTCTCTCTCTCTCTCTCTCTCTCTCTCTCTCTCTCTCTCTCTCTCTCTCTCTCTCTCTTTCTCTCTTTCCTTTTAAGAATGAAATCATTGGCAGAGACTAATAACTGTGATTATCTACTATTTACACTTTCCCTTTTCATTCCTTAAATGACCAAGTTGTTCTGGTTTTGTTCATTGACCAACTATAAATAATAGATGCTTAGTAATTGTAAAGTGACTTTCAACGTTAACAGTCTGTAAACGTATGTTGATCAAGCTTAAGGAAGATACGTATTTGAAATTACCTTTTTATGTACATAATTGATAATCTGTTTCACTTTGATATGTTCTACACAGGATTGTTACTGAAAATGTCAGTCATTGTTGTTTTCTTACGCGTTTTATTACATTGTCACAACTGGCTTGGGGTGAATGAATGAGATGAGTTTATTTTGCTGCGCTTTTGATGACTAGCTTTTGGGTACAAAAAACTAAACGAGTATGGTGTGAAAGTATACTGTTCTTTTTCCTGCTGTATTGTATTGTGGCCCAATGGCCGATGTACATTAAACGAGTTCACAGTTCAGAGTTCTCTCTCTGGGACTGGATAGGGGAAAAAGAACATTAGTGCTTAGTCATTATCGTCGAAATAAAAGGATTTGATTTGATTTGATTCTCTCTCTCTCTCTCTCTCTCTCTCTCTCTCTCTCTCTCTCTCTCTCTCTCTCTCTCTCTCTCTCTCTCTCCTCTTTCCCTGACCCATGGGTAACCATCCGAGCTTCAGAGAGAGAGAGAGAGAGAGAGAGAGAGAGAGAGAGGTGTGTGTTTGTGTGTGTGTGTGTGTGTGTGTGTGTGTGTGTGTGTGTGTGTGTGTGTGTGTGTGTGTGTGTGTGGTGTGTGTGTGTGTGTGTGTGTGTGTGTGTTAGTGTGTATTGTGTTAGTGTATGTGTGTGTGTTTGAGAGTGTGTGTGTGTTTGTTTGTTTGAGAGTGTGTGTGTGTGTGTGTGGTGTGTGTGTTGTGTGTGTGTGTGTTGTGTGTGTGTGTGTGTGTGTGTGTGTGTGTGTGTGTGTGTGTGTGTGTGTGTGAGTGTGTGTATGTTGTGTATGTGTGAGTATTGTGTGTGTGTAGTGTGTGTGTTGTGTTTGTGTTTTTGTTGTGTGTGTCGTGTGTTTTGTGTGTGTATGTGTTTATATGTGTATGTGTGCATATGTGTGTGTGT
>CM054135.1:57085593-57088093 GCA_028751875.1 Rapana venosa
CGATTCCCAGCCTCGCCCTTTCTTCCCAGTTTGACAGAAAAATCGAACTGAATGTCAAAGTCCTTCGGATGAGACTATAAACCGAGGCCCCGTGTTCGAACGCATGCAGAACATCTTGCGCATACGTTAAATCCTGTTCCGCTTTTCGGAAGAGTAGGCTATTGTGTGCTGGTAGAAACAGATGACAAAATTTACAAAACCACATACACACGGGGACTGGATGTAAAAAAGCACATGAGTGCTTATTCCATTATCTTCAATGTTAAAGAATAAATAAATAAAGATGAAAAAAGTGAACAACAGCAGCCTTCCTATAGTCATGGATAATGGGTCTGAATTTCAGTAGCGCCTGATGAATAATCAATTCGAGATTTTCATCATGTTCCAGGTCAACTGACCTGCAGGCCTGTTGGTGCCATACTGCCTATTGTGTATCGTGTGTGCTGAAGGCTACTCATTCAAAACACCGCTTGTTTTTCCTGTTAGAGTTCTAAGTAAAGGGAAACACGAAAATGCCTAGCATGCATCCAAAACGTCACTGACGTACTGGTTTTGTAGTTAGGTTGCACAGGCAACTGCATAGCGGATTTCTTGTCGGATGTAGTTCAGTATAGGTTGCGGCCGATTTTTTTTTAATGCGGTCGTTGTAGGGGAGGCTATCGCAGTTGAGTTTACGAAATAGTGTTTGTTTGCGTCCCTTTGGTCAGGAATCGGACATAACGGTTCTTTTCGTGTGTGTGTGTGTGTGTGTTTTTGGGGGGGCGTGTGTGCGTGCGTGCGTGTGTGCGTGCGTGCGTGCGTGTGCGTGCGTGTATATTGTGTGTGTGTGTGCGCGCGTGTGTGTGTGTGCGTGCGTGTGTGTGTGTGTGAGAGAGAGAGAGAGAGAGAAGAGAGAGAGAGAGAGAGAGAGAGAGAGAGAGAGAGAGAGAGAGAGAGAACACACACCTCCCATCCCTTCACCCTCCCACAGTCAAACCTAGCCAAAACAAGGAGAACAAGGACAGAAAACAGAAAATGTTGGCTACACTATTTCAAGACAAAAGCCTATAATACAATTATAATCATAGCATTGAGCAGTCTACCGAAAGAGCCCTCGGCATCCCCCTAAAGGGATTGTCTGTCATTCACTGTGTGTGTGTATATATAATCAAGTTTATATTGACAGACATTAGCCAGCTGGATGTTTTAAACCTCAATGCCGTTACGCCCATACAACAGGCGCCTGAAAAAGGACTTTAATATTAAAAAAAATTTAATTTAAAAAGTATATATATATATAAATATATATATATATATATATATAATATAATAATTATAATAATATATATATGAAATCTTCAATACTTGGCTAGAGGTAACGACCGTAGCTGCCCAGAAAGCAAAGTAGAGGTCGGGATCGTTGGATCCTTGTTTGTGGCAAACTTTCTTCCCCTCCTTCTTGCTGGTGGGGCAGGTTGTAGCCTTTGGATTAGAGAAAACAAGGTGACCGGGAGCAAATTCATTAGGCAGATGAAAAGAACACACAACCAGATGTGTTTAGTTAAGTTGCATGGCATTTGAGTACTAACATACAACTAAGTACGAAGTAGCTACATTCGCAGAAACTGCTAGTGAACTAAAAAGTAAGTAAAAATACAACGAATCTGATAGTGTTAGTCATTTGACAATACATGACAATACTATCAATCGGCATGATAGAATTCATCATTCATCTTCCCATCAATTAGTACATTTATAATATAATATAATAAAATATGTATGGGATTGTATAGCATGTATCTGTAATGAACAACAAAGCGTGGTACGTAAGTGGGAGTACAAGACAACAATACCATATACGTACACATACGCGGCATATCGTAAACCATACATAAAGAATTACATAGAACAGCAACTTAACAACAAGTACATCCCAATACAAACAATACAGTACCAGTCACAGTCATACAGAACATCTTGCCACCTACAGTGTTTAAGGACCTTTCATAGACGTTCGAGAAGACCATTGTCTGGTGAACGTGCCAATTTACAAACATGCAGACAGGGTCGTGTATATATTTTTTAAACACAGACGCTTTTATCGATGAAGTTACTACAAAGAAAATTGGGGGGGGGGGGTACAGGCAACAAGTAAGCGAAGTCGTGCAGCGATCAAGCTCACTTAGGGGAAGGGTAGGGAGGATAGGAGGTAGATCCTAAGCAAGGTTCGAAACGGAGGCGGAAGGCAAGAGGAAAAAGAAGGTGCTGAAGACAGGATCAGGCAAGAAGCAGCAACGAAAAGTAAGTAAAAGCAAAACGACAAGCAGCAAACAGAACAGTAAATACAGCGCACCGTAAGGAAAAGGCTAGATAAGTGTGAGCAAAGGAAAGCTAAACAAGCAAACAAAAACATACCAACTTTCAGGGGTTTTATTTAATGTAACAAAAGAAATCAACTTTTAAACCGTCATTAACATTCAAGTGCCTGTGATACCCCAGTGTCATCCAAACACCAGCGTGA
>CM054135.1:57115593-57130593 GCA_028751875.1 Rapana venosa
GGTGGGTGGTGGTGGGTGGGGGTGGGTGGGTGGTGGTGGTGGTGGTGGTGGTCGTAGTGGTGGGTGGTGGTGGTGGGTTGTGGTGGTGGTGGTGGTGGTGGTTGGTGGTGGTGGTGGTGGTTTTGGTGGTGGTGGGGGTGGGGGTGGTTGGTGGTGGTGGTGGTGGGTTGGTGGTGGTGGTGGGTGGTGGTGGTGGTGGTGGTGGTGGTGTGGTTCAGCGGACTGACCGCTGGTCAGTCAGATATCATTGTTGTTGCTGTTGTTGTATAATTTGAATTTGTAAAAAACTATTGATTGTAACTGGCTGCATGTGAATGAGTGGGATGAACGAAAGCGCTATGATTTGGGTTTGTCTTTTTTCCAGATATGGCGCTATATAAATTTCATGTATTATTATTATTTTGTTGGTGGTGTTGTTGTTGTTGTTGGTGGTGGTGGTGGTGGGGGGGGGTGGTTGGTGGTGGTGGTGGTGGTGGTGGTTGGTGGTGGTTGGTGGTGGGTGGTGGTGGTTGGTGGTGGTGGTGGTGGTTGGTGGTTGGTGGGTGGTTGTGGGTGCTGGTGGTGGGTGGTGGTGGTGGTGGGTGGTGGTGGTGGGTTGGTGGTGGTGGTGGTGGTTGGTGGTGGTGGTGGTGGTGGTGGGTGGTGGTGGTGGGTGTGTGGTGGTGGTGGTTGGTGGTTGGTTTGGTGGTGGTGGTGGTTGTGGTGGTGGTGGTGGTGGTTGGTGGTTGTGGTGGTGGTGGTGGTTGGTGGTTGGTGGTGGTGGTGGTGGTGGTGTGGTGTGGTGGTGGTGGTTGGTGGTTGGTGTGGTGGTGGTGGTGGTGGTTGGTGGTGGGTGGTGGTGGTGGTTGGTGGTGTGGTGGTGGGGGTGGTTGGTGGTGGTGGTGGTGGTGGTGGTGTGGGTGGTGGGTGGTGTGGTGGTGGTGGTGGTGGTGTGTGGGTGGTGGTGGTGGGTGGTGGTGGTGGGTGGTGGTGGTGGTGGTGTGGTGGTGTGGGTGGTGGTGGTGGTGGTGGTGTGGTGGGTGGTGTGTGGTGGTGGTGGTGTGGTGGTGGTGGTTCAGTTAAACGTCTGCTGGGTTTAAACCAGATCTAATTCGTCTAGAACAGCGTAGTAAGCGCTTTGATTTGTCTTTGCAAGATATATCGTTATATAAGTTCCATTTATTATTATTATGATTATCATTATTATCATTATTATTATTATTATTATTATTATTATTATTATTATTATTACCCCGTGGGGATGCCGGGGAGCCTGTCAGTATAAATAACGTCCCCACATTCTGAAAATTCTGTGCTAGGAATTCCCTCTTTTCTCTCTCTCTCTTTGCTTCTGTCTTGTTACTTTTCTTCCTGTCACCTCCTTCTTGTCTATTTTATGCCTTCTTGGTCCATTATCATGTCTTTCTTTCAAAAAAGACTTAAAATATAACAAATTATCTCCCATGCCGAGGTCATCCCCATCCCCCACCCCCTTCATTATGCCATCAAAATGTTCTTTCTCCGCCTAAAAGGTTTACATCTCGTCAATCTGTCTGCATATCCTCAGTATTTATTAATTTTTATGTTTTGTGGTTATCATTTGGATGGGTAACCGTTTGCGCGCCTTGGCTTCAGTACAGTCCCCCAGTTCACCCGGCTGTAAATGTGTACCTGCCCTCTTTAGGGTCAGGGAAGGTAAAGCAGTGAGGGAGAGGAGATGGGCGCCGCCTTCAATATGCTGGCTCCCTGGAGAAGCTGAGGTCTCTGATGCCTCACTTCCCTACGACCACATAGGTTATGGGACACCTCTACCTTTTAAAACCTACAGTAGAACGTTAACAGCAGACCTAGAGAGAGAAAAAACCTAGCAATATCAATGATTTTCTGGTCTGTGACAGAGTACACCTAAAGATTCCCTTTTCCTAAAAATAATATGATTATGATACCAGATCCGTTTGCTCTTTTGTAACATGCGTGGGTGCGTGTGTCTGATACCCAGGTTGTGAGTATGGGGACAAGGCGAAATGGTGTTCCACCCGGATGAGGTACCCGTTCGACTGCTACAGGAATGACAAGATTTGCTGCAAGTCCTGCCGTGCGCACAGGAGAGACCATAAACCGGGTACGGCTCACCTCACACTTCCAGCAATCTTTTGATTGTGTTTCATTGGCATGTTGCTGTATGATGTGTTGTGTGCATTTGCGCGCGCGCGCGCGCGTGTGTGTGTGTGTGTGTGTGTGTGTGAGAGAGAGAGAGAGAGAGAGAGAGAGAGAGAGAGAGAGAGAGAGAGAGAGAGAGAAGAGAAAGAGAGAGAGAGAGAGAGAGAGAGAGAGAGAGAGAGTAGAGGAGAGAGAGAGAGAGAGAGAGAGGACCATAAACCGGGTAAGGCTCACCTCACACCCTCACTCTTCGAGCAATCTTTGATTGTATTTCATTGGCATGTTGCTGTATGATATGATGTGTGCATTTGCATTAGTGTGTGTGTATGTGTGTGTATGTGTGTGTGTGGGAGAGAGAGAGAGACAGACAGAAAGAGAGAGGCCATAAACCGGGTAAGGCTCACCTCACACTTAAGGCAATCTTTTCAGATGGTTCATTGGCATGTTTCTGTACAACATGATGTGTGAATTTCCATGAGGTATGTGTGTGTATGTGTGTACTCTGTGTGTGTGTTTGTGTGTATGTGTGTGTGTTTGAATGTGTGTGTACACGAACGCGTGCAGGTGTTTTAACATACTTTATTTTACATACGATATAAGCGCTTCGATTTGTCTTTTTTACAAGATTCAACGCTATATAAATTCCATATATTATTATTATATAAGTGTATGACTATGCACTTTACAGAAAGTTCCTATTCTTAAATCCTGATGCACATGTTACGTTGTTGTTGTTGTTGTTGTTGTTGTCGTCAATTTAACGTCTGTTCACTCTTAGTGATATGTCACATGTTACGTGTAAATGACTAAATTACCATTACCAAAGCATCTGACGCACATCACAATTTTTTTCATATGAGATACACCTGATCTCATTTTGAAATTCAAAAAAAACTTAATCAAGTTTTGCTATTGGTTTTTTCCTGCTTACAATATTTCTGTCTTTTTTCCCCCTTTCATTTCTTTCTTTCTTTCGCTTTTTCTTTCATTCTGTCTTTATTTCTCTTTTCTTTTTCTCTAACTTTATGTCTTTCTGATCTTTCTTTTTCACCGTCTTATTCCTTCTTTTCTTTCTCTCACGCAATCTTTCTTTCTTTACTTACTTACGCATTTTTCTGAATTTTTTTCTTTCCTTTCCTGCCTGTCCTTTTCTGTCTTTCCTTCCTTGATGTTTTTCTTTCTCTTTTCTTTTACAGTGCATGCACGACTTAACAGATGCATGGCATATAATAATTATATGTTGAATATCTTGCACCTAGTGACAACAACCCCCAACCCCCCCTCTGCCCCCTCATTTCTTTTTTTAAAATTTGAACTAACACCCCCCACCCCACCCACCCCACCCACCACACCCACCACACCCCCATCCCCCACCCCCACACCACCCACACCCCACACACCACACACCCCACCTCCACCCCACCCCACACCATCTGTGTCCAGGGTGTGAATACGGAGACCAAAACGTGGACTGCCTGACCAAGCTGCACATTCCTATTGGCTGCTACAGGAACCAGGCTGTGTGCTGCGAAACCTGTAGCAGAGTGCGATCCAAGTCCAATCCCTGTGAGACGAACTGCTGGGGGATTTTTTGGTGGGGTGGGGGTGTAGGGGGTGTGGAGGTGGGGCGGGGATTTTTGTTGGGTTGTTTGTTTGTTTTTTTGGGGGGATGGGGAGGGGGGGGGAGACGGGGTTGGGTTGGGTGGAGGTGGGTTTTTTTTTTGGTTGTTGGTGTGGGGCGGGAATGGGTTGGTTGGGTTTGGGGGTTTTTTTTGTTTTTGTTTTGTTGGGGGGGGGGGGGGCGCTGTTGTCAGAAAAAGGTCATCATTTATTGATTTTGTTTATTCATTGGGGGTTTTTTGTTTAGGTAAGAAAAAAAATCTAGTTTTTTATTTATTTTGGGTATTTATTCGTTGATTTTTTTTGGTTTAGGTAAGAAAAAAAATCCAGTTCTTTATTGATTTTATTTATTTATTCGTTGACTTTTTGGTATAGGTAAGAAAAAACTCCAGTTCTTTATTGATTTTATCTATTTATTCGTTGATTGGGGGGGGGGGGGTAGGTAAGAAAAAAACCAGTTCTTTATTGATTTTTTTTATTCATTGATTTTTTTTTGTTTAGGTAAGAAAAAAATCCAGTTCTTTATTGATTTTATTTATTTATTCGTTAATTTTTTTTGGTGGGGGGTGGGGGCTGGTTCATAAAAAAAAATCATTCATTCTAAGATTTGATTTAGTCGTTGATTTGTTTTTGTCAATTTGTTTAGTTATTCTTTTATTGATTTGTTTTACTCATTTATTTATAATAATTATGTATAGTGTATGTGAGTGTGTGTGTGTGTCGTGTATTGTGGTGTCTGTGTTTCTGTGTGTGTGTGTGTGTGTGTCTGTGTGTCTGTGTTTCTGTGTTTGTTGTGTGTGTGTGTCTGTGTCCCTGGTGGTGTGTCTATGTGTGTCTGTGTATCTGTGAATGTGTTTATATCATGCACACGCCTGCATACATTCCTCTATCAGAAATATAGGGGACGGGATAGCCTTGTGGTTAGAACATTGCGCTCGCAATCTGACAACCCGGGTTCGATTCCCGTTCACGGGGATATTTTCCCCTGGAGTTAACATCAGTGCAGACTCCACTCTCCCCAAAAGTCCTTCGGATGAGACTATAAACCGAGGCCTCGTGTGCGAACGCACGCAGAACATCTTGCGCACACGTTAAACCCTGTTCCGCTTTTCGTAAGAGTAGGCCATTGTGTGCTGGTGGGAACAGATGACAGAATTCACAAAACCGCATACACACGGGGACTGGATGTAAAAAAGCACATAAGTGCTTATTCCATTATCCTCGATATAAAAGAATAAAATAAAAAAATTTAAAATAAAATATCATGTGTGTTATCCCACCGACACCAACACCACCAACAACACCACACCAGCCTGCCCTTACGGAGACAAAAGCTCCTGGTGCCAGCACAACCTGAAACTTCCAGAAGGCTGCAGGCTGAACTCTGACCTCTGCTGCGGATCTTGCTTCAACGTCACCCTCCCTACCACCACCACCACCACCACCACAACAACAACAACAACAACAACAACAACAATAGCAACAACCCCTGAACAAACTACAACAGTAAGAAGAACACCGATAGAATCATCATCATCACCATCACCAGCAGCAGCAGCAGCAGCAGCAGCAGCAACAACGGCAGGATACTATGTGCCATCACCGGTAGAGGACAGGGGCAGCACTGAAGTGTTGCCTAGCAATGATGCGGCGACGACGACAGAGGCTCGTGTTACGCTGGTGGCGTCGTTGTCATCGCCACATTCGTCACCTGTCCCTACAGTGACGACGATGGAGAAACAGCCAGAGGTGAGTTTTTGTTTTTTTAATTTTTTTATTTCTTCTTGTTGTTCTTCTTCTTCTTCGTCGTCGTCGTCGAACCTCGGACAGCAACTACAGAGCCCTTGCCGTGAGCTGAAGGCCATCCAGGGGTCCGAAGAGTTTGTCCTTCATCGGCAGGTCAGTAGGCCAGATATCGGCCCTCAGGTTTTGGTGTGTTGGATAGACAGGTCTGTCACGGCAGCCGTGCCACAGGGGCAGACCTCAGAATCACCGATGTGGAACTTGGTGAACATGTGATGTCTGTGTCTGCAGTGTCCAGTCCTCAGTCTCACATTGGTCACTTGATCTTCTCTGGGCGGGAGATTCTTTTGTTTCCATGATAATGGAATAAGCATTCATGTGCTTTTTTTTAAGCCGTCCCAGTGTGTATGCAGTTTGTAAAACTTTGTCATCCGTTCCCACCCGTACAGAATGGTCTACTATTCCAAAAAGCGGAACAGGTTTTAAAGTGTGAGAGAGAGAGAAAGAGAAAGAGAGCTGTTACTCTTATACACATGCTTTGGATCTGCCACACTTTCAGCCTACATAACACCACACAACACACACACACACACAACACACCACACAAACACTACACACACACA
The DNA here is from genome assembly GCA_028751875.1 of Rapana venosa. Lineage (NCBI taxonomy): Eukaryota > Metazoa > Mollusca > Gastropoda > Neogastropoda > Muricidae > Rapana > Rapana venosa. The sequence continues at coordinate 57,121,719 of CM054135.1, forward strand.
CAACACACACACACAAAACACACACACACACACACACACCTCTGGTGACGATAAAGGATAAAATATCAGTCTGCAAGATATAAGCAAACTACAACAAAGCAAAACTGCTATTGTTACTTTATACAACTTCTTCGTCCAACGCTCTGACAGCGACTACTGTTGTCTGTTATATGAGCAAAAACGCGTCACACTGCCATTAAGCGCCTGACAAGTCAGGCCCAGCGCATCCGACTTCTTAATATAATTGTTATCAACATGAACAGTTTCAAGAGCAAGTTGTTTTTTGTCTGAATTGGTACTAAAACACTGCATGAAACTTAATGACATTGGGGCCGTTTATAATAACCCGTTTTCAGATATCCTTTCCGACTTTCTAGAAAATATAGGCATTTGACAATTTTAATGGATCCCTACCCTCAATATGCTGGCCCCTACAGAAGTGAGGTCTCTGACGCCTCGCTCCCCTACGACCTCACTGTTATGGGACACCTTTACCTTTTTAACTCTAAGATATGTCATGACTGTCAAGATTCTGAGACTTCATAAAGGAAATATTTCCAGAGCGAGAAAAGGTAAAAAGGGAGGAGGGGCGAGAGGGGGGGGGGGGGGAATTATGAGCACGTGACTTTAATTTTTTTGTTTTTGTTTGGTCTGGCTTTCTCTGTACTCTGTATGGAGTCATCAGGCCGCTGCACTGAAGAGTTTTTCTCCCGCTTCCTCAATGTACGTCAGCATTTTTTTTATTCTTTTATTTCGAGGATAATGGAATAAGCACTTATATGCTTTTTTTACATCCAGTCCCCGTGTGTATGCGGGACCAAGTCTTGGGTCTCTGTAAATGATGATGTTTTTTTTTACCTTTCTTTTATTTTATTTTTTGGAGGGGGGTTGGGTGGTCCTGTGGTTGCCTCCACTTGAGCTACGAAGTTTACCAAAGGTGAAACTTTTTTTTTGGCATGTGCAACCGTTTTCGCCCGCTTTTAAGGTAGCTGCATTCCGACTATAGGGAGATGTCTAAACACGACACCAGTGTGCGTGCGGGTTTGGGTTTTTTTCTTTTAGATATCTTGTTGTCATCCGTTTTTTACCGGCGCAAATAGCTTATCCTTCCGACACGCAGAGCGGGTTTCCAAGTGTGCAAGATGTTCTGCCTGCGTTCGCACACTGGGCCTCGGTTTATAGTGTCATCTGAAGGACTTTCTGGGGAGTGGAGTCAGTACTGATGTTAGTTATCTCTGACTGTTGCCAGAGTCAAGTATCTTGTTGCCGTATTGGTTCTTTTACGTGCGCTAAATGCGTGTTGCACCCGGGACCTCGGTTTATCGTCTGATTCGAAAGACAAGCACTCGGATCACCACCAGTCAAAGTCTTGTGGATGGAGGGTGAGGGGGAAACTTCGGGCTGAAACGGGGATCAAGCCTGTTGTTGTTGTTGCTGTTGTTGTTGTTGTTGTTGTTGTTGTTGTTGTTGTGGTGGTGGTGGGTGGTGGTGTGTGGTGGTGGTGGTTAAACTTGCGTCCCAGTGGAGATTTTCCGCTCCAGGGATTGCAGGATCTAACCTGCGGTTCTCACTTTTTATACGGGTGCATTCTCCCTGGGGTCCTGTCAGTATAAACAGCATCCTCAAACATCTGAAAATTCTGTGCTAGGAGTTCCCTCTTTTCTATCCCCTCTCGTTGTTTCTGCTTTGTTCCTTTTTTCTTCCTGTCACTTCATTCTTGTATATTCTCTGCCTTTTTTGGTCCATTTCCTGCCTGTTTTTTTCTTTTCTAGAAGACTTTTAAACATAACAATTTTCTCCCATGCCGAAGTCGGATGCGCTGGTTCTAACTTGTAAAGCTCTTAAGGGCAGTGCAATGCATTTTCGCTCATATGACAGACAACAAAAAGTGCTGTCTGAGCGTTCGATGAAGAAGAATACGGATTCTCTAAACCACCCAACCTCTAAACCTCTTTGGGTGGATCGGTGGTCTACAGGTAACGTGCCTGTCTAGAAAGCGAAAAGTCCGGGTCGGAAGTGTGCGGTGGTTCGAATCCCGTTTGGGCCCGAAACTTTTCCCCCATCCATTAGACCATGAGTGGTGGTCTGGGCGCTAGTCTTTCGGATGAGACGATAAACCGAGGTTCCGTGTGTTACACGAAATTATTCAGCGCACGTAAAAGAACCCACGGTAACAAGAGAGTTGTCCCTGGCAAAATTCTTAGAAAAAGCCACTCTGATAGGAAAACAAGTACAGTTGCACGCACACACACACACACACACACACACACACACACACACACACACACAATGGTGGCGCTGCTCTTGTGGCGACGCGCTCTCCCCGGGGAGAGCAGCCCGAATTTCACGCAGAGAAATCTCGTGACTTGAAGAGGTATAAATATACAAAACCACCCATCCTCATCTCTTCCTCAGCCCACCACGACAACCACAGCGACGACAACCCAGACAGTCGATGAGAGCGACAAGAAGGAGAAGCCGAAAGATTGTGGGAGCGGAAGTGACCTTCAGCCTGACCTTGACCCGGTGACCTGTCGGGAGTGGGTGCCCTACGGGTGCTACAACACCACGCTGCTGAGGAGCTGCTGCAAGTCGTGTGCGGCAGTTCAGACTGACGGACGGCCAGGTGGGTTGATAGTGGTGGTGGTGGTGGTGGTGGTGGTATAGGGGTGGTGGTGGTGAGGATGGGAGTGGTGGTGGTGGTGGAGGTGGTGGTGGTGGTGGTGGTGGTGGTGGTGGAGAAGGTGGTGGTGGTGGTTAGGTATTGGACACTGTCATATTTACTATCATATAGATAGACAGATAGATAGATAGATAGATAGATAGATAGATAGATAGATAGATAGATAGATAGATAGATAGATGGATGGACAGATAGATAGATAGATAGATAGATAGATAGATAGATAGATAGATAGATAGATAGATAGATAGATAGATAGATAGATAGATAGATGCATGCATGCATGCATGCATGCATACATATATATACATACATACATACACACATACATACATACATACATGGATGGATGGATGGATGGATGGATGATACATACGTACATATATACATACATACATACATATATGCATACATACATACATGCATACATACATACATACATACATACATACATACATACATACATACATACATACATACATACGTACATACATACATACATACATTAAAAACTATTAAGACAACAATCTTGTTGTGGGTTTTTTACAACCAAAATTTGTGGCATTTTATTGTCTTCTTCGGTGGAAACTGACTGCATAGTAACATCTGCAGGTAACAACATCTAGATGATCTACATGAGATTATGCAGTCTGTGGACAGATGCTTGGATCATTTGCTTGTCTGAATATGGATTACCATTTGCAATATTGTTTTTATGAAGATGTACCATTTACAAATTGTATACAAAAAGAGCACAGTTAGTGTGGGGGTTTTCTTTTTATTAAGATATCGGAATTGCAACTTCGCTATGTGAAAATGTAACATTTTAAGACTGTCCATAACAAGTTGTACAGCTTTTTATTTATTACCATGAAGATGTGCCATTTTTAAACTGTCTGTAAAAGGATGCATTATTTGGAAAGAGTCTGTATGAAGAAATACCTTTTGTAATTTATCTTTATTTGCAGATTGTCTTTATGGAGATACACCATGTTTCAGATTGTCTGTATGGAGATAGACCATTTGCAGATTGTCTGTAATGGATATGCGCCATTTTTCAGATTGTCGGTATGGAGATACGCATTTGCAGATTGTCTGTATAGAGATACACCATTTTTCAGATTGTCCTTATGGAGATACACCCTTTTCAGATTGTATAGAGATACCATTTTCAGATTGTCTGCATGGAAACACACCATTTTCAGATTGCCTGTATGGAGATACACCTTTTTCAGATTGTCTGTATGAAAATATACCTTTTACAGATTGTCCGTATGGTGATCGAAAACCCTGGTGTTTTTTGCTGAGTCATCGCTACAAAAATGAAGAGTGGTGTCCCTTGGACACAGATGTGGGCCATTGCTGCGGTACTTGTTTGTATAATGACACAGCTGGTAGGATATTGCACATCAGTTTGTCTGTCTATCGTTGCCCGTGTGTGTGTGTGTGTGTGTGTGTATGTCTGTCGTTGCGTGTGTGTATGTGTGTGTGTGTGTGTTTGTCTGTGGGTGGGTGGGTAGGTTGCTGTTTTTGTGTGATTGTGTGTGTGTTGGTGGGTGGGTGTTTTTGTGTGATTGTGTGTGTGTGCGTGTTGGTGGGTGTGTGTTTTGTGTGATTGTGTGTGTGTGCGCGCGCGTGTGGAGGGGGGGCAGGTGAGTGGGTGGGTGATTGTGTGTGAATGCGTGTGTGCATGCTCGCGTGAGTGTGTGTGTGTGTGTGTCCTGGGGGGGGGGAGGGGTGCGTGTCTCTGTGTCTCTGTGTGTCTGTATGTCTATGTCTGTGTCTGTTTTATGTCATTTGCTTCTCTACTTTTTTCCTTTTTTTAAATTTTTTTGTTCTTATTTTTTCTTTCTTTCGTTCTCCTTTTGTTCTTTCTTTCTCTCTTTGTTTTTCGGTTTTTTTCTCTATTTCTGTCTTTCTCTCTTTCTTTCTTTCTCTCTTTCTTTCTTGGGTTTCTTTTTCTTCCTTTTTTTTGGTCTCTCCGATTGTTCTTTGGTTTAGGACAAGGATGGTTGTTGTTGAAGTATTGCAATTTTGGATTAGTTTATTATTTCTTTGTTTACTTAATTGTTTGATTGATAATTCGTTTACATGATTATTGTTGTATTTTTTTTCTTTGTGGAGAGGGGAGGTAGTGGCTGGAGGATACTTAGAGAGGGTTTAGTTGGTATTGCCAACTTTGGTTTTGTTTGTATGTTTGTTTGTTTGTTTGCTTGCTTGTTTGCTTGTTTGTCTCTTTGTTTGATTGTGTGTTTGTTTGTTTGTTTGTTTGTTTGTTTGATGAATGTTTTTGAAATGAAGAAGGATAGTTGAAGTGGGTAGAAAGGGAATATGTCTTGTAAATAAAGTCGTCCAATGACATCAACGTTTATATCGCTCACGAAAAATATGCCGCATTGTTCTACAGGAAACGACTAAAGGTTTCGCTTTGCATCAGTATTTTCAGATAAAATTACAATACAAACACACTCAAAATCACATGCACACGCACGACAACACACGTGTACGTACGTGCACATACGCGTGCTCTCACACATACGCGCGCGTGCGTGCATGCACGCAGACACACACACACACATACACACACATGCACACACTGTATTATATCATAACAATGCATTTAGGTGACCTGTACAAATTTATGCAAGAACGGGGTTTTTTAAATCTTAAAATGAAGTGAGGTTCATTTGTAGACATACTGCCGGTCATTGTGCGTGAGTGCCATTAATGCCGTGTGTGGATCGGTCTTTTTCAGTGCCTACCCTGGGCAGCTAATGGAACGCCGCCACTTTACCAATACCTCAGTTATCAGAGCAGTTTTTAATTAAAGTTCTTTTTTGAAAGACTTTGTATTTTTGGAAGTTATACCGCTCTTTGATATTTCAGTAAAGGTGAATGCGAAAAGCGTGGTTTGTTGGTGTGTTTTTTTATCGCATAAACGTTCAACACACATGGCTGAGCACACTGCCGCCACGCACACAACGCGCGCAGCGCGCGCACCCAACACAAACACACATCATGCAGCAGCAAGCACACCACATACACACAGAGTTTATCTATCTTTGTCTCCCTTCATCCTTTTTTACAAGTGATTCTTTGTAGATGGAATTGTATTGAATTTATATTGAATTTAATATATATATATATATTGATTATAGTATATATTTTCATCATACATTAGCCAATACCCCCGCGGTGTGTAGGAGCAACAAGCGCTTCCCTCCTCCATATCTGGGCCAACCTAGTCACTGATTCCCAAGAGTGCTGCATCGCCTTCATCTCACTTTCTACAGTTCTTCTCCACGTTGCTTTTGGTCTTCCTTTCTTTCTCCTTCCTTCTGGGGTCCAATGCAATGCTGTTCTTGCGATTGACTGTGGGTCTCTTCGGAAGATGTGCCCAATCCACTTCCACCGATAACATGAGAATTGTCTCAAATCAATGATTTTGTACCGGATAACACTTCTGTATTCACTTATTATGGAAGATGAAGGTGACATATTACATAACATATCGCATAGTCTTCTCTGGACTGTAGAAAGGCATTATGACGGATTTCACTATCAGCCCTCTCTAGACTCATCAGAGTTTCAGAAACGGAAAAAAACCACCATAATTTACTGGGATGGAGTTAAAGATAAATACAATAATTATAGAAATTGTTTCAACTTACCAGCGGTGCATTTGTTGTATATTTGTTGAGCGCATGTGACGCATTTTTTAACACGTGCACGCTCTCTCTCTCTCTCTCTCTCTATCTCTCTTCTCTCCTCTCCTCCTCTCTCTCTCTCTCTCTCTCTCTCCCTTCTCTCTACTCTCTCTTTCCCTCTCTCTCTCTCTCTCTCTTCTCTCTCTCTTCTCTCTCTCTCTCAGAAATACATGCATAGATAGGCACACACAGACATAACCATGAACAAAAGGCGTTTAGTACGGCGTATATGATGAGCAAACACTCTCTGGTCTGAATAAAGATGGGGACATAGTGACAGTCAGGCAGGCAAGAGTAGAAAACAGACAGATTCTGTTTCTTTAATAAAAGAAACTACTCAGAATCATCCATTTCTGGTCACACACGATAAATAACAAAACGCCACACACAACCATCCTTTCTGTTTATTCAGTTCTTAAACGATGGCAAGGTTGTAAAGCGTTTTTGAAAGAATCCGCAACACACACAAAAAATGATAATTAAAGCGCGAAATCTGTTTCAGGACAGAGCATCTTCATTTTCGGGTTCTCCCCCACCCCCCACCCACCCCACCCCATGTATTTATTGGTATAAAAGTAAAGACACACTGACGTCAAAATCACGTTCAGTTCATTTCATTTTATTCATTTCCAATACTGCTATTGAGACCACATAACGCATAGTACGCATATTTATATCCTCTCTCTCTCTCTCTCTCTCTCTCTCTCTCTCTCTCTCACACACACACACACACACACACACACACAGGCGCGCGCGCGCACGCACACATGCACGCAGGCGTAAGCTCAGTGAGAGAGTTGTATTATGATTTACTAGGAATAATGAAACAACCTTTCTACAACCAACCTTTATAAATTATCCAAAAGAAATAAACGCCAAAGAATTAATGTAATAAACAACACACTCTTTTTGTGTGTGTGTATAGGCAAATAAACAGGGGGAAACGATAAACAACACACACATATAAACAGAGATACACAGCAAAGTAATTGCATGCACACAAGATGAAATAACGTCGGATTTCTCTAGCCAAACTTGAACAGTGAGGAGAGAGAAATATTGAACATAGTGCCTATAGCTAACAGCAAACACAGACAAGACAGGCAGACAGAAGGACGGACGGACGGACGGGACAGATAGACAGACAGACAAGAGAGAGACAGAGAGAGACTGAGACAGGCACAGAGAGAGACAGACACAGAGAGGAGGTGGGGGAGAGGGGGGCTGTTCAACTGACGACGTATGTTCAATGGGTCTGACGTGGAATCAGATAATTATGACGTCACAGGCCAATTTCCCCCCCCCCCCCCCCCCCTTACGTGCTTTTTTAACATCCAGTCCCCGTGTGTATGCGGATATGTGAATTCTGTCATCTGTTCCCACCGGCACACAATGGCCTACTCTTACTGAAAAGCGGAACAGGATTTAACATGTGCGCAAGATGTTCTGCGTGCGTTCGCACCCGGGGCCTCGGTTTATAGTCTCATCCGAAGGACTTTTGGGGAGAGTTGTGGTCTGTGTCCTAGACTTTCGGATGAGACGATAAACTGAGGTTCCGTATGCAGCACGTATTTAATTTCGCGAAAAAAGAATCTCCGACCTCAAGAAAGTTGTCCATAGCATAACTCTGTAACGGAAAAATAAATACACTTGCAAACGGGAAATGTACTTTAAATATGTGTGGCGCTGCTCTTGTGGCGACGTGCTCTGCCTGCCGGGGCCAGGAGAGCAGCCCGAATTGAAAGCAGAGAAATCTGCGTGAATGAAAGTGGTGTTCAACTCAACTTAATTCAAGTCAACATTTGTATTAAATTTAAAGGTCTAAATGGTTTCCATCCCCTATCATTTTTTTTTTATTGACATGCAGCGGTAATGGCGAAAGAAATGTACAAGATTCAAGATTCAAGATTTAATTTCAAGAAAAACCCCTAAGGGGTACATGAAATTTAGCAAACCACAACTTTCGGATGTGGGCGTGTGAGAAATGCTCCCAACACAAATTCGCTCCAAAATGAAGAGCACAAAATTAAGAGCATTTACAATACAGGGAAGGTATGATAAATCAACATGTTTGTACAAAACTCACTTCCATACAAGACTGAGCAAGCTGGCGGTCTTGGTTGAGATCCCAGAGGTCAGAAGATGCAGATCCAGTCATCCTTTACATATAAAAGGGTCGCACAACCGGTTTTCTCTTGGGCAAACAATGGTGCAGCAGGCAGAGCGTTACAAACAGAACTGCTGCCACCACGTGACCCGTGACGTAGACTGCAAATCCCCATGACAGCGCCCCCTGGTCCGCTTCCCGTAATGCACCGTACAAAATGGCGCCCAACAGTCCCAAGATGGCTGCACACAGGTTAGATTACCATGCTATGACAAGCAGAGAGCTGGGGGTCCTCGTTAGCGTGTTTGAAATATGATTAGAGAACCAGATGATCGATTAATCAATTGATTAATGTACTGAACAACTAAAAGACTGCTG
>CM054135.1:57135593-57150593 GCA_028751875.1 Rapana venosa
TTTTATATGAAACTGAAGTTGTTGTTGTTGTTTTTTTTTGGGGGGGTTAGTTATTTTTTGTTGTTGTTGTGTTGTTGTTGTTTTTTTTTGGGGGGGAGGGTCTGAAACTGAAAATTGGGAATTTTTTCTGAAACTGAAGTTTTTGAGGCTTTTTTTCTGAAACTAAAGTTGTTGCTGTTGTTGTTGTTGTTTTTTCTTTTTGTTTATAAATTATTGTTTAGTCCAAGAAGGCTGAGTGTCAGCCTATCAATATGGAAACAAGTAGGCTGAAGTACAACCACATGGCAAACTGAAATATCCACATTCAACAATATCACACAGTCTCTAAAATCTGAACAGCTGGCCAAAAGAGAGAAACGGTCTCAATAAAAGAAAGACACGATGTATAAATTAACTCATCTTTAGTAGAGCCTGTCGCCACAAGCACAGCGCCACATGGGCACACACCGGAACTACCTTTCATGGAATGAAAAAAAAGTATTTTGTTTTGACGTAACTACCGTCCCACAGAATGTAACATATGATCACAAACAACAACAACACAACAATTAACTTATCAGCTTCAGTGTTCAGTTCTCTTGTTGAATTCTTTTTCTCAATTCCTACAGTGTCCTCACATAGTTTCCTCACATCGCAGACAATATTGAGGACAATATACCGTATCACTATCCTCTCTCAATGAAAATTCACGACCCATTTCTATACTGTGCTTTCACTTACTTTACTCCTACAACAACAAACTGAATCATTATATACTTCTTCCCAGCTATAGCCCACACACCCACGAGTCAGTCATACAGAAAGGGAAATAACTTGACTGATTCATTCGTATCAATTCTCAATTAGTTTCCTCCCTTACGTAGCGAGTCTTTACTTCGAACTTGGTAACGATCTGGCACGAGAACAGTAGTACCTGTCAAGGTTGCCGATAACGATAAAGAGAGACGTTGTTTATTCAGAGAAGTTATCAGATAAAGCAGTGCAGTGGGTTTCTTTCGGCTGATAGCAATGTGTGTTGCAATAGGGGTGAAGGTGTGTGTGTGTGGTGTGTGTGTTGTGTGTGTGTGTGTGTGTGTGTGTGTGTGTGTGTGTGTGTGTGTGTGTGTGTGTGTGTGTGTTGTGGTTGCGTGATGTGTGTGTGTGTGTGTGTGTGTGTGTGTGTGTGTGTGTGTGTGTGTGTGTGTTGTGTGTGTGTGTAGGGCTGTGTGATGAGTGTGTGTGTGTGTGTGTGTGTGTGTGTGTGTGTGTGTGTGTGTGTGTGTGTGTGTGTGTGTGGTGTGTGTGTAGGGCTGTGTGTGTGTCAAGTCAAGTCAAGTCAAATTTTTATTTCCAGATGGTAATCATGCATGAATAAAGCAATGCAATTTCTTTGTTTACTAAGCATACTAATCTGTGTGTGTGTAGGCATGTGTGTGTTATGTGTGTGTAGGGCTGTGTGTAGTTCTCTGTGTGTTGTGTGTAGGGTTGTGTGTGTTTGTTGTAGGCTGTGTGTGTGTGTGTGTGTGGTGTTGTGTGTTTGTGTGTGGTTGTGTTGTTTGTGTGTAGGGCTGTGTAACTTAGGAGAGTGTTAACTTGTTGTAGTCGCCAACATGATTTCTTTTAAGGTAAGTTGAAACAGTATAGTTCTCTTTGGTCTCTGTCTGTGCTTGTCTTTTGTATGGTGCGTTCGGCGTGCGCGTGCGTCGCCGCGCTTGTGTGTGTGTGTGTGTTGTGTTGTGTGTGTGTTGTGGTGTGTGGGTGGTGTGTGTGGTGTGTGTGGAGAGAGAGAGAGAGAGAGCTGTGGGGGGGGGGGGGGGGGAGGGGGGAATGTGTGTAGGGATGTGTGTGTCTATGTCTGTGTCTGTGTCTGTGTTAGACTGTGTCTGTGTTGCGTGTGCTGAATCTCTCTCTCTCTCTCTCTCTCTCTCTCTCTCTCTCTCTCTCTCTCTCTCTCTCTCTCTCTCTCTCTCTCTCTCTCTCTCTCTCTCTCTCTCATTGATTATATACTTATACAAGTAAAACAGTTTCCAGGAATAAGAGTGTTTTCATCCGTGTGTTTTGCGATAAATTGTCCCAATGAACAATCTTCATGTAATAGCAGTATTGTGATTCTTGATTAGGTAATTATACCATGTCTGAATAATATATCGATGTTTGTATTCCTCACCGTGAAAGGGGCTGTTGGCCTGTATTCGTTAAGTTTCAGCGTTCTGCTCGCTCTCTCGCTCACTCACTCTCTCTCAAACCATTTGAGAGTCCAGAGTTCTCTCTCTCTCCTTTTCTCTCTCTCCTCTCTCTCTCTCTCTCTCTCTCTCTCTCTCTCTCTCTCTCTCTCCTCTCTCTCTCTCTCTCTCTCTCTCTCAAACCATTTCAGAGTTCAGAGTTCTCTCTCTCTCTCTCTCTCTCTCTCTCTCTCTCCTCTCTCTCTCTCTCTCTCTCTCTCTCTCTCTCTCTCTCTCCACACTTATATACAATCGAATCCTTTGTTGTTTTTTCCCTACCTAGTCTATAGAAATGCTTTCTCTTCAATCGATGATGCTTTAGCCACCATTCTGTACATACACTCATGTCACTCTGTAGTTTGCATTGGTACAGAACGTTAGCCCGTTTTTCATTTCTTTGAAAATAATGACTGTCGAGTGCAGGGCCCACACCCCCCCCCCCCCCCTCCACCCCTGAAACCCAGGATGGCCTGACCATGCAAAAGTATTCCTGTTCTAGAGATGTGAGTGAACATCATGAATTTGTTTTAAAGATCTCTTTTTTCTCTCTCGTAATATATATATATATATATATATATATATATATATATATATATATATATATATATATATATATATATATATATATATATATATATATATTGTTTACGTACTTTCTTTATGGAGAGAAACAGACAGACAGAGAAAGAGACAGACGGATGGACGGACGGACAGACAGAGAGATAGAACAATGAACAATGAACAAATCTTATTTATAGAGGGTTATAGAATAATCATAACAATAGCTTTTTAACATCCAGCCCTCTGCGAAAAAAAGAAAAGCAAAAGCAAAAAGCAAACGAAAGTAATTAAGTGCAATACATAGCATGAAGAACAAAAAAAAGAAAGAAAAAATACATATTATTGATGATGGACTTTATAGATAGATAGATCGATAGATAGATAGATAGATAGATAGACAGACAGACAGACAGACAGACAGACAGACAGACAGATAGACAGATAAATAGAAAGTACGTTGAATAAACCAATGACTAAATGAAACAAAACATATAACTAACTAACTGAGTGACTGACTAACTGACTGACTGAACGACCGACCAAACGAGCGAAACAAAGGAACGAATAAATGAATGAATGACAAACAAACGAATTAAAGAAAGAAATATGAAGGAATGAACCAAGGAATGAATGAAGGAAGGAACAAACGAACGGACGAATCAATCAATCATTCATTCATTCATTCAATCAATCAATCAAACAAACAAAAAGGGAAAATGTCAGCAACGACAAACAAACACACACACACGCACACACACACACACACACACACACACACACACACACACACGCACGCACGCACGCACACACCACACCAACACACACCACACACACACACACACACACACACACACAAGAAAGACAGAAATGAGATAGAACAGACATCAAAGCAAGAAAAATTCAAAATGGTAAAGAAATCAGCCCTCCAAAACAAAAACAACAACAACAACAATACCAAACAGCACAAAACACAAAAACGACGCTGACAGGCAAAGAAAGACACTGTGTGCATGAGACATGGACAAGACACATTGGAACACCTACCTCACACACAAGGTCTTCCATCACCAGTTTCGGGGACGTGAAAGGTTCTGCTTTTGTTTGTTGCTGCTGCTGCTGCTGCTACTCTGCTGCTGCTGCTGCTGTGCGTTCCCCAGCTTAACACACTGGTGGGGGGGGGGGGGGGGCGGTGGGAAGGGTCACTCACCCACAATGGGCACTCTGACTCACTCATCCCACCTAGGAATCACTGTGAGATTGACATTGCACACTGAATGAGGGAAGTTTTGCGTGTATGACTGGAGGTTGTTTTTTAAAGTACGTCGCCATATAGGCAGCCGTACTCCGAGGATTTTTTTCCTCTCTTTTAAAGGAGAGTGCAGGTTGTTAAGTTAAGTGTTTGTCATGGCTAAAAGCAAATCTCAACACAACATTTTACACCATAACAACATTTTTAGGGTAGGCCTTGGTAATTAGCTAACATCAATAACTGATACAGCTTCGGTCTCTGTTTTGACTGATAGGTTTGGGTAATTAGCTAACATCAATAACTGATACAGCTTCGGCTTCTGTTTAAACTGATAGGTTTGGGTAATTAGCTAACATCAATAACTGATACAGCTTCGGCTTCTGTTTAAACTGATAGGTTTGGGTAATTAGCTAACATCAATAACTGATACAGCTTCGGCTTCTGTTTAAACTGATAGGTTTGGGTAATTCGCTAACATCAATAACTGATACAGCTTCGGCTTCTGTTTAAACTGATAGGTTTGGGTAATTAGCTAACATCAATAACTGATACAGCTTTGGCTTCTGTTTAAACTGATAGGTTTGGGTAATTAGCTAACATCAATAACTGATACAGCTTTGGCTTCTGTTTAAACTGATAGGTTGGTAGTTACTAACTCAATAACTGATACAGCTTTGGCTTCTGTTTAAACTGATAGGTTTGGGTAATTAGCTAACATCAATAACTGATACAGCTTTGGCTTCTGTTTAAACTGATAGGTTTGGGTAATTAGCTAACATCAATAACTGATACAGCTTCGGCCTCTGTTTTGACTGACAGGTTGTTTTTTTCCCCAAAACTGACAAACTAGGCCCCCTTTCCGTCTTAATTCTGATTTTTCTTTCCCCCCACCAAAAAAATAGATTAGCTTTTCAATCGGCCACTTTCGAGTTATTTATCGCCCAGCCAACCACACGTACAGCAAAGCGTCGCATAATTATACAGTACAGCTGTCAGTCTGTCTTTCTGATCAGCTCTCAAACTGGCGCCGAACCATGGGTTGAAACATGAAATTGATAGAGTGGGCTGACTGTGTCAAGTGGCTGTGTAAATAATAAAACAATCTGAACACCCGTCGAAAGTTCATCTATCAATTTCTTGATCAAGCCAAAGCTCTTTCAGTGTGCACCTCTTTTTTTATGTGTTGTTGTTGGGGTTTTTTGCTCTCTCAATGTCGTCTGCCTTAAATTAGTCACACAGGCAATGAATGGTTCGGTGGTCTAGAGGTGACGCACTTGCTTAGAAAGCCAACAGTTCGGGTTTGAAGTAAGTATGTGGCGGTTCAATCTCCGTTTGGGCCCGGAACTCCCCCCCCCCCCCCCCCCCCCCCTGTTCCCTTCCTATCCACTAGACCGTGAGTAAGGGTGGTCTGAGCGCTTGTCTTTCGGATGAGACGATAAACCGAGGTCCCGTGTGTAACATGCATTTAGCGAACGTAATTATAGATAGACAGATAGATAGATAGATAGGCAATAGAAAGAAAGATAGATAGATAGATAGATAGATAGATAGATAGATAGATAGATAGATAGATAGATAGATAGATAGATAGATAGATAGATAGATAGACATACAGAAGGAGAGAGAGAGAGAGAAGATAGATAGAGAAGAGGAGAGAGAGAGATCCCTGTTTAAGGTGGTCAGCTAAATGTCACATGAAGGCCTATGTCAGAACGGTATGAACGTCAGTGTATCTTTGTTATTATGAGAAATTGGACTTATCAGAGAAATAGTGCACTGTACTGTATTGTACTGTACTGTTCATTTTGTATGGTATTGTTGTTTATTATATTCTGTCGTGTCTTGTCGTATGGTATGGTATGGTATGGTATGGTATGGTATCTTTATCTTTCCTTTTATTCTTTTATTTCGAGGATAATGGAATAAGGACTCATGTGCTTTTCTTTCATCCAGTCCCCGTGTGTATGCAGTTTTTTCAATTTTGTTATCTGTTCCCACTGGCACACAATGGCCTACTCTTACGAAAAGCGGAACAGGCTTTAACGTGTGCGCAAGATGTTTCTGCGTGCGTTCGCATACGGGACCTCGGTTTATAGTCTCATCCGAAGGACTTTTGGGGAGAGTGCACTGATATTATCTCCAGAGGAAAAATCCTCTTGAACGAGATTCAAACCCTGGTCAGCAGATCACAGGGGAGAGCACGTAACCACAAGAGTAGCGCCACCCGTACTATCTAAATTTTCATATTTCTGCCTAAAATTGTCATTTTTCCCTTGTGATACCAGCATTTTCTCGACAAAATTTTACCAAGAGACAACTCACTTGCTGTCATGGTCCGGTTCTGTTATGTATGATGAATATATTATGTAACACATGGGACCTCAGTTCCTCCGAAAGACAAGAACCCTGACCACCACTCAAGGTTCAGTAGACAGGTCGGGTTGAACGCAGGGGATCGAACCTGAGGCGTGGGTGCGTTACCACTAGACCACCGCTCCTGCCGTGTCGGGATTTGAACCAGAAACTCGTGTAGTGTACTATTCTCTCTCTCTCTCTCTCTCTTCTCTCTCTCTCTCTCTCTCTCTTCTCTCTCTCTCTCTCTCTCTCTTTCTCTCTCCTCTCTCTCTCTCTCTCTCTCTCTCTCTCTCTCTCTCTCTTCTCTCTCTCTCTCTCTCTCTCTCCAGCATTTTGTGACACACCTAAAGAAACATTTATAATTACGCTGTAATTTCCAGCAAGAATATTTGTTGAAAATTTCACGTAAAATTTCATTGGATGGTCCAATATAGCATTCTAGAATGTTCTTTTTATTATTTTAGTTATTATCTTATTGGTTCCTGTTGTTCATCCTTGTTATTACTCTGTGTTCAGTTTGAAACTGAGTTTACGTCAGAGCTTAAAGTCGTATCCGTTCATAGTGGAGCTCTTTTTTTTCTTTTTTTCTTTTTTTTGTGGGGGGGGGGGGTATTTTCATTCCAGGGGACGGGACAGCTCAGTGGTCGGAGCACTCGCTTTCCCCCAGCCAAGTTAAGCAGCGTCGAGCGTGGTTACCAGTTGGATGGGTGACCGTTTGCGCGCCTTGGCTTCAGTACAGTTCCCCCAGTTCACCTAGCTGTAAATGGGTACCTGCCCTCTTTAGGGTCAGGGAAGGTAAAGCAGCGAGGGAGAGGAGATGGGCGCCGCCCTCATTATGCTGGCCCTAGAGAAGTGAGGTCTCTGACGCCTCGCTCCCCTACGACCTTATAGGTTATGGGACTCCTTTACCTTTACCTTTACTATTTTCATTACGTTAAATGCATCATGTGATTTTTCTTGTATTTATTTGTATTTACAAAAGAAAGTCGTGTATAACACCCCCCCCCCCCCCCCCTTGTCAATAGGTCACATTGGGCAATGACAATAAATTGGTCAAAGCGTCAAAGCGTCTCTCTCTCTCTCTCCTCTCTCTCTCTCTCTCTCTCTCCCTCCCTCTCTCTCTCTCTCTCTCTCTCTCTCTCTCCCTCTCTCTCTCTCTCTCTCTCTCGGCATCTGCACGTCTGTGTGCTGCTGGTGAGCATACACTACAGAGAGGGAGGCTGACTTGAGGAGCAAAGGTGCACCATCGATTGGTCAGAGCTATGTTATAGGAGGGGGGGATGTGTTTACCTTACGATAAGCCAACAGAGAGTGGGGGGAGGGAGGAGGGAGGGAGAGAGAGAGGGGAGGAGAGAGAGAGAACTCGAACTCGAATGATTTATTCACAAAAAGGCCATTGGCCCATACATGAAGGGGGTTGACGAACTGCTTAGTATTTTGGTGGGGGTAAAAGCAATAGTAATGACAACATGTTACTGTATAACAAAAAGTCAGCTACAAAAATAATGACTTAGGATAACAATATCTCTCTTATTCTGAAAGCTTTACACAAATATAAAGTGATGCTGCGCACAACCTCAGGATGACTTGATGCCAGGAGTAAACAGAGTCTAAATAAATTAGGCTGTCTACTATATTTAACAGGGAGGTAATTCTGCCTAACATCCTCTAATACTGGAGAGTCAAGGAGAGAGAGAGAGAGAGAGAGAGAGAGAGAGAGAGAGAGAGAGAGAGAGAGAGAGAGAGAGAGAGAGAGAGAGAGGCAGACAAACAGACAAATAGACAGACAGACATGGACACAGACAGACAAGACTACCTACACACACGTTTTCTTTCTTGCTAAAGAAACAGTTAGGTCACGCAGTGAGTGAAGTCATTTTACCCTGGGCCACAGTCTTCATGACCCGGTAGCTCTGATGTCTCATAGCATGTCCAAAAATATTTCCTTTTTATTTTATTTTCCTAACCAGGTATGTAAGCAGCATCGAGCGTGGTTACCACTTGGATGGGTAACCGTTTGCGCGCCTTGGCTTTAGTACAGTCCCACAGTTCACCCAGCTGTGAATGGGTACCTGCCCTCTTTAGGGTCAGGGAAGGTAATGCAGCGAGGTAGAGGAGATGGGCATCGCCCTCAATATGCTGGCCCCTAGAGAAGTTGAGGTCTCTGATGCCTCGCTCCTCTACGACCACATAGGTTATGGGGCACCTTTACCTTTAACCAGGTCTGAACGTTCAGGTGAATTGTTCGGTACTTGTAAATAGGAATACCACCAAAACCCTTCTACTTTTGTCTTGGAGTGGGGGGGGGGGGGGGGGGGCGGCGAGGGCGTCTTTTCAAATCTTCTGTACTCATATATTTCATAGACTTTAACATATTTAGCAGTACTTTATTTATTTTATTCTTTTATATTGAGGATAATGGAATACGCACTTATGTGCTTTTTTACATCCAGTACCCGTGTGTTGCGGTTTTGTAAATTTTGTCATCTTTTCCCACCGGCACACAAAGGCCTATTCTTACGAAAAGCGGAACAGGATTATAACGTGTGCGCAAGATGTTCTGCGTGCGTTCGCACACGGGGCCTCGGTATATAGTCTCATCCGAAGATTTTCCCTATGTTAGAAGTGCTATTCCACTATTTCAACTCCATTCAATTATCTGACTGACCTTTGAACTAAAGTCCTGTCACTCCAACCGGTGCAAACTCTAGGAGACGAGAGAATGGTCTGCCCTTTAACAAACAGGACGTTTAGGAATCAAGCCAGCACGTTTTAGTGACGTAAAGTAGTTTGTGTAACAACTCGTGAAATATTGACACTGCCAAAAGTAAGGCTAAAAATGGCAGGCCGATCGATAGTCTCTGATGGGCTAGAAATACAGCCTAACCTCTCTCTCCCTCAAACACACACACACGCGCGCGCGCGCCGCACGCACGCACACACACACACACACACACACACACACACACACAGCACGCGCGGCTCATGATCATCAAATAAACTTAGAACAAAGATGCAAACAAATTCAAAACCATAGCTGTGAGGGTAAAAACTCCAGAGATTACGTTCGGACATATGCGTACACATTCTTATGTACATGGACACTCGCGGACACCTACCTATGCAACGAGTGTGTGTGAACACCAGTACAGTGTGTGTGTGTGTGTGTGTATGCAGGTATAATGGGATACATTCCCCCTACATTTTCTGTGCTTAATCGGCGGAAGGTGAAAGTTCACCCGCGGCAATAACAAGCCCTACAAGACTGTAGATTAACGTAACACACAGGCAGCAGCAATCATAGCCAGCGATCGATGTCGACCGTTATCAGTTGAACGATAGCCCAATAACCGCGCCACGACACCATTTGTAGCAGCTTCCGTCCGGTGATTCTCTTTTGTAAGCACCCTCTCCTTCGATTTTAGCACAGGACCAAAAAAAGAAAAAGTGTGTGGCATTATATCAGTATCAGCAGCAGCAGCAGCAACAACAGCAGCAATCCCGGGACATCGATGGTTGTCGTGGGGGCACGAGGAGGGACGCGTTGGTTGTTGACTGTTTTTCTCCAGGCTGGTCTGTCTGCAGCTTTTTTGCAGCAACATCACTGCACCGTTACAGTCTTTGATGTTCTGCATCATCCAGTTCTTCTTCATCTGTCTGCCCCTGCCTCTTCACTCACTCTCACTCACTCAGTCCCATGTCCCAAAGGATGTAGGGAGGACATGAGAGAAGACGCAACAGAGATCTTTTTCCATGCCTCTTCATGAGAGAAGACGCAACAGAGATCATTTTCCATGCCTCTTCATCCTCCTTCAAATGTCTTCCTCCCTGAAAGATGATCTGGGGAAGAGAGCTGTGACGTGTGACGTGAACCAACCACGCCAGCTTCCTCCTCTTTTACAACAGCAGCCAGAAGAAGGGGTTTGTTGCTGTGGCCCAGCTTTCATGACTCTCACCTCTTGCCACACTGACTCCTTGGTTCTGTGGTCCCGCCAGGAACTGTGTAGAATTAGAATGAATGATTTCATCTTGAAGGTTCACATTTTCTTTTTCCAGTTCTGCAATCAAGGTCCAGCTTTCACATCATCAAGGCTACGTGGTTTCATGAAATGTGACAGAAAATTGTCATCTGTTTAGTATCAAATCTTTCTTTCTTTTCTTTTTTTGGAGGGGGGGGGGGCGGTGGTCGTTTTTGTTCCTTGGCTAGAGCTCCAAGGTTCACCACTGGTGAGATTTTGCGTATGTGACTGTTTTTACCCACCATTTAGGTAGATGCATTCTGACTTAAGGGATATTTCATCTACACAACTTTAGTGGGTTCGGGATTTGTTTTTCACTCTGACTTTTTTTTCAACCTGACTGCAAAGCGAGCTACACACAGCAAAGGAGATTCAACAGGGGAAGCGCACAACAACAACAACAGATTTTTAAGGCAGCTGTCTCTTCCCCTTTGCTTCTGATGCAGAAAACCTCGAGATCTTCTGTTATATACAATGCCATAAAGCTGCCTTGGTAAAAGGCCTACTCCACCAGGCGCATACTCACTCCATGATGTGAACGCTGGGCCCTGATTGCAGATCTGGAAAAGAAAATCCAAGCCTTCAAATGCAAAATTACTCAGAAAGACTTCTAATGCTACACCTTTCCTATACAGATTCCGCATTACATTAAAATGACTATTTTGTTCAAAATTACCCCCCAGGGTTGAATTTTCACAGGAGGCACTACAACTATGACACCGTTACTTGAGCCACTCTATACAGCCCATTGTCCACACAGTGTGTGTTGTGGGTGGGTGCATGCAGTCTTGTGTCCTGCTGGTCAGTTGCTTCCGCAGCTAATTTGCTGCAAGAAGAAGAAAATTGCTGTTCTGCAAATCGAGAGTTTCATGACAGGATTGGGGTTTCCTTGGGGTTCATTAGCGCGTGGTTTCAACATTCTTCGCGCTGTTTTGTGTGGGAAAGTTTCGATTTATTAAGTTGGTGGTTTTGTGTTGAACTTGTTTTCATTGATTGTGGTTTTATTGTTTGAAAAAGGTGAGTGAAAGGTGTGTGTGTGTGTGTGTGTGTGTGTGTGTGTGTGTGTGTGTGTGTTGTGTGTGTGTGTGTGTGTGTGTGTGTGTATGTGTGTGTATGTGTGTACATGTGTTCGTTTTCACGTCTATCCACTAGAAAGTGATATTAGAAGTGTGTGTGTGTGTGTGTGTGTGTGTGTGTGTGTGTGTGGTGTGTGTGTGTGTGTGTGTGTGTTACACAAACTAAAGTTATTAACAGATTGCAGCTTATCTTATGTAAAAAGAGGGAGTGAAAGTACAATAAGCGTGCGCGCGTGCGTGCGTGGGTGTGTGTATGGAGGGTGTGTGTGTGTGTGTGGTGTGTGTGAGTGTGAGTGTGTGTGTTGTGTGTGCTAGTCAGAAAGTCCTTTGTTTTCTCTCTCTCTCGCTCTCTCTCTCTCTCTCTCTCTCTCTCTCTCTCTCTCTCTCTCTTCTCTCTCTCTCTCTCTCTCTCTCTCTCTCTCTCTCTCTCTCTCCTCTCTCTCTCTTTACAAAACCGCATACACACGAGGACTGGATGTAAAAATGTACACGAGTGCTTATTCCGTTCTCCTTGATTTAAAAGAATAACTAGATCATAAATAATCTCTCTTTCAGATTGATCATGTTAACCATCTTCATTTTAATCCCTTTTTTCTTTTGTTTTTCGCTTCACTGTCATTCAAATTATATCTCAAATGTAGTTTTGGTGTGTGTGGGGGTGGGGTGGGAGGGGGGTAGGATGGAGGTTGTGTTTTTTTTGAGGGGGTGTTGTTTGTTGTTGTTTTTGTTATTGTTTATTTGTTTGTTTTATGTTGTTGGTTGGTTGGTTAGTGGTGGTGGTGGTGGTGTGTGTGTTTGTGTGTGTGTGTGTGTTGTTCTTATTGTTGTTTTCATTCTTGTTGTTACTGTTGTTCTTGTGTTTTAAACCTGTGTTTAAAAAAAGAAACACTACCACATTGAACTGAATGGTTTCTTTTGTCTTCCAGAATTTTATTTTTTTTAAACATGATGGAGGCAGCATCACAAGGGGAGGGCTCTACAACCCCAAATGCTGCATGATCAGATAGTGCCCACACCCAGCAGTGGTCACACACAGGAAACGGAAACGGAAGCATCCAGACCGGAAATCAGTATCATCTCAGCAGCAAAAGAATGTCCTCAGGACAAAAATGTCTGCTAACCCAAAAAAATAGAAATCTTCTGACCTAGGAGTAACCACCTCATCAAAACATAAGCCAGCAGTACCTTTTTTTTCCAGACTGTTGAAGCAGTAGATCTATACAAGTTAAACAGAGAATGTACAAAAAATAATTTGTATTTTAAACAAACTGACGTCACATGACTCTCCTGGCAAGATGACGTCAGGCATGATTCACGCAGTTCAAAGTGTTTATCTCAGCCTGTGTTTTTCCTTTGCTTCTGGTAAGTGAAAACTTTTGTTTTCTAAATTGCTTGCCTCCACTCCTACAGCGTGTCTGTCTGTCTGTCTGTCTGTCTGTCTCTGTCTCTCTCTCTCTCTCTTCTCTCTCTCTCTCTCTCTCTCTCTCTCTCTCTCTCTCTCTCTCTCTCTCGCTCTCGCTCTCGCGCTCTCTCTATCTCCTCTCTCTCTCTCTCTCTCTCTCTCTCTCTCTCCTCTCTCTCTCTCTCTCTCTCTCTCTCTCTCTCTCTCTCTAGCTCTGTCTGCCTCTCTCTCTCTCTCTCTCTCTCTCTCTCTCTCTCTCTCTCTCTCTCTCTCTCTCTCTCCTCTGTTATTTTTCTTGGCTCTGTTGTTGTTCTTGTTGTTGTTGTTTGTCTGTTTTTCTCTTTTTTCTCTTTTGTTTGTTTGTTTTGGTTAGGGTTTTTTTGGGAGGTGGGGGTGGGGGGTGGTATTTGTAGGGTTTTCTTTTATTTGCTTGCTTTGGGGGGGGGGGGGGGGGGGCTGTTGGGGGGGAGCTGTTTTGAAAAGGGTTATTTCCCCTTGTTTTTATTGTGAGACTGTATAAGTATTGGGTTATTATTATTAAGATGTATCCCTAACGGGCTGGGACTGGATGTAAAAAAGCACATGTGTGCTTATTCATTATCCTCGAAATAAAAGAATTTGTCATTGTCATTGTCATTGTCATTCTCTCTCTCTCTCTCTCTCTCTCTCTCTCTCTCTCTCTCTCTCTCTCTCTCTCTCTCTCTCTCTCTCTCACTCGCTGGGTCTGTCTGTCTGTCTGTCTGTCTGTCTTCAGCTAAGGTCGGTCTTATATACATCTGTCATTTTATAAAAAATAAAAAAATAAAAAGATTTTTTTTCGGTTTGATGAACACGCACGTAGGCCTAGTTCACACTAACAAATTATTCACAGCAGTCACATACGTAATACATACACGTTGTTCAGTACAACAACACGCGCGTTAAGTATCGTTCTTCAGTCAGTGGATCCCGATCCCGAGTCAGATGCGCTGGGCCTGATTAGCCAAGCGCTTAACGGCAGCGCAACGCATTTTCGCTCATAATTTATAACAGGCAACAATACCTGTTGTCTAAAATTTCCACAAAGTCGAAGGAAAAGACGAAGTCGGTGGATCGGTGGTTTAGTGGTACTGTGCCTGCCCAGAAAGCGAGAAGTGTGGCCTGGGTTCGATCCCCTGTTTGTGCCAAAACTTTACACCCCCCCCCCCCCCCCTCAACCTCCAACCCATCCGCTAGACCTTGAGTAGTGGTGGTTAGGGGTGCTAGTCTTTTGGTTGAGAAGGATGAACCGAGGTCTCGTGTATTCAGCGTACGTAAACACACACACACACACACACACACACACACACACACACACACACGCACACACACACACACACACACACACACACACACACACACACACACACGGAAACAAAGAGAGTTGTCCCTGGCAAAATTCTGGCAAAGAGCCACTATGATAGGGAAAACAAATACTCTTGCAAACAGGAAAATGGAAAAAGGGTGGCGCTGCTCATGTGGCGACGTGCTTTCCCTAAGGAGAGCAGCCCGGGCTTTCACGCATGCATAGAACTCTGCAGTGGCTGAACGTGGCATTCAGTTCCATTCGATTCAGGCATAGTCCATGTATTTCTGCAAGAATATTCGTTCTAGTCCTCTCAGTACTGTCTGTGAGGGGGGGGGGGGGGGGGTTGTGTGTCTGTCATTCTGTCTGTCTGTCTGTCTGTCTCTATCTCTTTCTGTCTCTCGCTCTCTCTCTCTCTAAAAATGTTCATTCATTCATTCATTCATTCTCTCAGTAGCTATTATTCTAGTCAGAAAGACAGACAGACAGCAATAACGACAGACAGACATACAGATAGACAGGATGACAAACAGGCTGACAAACAGACAACAGTCATCATCATCATCATCATCATCACCGTTACCACCACTCCAAATTACTAGTCATACACCCATAAACAAGAATAACAAAAACATTAAGAAGAAGAAGAAGAAGAAGAAGAAGAAGAAGAAGAAGAAGAAGAAGAAGAAGAAGAAGAAGAAACAATAATAAACAATAATAAACAATAACACTAACTCTTTTCTTGCAGCCCAGATTCATCGCACGGTGGCCTCCCCTCAGTACACTCCCATGCACTATGTCCTGATGGTGCTC
>CM054135.1:57165593-57172143 GCA_028751875.1 Rapana venosa
TCGTTGTCTTTTGTACAAGGTCTGTAATGTTCACACAACAACTATACACACTTCAATGCAGGTCACGATCATTATTTTTTATTATTATTTCATTTATAACCACTTTAAGTCACGAGATTTCTCTGCGTGAAATTCGGGCTGCTCTCCCTGGGGAGAGCGCGTCGCCACAAGAGCAGCGCCACCCTTTTTTTTTGGTCTGCGACTGTATTTGTTTCCCTATCAGAGTGGCTTTTTTTCTAAGAATGTTGCCAGGGACAACTCTCTTGTTGCCGTGGGTTCTTTTACGTGCGCTGAAAAAGTTTGTGTAGCACACGGGACCTCGGTTTATCGTCTCATCCGAAAGACTAGCGCCCAAACCACCACTCATGGTCTAATGGATGGGGTAAAAGTTTCGGGCCCAAACGGGGTTCAAACCACCGCACACTTCCGACCCGGACTTTTCGCTTTCCAGACAGGCGCGTTACCTCTAGACCACCGATCCACAAGATGTGTTTTCAAGCACATGAAGCATTAAGGAAACCTCAACTGTCTTGGAAGTCGGTTAGAAAAGATGTAAACACACATCTAGAGAGAGGGGGAAAAATTTAAACAGTGGTTTTTCATTAATTTTAAAAAAGCAGGATTTAAAGGATATCTGCAAATTTGGGATAGGTTTAATACTAGTCAAGAATCTACAGATAAAATACAGTGAGTTTTTAGGACATAGAAGCCACTTAGAAAAAAAAAGAAGACCTAGGAACTCAGGTGCATAGTCCGAATAATTATGTGTAAAGGTTTTGCAGGCTTAAGTTTTCTCTCTTTACCTCCGCCATGGTGCAGTGGTTAGCGCCTTGGATTTGAGGCTGGAAGATCGCTGGTTAGAGTCCCATAATATGGATATGGGTCATAATTTATATGGATTTTTCTGATTTCAGTGTCTCCTACCAACAGTTAGTTTGCTGTGGGCTCATTTCGGAAGACTGGTACCACACAGTTGATTTCATCTACTTTACAGACGCGATTTTGATAGTGTTGTTCAAATTACCTGACCAACACTGCAGGTGTCTGCATCTCTCTGGTCCGCTTGATGCCGGAATATATCAAGATAGGAAGCGTAGAGTACAGCCCTGTCAAGTAGTTTCAAAGTACATGCACTTCCATAGAGGCATAGTGACATCATCCTCATCACCACTGGTCATCATGCTCTAAAAGAAAGTTGTCTCCATTTGGGTGGTCCCGCTTGTTCTGGTCTCATGGTGACCTCACTTCGGTTTCTCCCATACACTTCTGTGCCTGTGGTGAGTTTGTGTCAAATTTTCGGGGTTTGACCCGGAGGTTTACGGAAGAAGGTCGTTGGAGGGATTTTGTGGTGGTCGCCATCCCTGATGGGTGTCTCACTCAGTCTGGTTCCACGACTGAGCTGTTACTGTCGTCAGTGGAGGGTTTAGTAGATTGTATCCTGCGTAGATTGTATGCATGTGAATCATGGACCCTCACAGCGGACTTAGAGAGAAGAATAAGAGCTGTAGAAATTAGATGCTTCCGAAGACTCCTAGGCATCTCATACAAAGACCACATCACGAATAAAGAAGTCAAGAGACGCATCCGCAATGAAATCGGGCCCTATACGGACCTTCAAACACTCGTCAGACAACGAAAACTGAAGTGGTTAGGTCATATCACACGCTCCTCTGGTCTTGCTAAAACAATCATACAAGGCACAGTGAGGGGAGGAAAAAGAAGAGGCAGACAAAGGGAGAGATGGGAGGACAACATTCGAGAGTGGACAGACATGGAACTGAGAGACACCCTGAGGGTGGCTGAGAGACGAGATGACTGGAGAAAGGTGGTTGACAAAGCTTCGAAGGCGCCCCAAAGGATTCGAACCTGAGGGATCGGTGACGGTGACGGTGATCCTGCGTAATGTTAACTCAGAACAGGCATCACTGAACACCACCAAAGTGACTCAGCATCAGTGTTGGGTCACTCTGGCTGGTGGCCTGCCAGCAACCTAACATTGACAGGCTTCCTGTGGACTTCTGACACTAAGAATGCGACATAACGAATCTGGGTTTGTCTGGTGCGAAAAGATGGGGATGAGCGGTGAGGAACAGCAGGACAGGAATGTTGCAGAAGAGGAGCCAGCAAACAACAGAAACAAAAAACAAAACACAAAATTTTAAGAAACTATTCTTTCTTTCTCTGTGTCTTTTTTTCTGGTTGCTATTGTTTATATGCAACTCTCTCTCTCTGTCTCTCTCTCTCTCTCTCTCTCTCTCTCTCTCTCTCTCTCTCTCTCTCTCTCTCTCTCTCTCTCTCCTCTCTCTCTCTCTCTCTCTCTCTCTCTCCTGGAAATCAGACAAAAAATTAATGTGCAAGAGCCTGCCACATCACCATTGCAAATGCCATTCAAATTGCACTTAAAATACAGTATCTTCATGCTGTAGCTTGTATTGATATGACGATATGTCTTTTTCGATTTGAATTCAAAGTGGCTTCCTCTTAAGAACTCTTTACCACAGGAGGATTAATAAAACGGCAAACCTGGTATGGTCTTCTCCAATCAAGCAGTAGATAAGATCTATACAGAGTTTGTAGTTCTGCATATTTCATTTAGAATGTATTTTTATTGCTATAGATGCACATCTAAGGTTTACTTTCGCTAGTTTCAAAATAGGGATCACAATTATCTGAAATCAATGTATTATAACTATCTAAACTTAAGGTCTTCTCCTACCTTGGCGTTCCAGTCACCTTGCACAACGAGGATGTCTTTCTTGGGAGTTTGATTCAGAACCTCTTGTAGCTGGTCATAAAATTCTTCTATGGCTTCATCTGTGCAGTCTGATGTAGGGGCGTATGCCTGTACTACAGTTATGTTAAAGGGGGTTGCTCTCAGGCGGATGGTAATAAGTCTGCTGGACACAGGCTGACAGCTCATGACGGTGTTCACGATGTCTTTGTGAACGAGAAACCCCACGCCGTGTTCATGTTTATCCTGTTTTCCACTGTAGTATAATTTGTGGTCTTCCTGGGTCGTTGTTTCTCCCATGTTTTTCCACCTGACTTCGCAGAGCCCAAGGATGTGCCATTGATATCTGGACATCTCATGTGTCAGTTCTTCCACTTTGCCTGCAGCTCTTAGTGTTCTTACATTCCATGTGCCAATGATGGTGTTGTTTCTGGCACGGATTTTGTGTTTTACATCAGTAGCATACTTTCGACCTCTGTCCTGATGAGCAACAGAAAGCGCGGTCCTTGGTAACCCGGGCGACGACAGATCCGGTATGGAAATTCTGGCTGTCTTTGTCATTGGTGTATCTTGGGCAAATCAAACCTGGCGGAGCCCATCCCTCTCCAGGTCCGATTTTTTGATTGGGTTTACTCCCCACATGTGGCAGGTGGTACTGGGTTACATGGTTACCAGTAGCAGAGGGAGTCTCTGACCTGACAATTGATCGCCAAGACTGGAACGCCAAGGTAGGAGAAGATGCATGGAAAGATTGGGAGGGCGTTTGTGGGCCACATTGTAATAACCAATCAAATGAAAGAAGCTTGAGACTCCTGGAGTTTGCCAGTAACAACCACCTCCAGCTAGTGAACACACTTGGCCCACACAAGAAATCCAGGAAATGGACATGGCATAGCCCAAATGGAGAACACCACAACCAAATAGATTACATCATGGTGAAAAGACGGTTTCAGTCTAGCGTTAACATCGCACAGACACGAAGTTTTCCAGGAGCAGACAAAGGGAGTGATCATGATCTTGTGATGATGACTTTCCGACTACGTCTAAAGAAAATCCACAAGCGGAACAACATCAGGATCAAATTTGACCTCGAGAAGCTGAAGGACCCAGAGGTATTAGAAATTTTTCATGCAAGGATAGGTGGAAAGTTTGCAGCACTCACTGTGATAGACTCAGACATAGATACACTGACGAATAGTTTTCAATACAGCAGTGACTGAAACAGCAAGCGAGCTTCTTGGCAAACACCGATCAGTCAAAAAACCATGTGGTCACACCTAACATCCTACAACTATGCGACAAGCGTAAGAGTTGAAGAATAAGAAAAATGAAACAAAAGAAAGAGCAGAACAATATAGGGCAGTCAACAAAAGAATCAGGAAGTCCATGACGGAGGGAAAAGAGAAATGGATCGGTGAAAAAGTGCCAAGACATTGAAGAGAACATCAAGAAAAACAATAGCAAGAAAGCATATCAGCTGGTGAAAGACCTGACTAGCACAAAACAGGGAAAAGGTTTAACAATCCAAGACAAAAATGGGAAGTGTCTCACTGACGACCAGGATATTCTGAACAATGGACAGAATACTGCTCCGACCTGTATAACTATAGAACCGAAGGAGATCCAGATGTCCTTAATGTACCAGCAAGCAAAGACACAGACAGTCACCCTATCCTCCGGAGAAGAAAGTGGAAACAGCAGTCAGATCGCTGAAAAAGGGAAAGTCAGCAGGGGCTGACAACATTCCAGCTGAGTTGGTTCAAGCTGGAGGGGAAGCCATGATCAGCGCCCTACTAAGAATCTGCAACAAGACCTGGCAGACAGGAAAATGGCCAACACCATGGACACAGTCACTCATCATCACCCTCCCCAAGAAAGGAAATCTACAACAATGCCATAATTACCGCACAATCAGCCTCATATGCCACCCAAGCAAGGTCATGCTGCAGATAATATTGAATAGACTGAAGCCACAAGCAGAGACCATCATTGCTGAGGAACAAGCAGGTTTCAGAGCAGGCGCAGCACAACCCGAACAGATATTCAACCTCAGAATACTATGTGAGCGGTACCTTCAACATCAACAAGACCTTTACCACGTATTTATCGATTTTAAGAAGGCATTTGACAGGGTGTGGCATGCAGCTTTGTGGGCAACCATGAATTTGTACAGCATCAATGCAAACCTGATCAGAGTCATCAAACAGCCGTACAGCGAGGCCACCAGTGCAGTGTACTACAACAACAACATTGGAGAATGGTTTCGAACAACAGTTGGAGTAAGGCAGGGCTGTCTACTCTCACCCACTCTTCCTTGAGAGAATCATGGCTGATGCACTGGAACATCATGAAGGATCAGTCAGCATTGGTGGCAGAACGATCACAAACCTCCGCTTCGCAGATGACATTGATGGAATAGCAGGATCAGAAAAAGAGCTTGCCAGCCTAACAGAACACTTGAATAAGGTCTCCAAAACATACGGCATGGAAATCAGTGCAAAGAAGACCAAACTGATGACTAATAACACCAACGGTATTAGCACTGATATCAGGGTTAATGACCAGAAGCTGGAAACAGTTCAAAGCTTCAAGTACCTGGGAGCCATTGTATCAGACCAGGATCCAAGCCAGAAGTAGTATGCAGGACTGCACAGACAATAACAGCTTTGTCAAAACTAAACACCATCTGGAGAGATAAAAATATCTCACTTATCTCCAAGATCAGACTAATGCGCTCCCTTGTCATATCCATATTTCTGTATGCCTGTGAATCATGGACCCTGACTGCAGATTTGGAGAGAAGAGTACAGGCGGTGGAGATGAGATGCTTTCGGGGACTCCTTGGCATCTCCTACAAAGACCACATA
Organism: Rapana venosa; assembly: GCA_028751875.1. Lineage (NCBI taxonomy): Eukaryota > Metazoa > Mollusca > Gastropoda > Neogastropoda > Muricidae > Rapana > Rapana venosa. The sequence goes on from CM054135.1 coordinate 57,171,192, forward strand.
AGCAACTAAAGCGTGCATAACAGAATCCAGCAAACCATTGGACCCTATGAGAACCTTCTAACGATCGTGAAAAAACGTAAACTTAAATGGTATGGGCATGTCACAAGATCCAAAGGACTTGCAAAGACAGTTCTACAAGGCACTGTCCAGGGCGGAAGAAGAAGAGGCAGACCAAGGAAAAGCTGGGAGGATAACATCAGCGAATGGACAGGCCTAGAACTCAACAAAACCCTGAGAAAGGCAGAACAGAGAGAGGAATGGAGGGAACTGGTTGTTGAGTCTTTGAGGGTGCCCCCACGGTCGTCAGACTACGGGACAGATAGATAGATAGGAACTTAAGGTATATAAAAATCTGAAATCAAAGAATATTGAAAATCAGAAATCCAGGTACACTCTTATCGGTACAAACCGCGCTGAAGAATTGGTATGTCAATTGTGCAAAGATGCTATTAAAGATGAAATCCATTTTGTTTTCACCTGTCCCGCTCTTCGTGAATTCCGTAGTATACTGAATTTTCCTAAATACCAAGTACACCCATGTCACTTTGAATATAGGTTTAGATAGCGTAAAAGAAACAATTTAATCACAGTACTTTGGCGTGACATCGAAGGACATCAGTGAAGGAAACCACACTTTGAACGAGAATCCCAAAATACGGTTGATTTAATACGGAATTTGTATCTGTAAATAAAATGTTTATTTTCTTAATGTTGAATTTTTTTTTAATATATTCACCCCTTCATGTCGAACCATGACCTGAAATGCCCACCGAGTCGATTGACATGTATCAATCTATCTCTGTATGTCAAACTTTTGCCTTTGATTTATTTTTGTGATGTTTTTTGTCCCCCGCGCATTTTCTTTTGCGTTGAATTTACAGGGTCCAAAAATTCAAACTGGGGGTGGGTAGGGGGGGATAAAAGGGGGAAAACCCAAAACAAAAAGGAAAGT
>CM054135.1:57172643-57210143 GCA_028751875.1 Rapana venosa
ATTTAAAGAACACCCAAATTTTCAAACTTTTTTTTTTTTCACTTTCAGTGACATATTTTGGAAATTTGTAAAAAAATAAACACAGTCATCTATTAAAAAACTGTGAAACAATCTCAAAAGAAGACATTATAAACTTTTCAATGATATATAATGAGTATGTCATTATTATGTTGGGTAAGTCTGCTGAATTTTTCAAATATAGCCAAAATCATGCGTCACCACAAAATGGCGGGATCCATTTCACTGCACTCCAATGAGTTAAAGAAAACAAAAAGCCACAGCACAACTACATAAAAAAATGAAAACACACTAGACTCTGTTAAAACAAAAAATCCAACACCAAACAATAATAACGCAACAAATAAACAAACTAACGAAACAAACAAGCAACCAAGCAAAACAAACCATAAAAAACAAACAACAAACCAAAACAAAGTAAACAACGTGGAAAGATGTGTGGTTACCTGTAGGAAGAAGCAGGCCCAAGAGCAGAACACTAAGCCAATACGTCATGGTTTCCACTTCTTTCGTTCTCCTGTACTACTACAACAACTGTCACAGGCTTCTTGGGTTTCTTAAAGACTCTATCCTCACGCTCAGACACACACTGCACACAAACTGCCTGCCTGCCTGTCTAGTCTGCCTGCCTGTCTGCCTGTCTGCCTGTGATCTTCTGACGCTTTCTTGCTTTGGGTTCTCTCCCTTTTATCCCTCCTCACCCACTCCCAGTTTGAATTTTTGGACACCTGTAAATTCAACACTAAGACATGTCAGCAGGGACAAAAAACATCACAAAATTAATCAAAGGCACAAGTTTTGACATACAGAGATAGATTGATACATGTCAATCCACTCGGTGGGCATTTCAGGTCATGGTTCAACATGAAGGGGTGAATATATTAAAAAAAAATCAACATTAAGAAAATAAACATTTTATTTACAGATACAAATTCAGTATTAAATCAACCGTATTTTGGGATTTTCGTTCAAAGTGTGTTTTCCTTCACTGATGTCCTTCGATGTCACACCAAAGTACGTGTGATTAAATTGTTTCTTTTACACTATCTAAACCTGTATTCAAAGTGACATGGGTGAACTTGGTATTTAGGAAAATTCAGTATACTACGGAGTAGAAGAGCGGGACAGGTGAAAACAAAATGGATTTCATCTTTAGTAGTATTTTTGCACAATGGACATACCAATTCTTCAGCGCTGTTTGTACCGATAAGAATGTACCTGGATTTCTGATTTCCAATATTCTTTGATTTCATATTTTTATATACCTTGAATTTAGATAGTTATATACATTGATTTCAGATAATTGTTATCCCTATTTTGAAACTAGCGAAAGTAAACATTAGATGTGTGTCTATTCCAATAAAAATACATTCTTAATGAAATATGCAGAACTACAAACTCTGTGTAGATCTTACCTACTGCTTGATTGGATAAGACCATACCAGGTTTGCCGTTTTATTAATCCTCCTGTGGTAAAGAGTTCTTAAGAGGAAGCCACTTCGAATTCAAATCGAAAAACACATATCGACATATCAATACAAGTTGCAGCATGAAGATACTGTATTTTTAGTGCAATTTGAATATTTGCAATGGTGATGTGGCAGGGTCTTGCACATTAATTTGATGTCGGATTTCCAGGAGAGAGAGAGAGAGAGAGAGAGAGAGAGAGAGAGAGAGAGAGAGAGAGAGAAGAGAGAGAGAGAGAGAGAGAGAGAGAGAGAGAGAGAGAGAGTTGCAAATAAACAATAGCAACCAGAAAAAAGACATAGAGAAAGAAAGAATTGTTTCTTAAAATTTTGTTTTTGGGTTTTTGTTTCTGTTGTTTGCTGCCTCCTCTTCTGCAACATTCCTGTCCTGCTGTTTCCTCACCGCTCATCCTCATCTTTTCGCTCCAGACATGCCCAGATTCGTCATGTCGCATTCTCAGTGTTAGAAGTCCACAGGAAGCCTATCACTGTCAGGTTGCCGGAAGGCCACCAGACAGAGTGACCCAACACTACTGCTCAGTCACTTTGGTGGTGTTCAGTGATGCCTGTTCTGAGCTAACATTACGCAGGATCACCGTCACCGTCACCGATCCCTCAGATTCCGAATCCTTTGGGGCGCCTTCGAAACTTTGTCAACCACCTTTCTCCAGTCACCTCGTCTCTCAAGTACCCTCAGGGTGTCTCTCAGCTCCATGTCTGTCCACTCTCAAATGTTGTCCTCCCATCTCTCCCTTTGTCTGCCTCTTCTTTTTCCTCCCCTCACTCTGCCTTGTATGATTGTTTTAGCAAGACCAGAGGAGCGTGTGATATGACCTAACCACTTCAGTTTTCGTTGTCTGACGAGTGTTTGAAGGTCCGTATAGGGGCCGATTTCATTGCGGATGCGTCTCTTGACTTCTTTATTCGTGATGTGGTCTTTGTATGAGATGCCTAGGAGTCTTCGGAAGCACATCATTTCTACAGCTCTTATTCTTCTCTCTAAGTCTGCTGTGAGGGTCCATGATTCACATGCATACAATCTACGCAGGATGCAATCTACTAAACCCTCCACTGACGACAGTAACAGCTCAGTCGTGGAACCAAACTGAGTGAGACGCCCATCAGGGATGGCGACCACCACAAAATCCCTCCAACGACCTTCTCCCGTAAACCTCCGGGTCAAACCCCGAAAATTTGACACAAACTCACCACAGGCGCAGAGGTGCATGGGAGAAACCGAAGGGAGGTCACCATGAGACCAGAGCAAGCGGGACTACTGAATTGGAGACAACTTTCTTTCAGAGCATGATGACCAGTGGTGATGAGGATGATGTCACTATGCCTCTATGGAAGTGCATGTACTTTAAAACTACTCGACAGGGCTGTACTCTACGCTTCCTATCTTGATATATTCCGGCATCAACCGGACCAGAGAGATGCAGACACCTGCAGTGTTGGTCAGGTAATTTGAACAACACTCTCAAAATCGCGTCTGTAAAGTAGATGAAATCAACTGTGTGGTACCAGTCTTCCGAAATGAGCCCACAGCAAACTAACTGTTGGTAGGAGACGCTGAAATCAGAAAATTCCATATAAATTATGACCCATATCCATATGGGACTCGAACCAGCAATCTTCCAACCCCAAATCCAAGGCGCTAACCACTGCACCCTGGCGTTTGGTATAGAGAGAAAACTTCAGCATGCAAAACCTTTAGACATAATTATTCGGACTATACATCTGAGTTCCTAGGTCTTCTTTTTTCTCTTTTTTCTAAGGGGCTTCTATGTCCTAAAATCTCACTGCATTATATCTGTACATTCTTGACTAGTATTAAACCTGTCCCAAAAATGCAGATATCGTTTAAATCTTGCTTTTTTTATTCATGAAAAACCACTATTTTAAAAACTTTTCCCTCTCTCTTAGATGTATGTTTACATCTTTTCTAACCGACTTCCAAGAAAGTTACAGTTTCCTTAATGCTTCATGTGCTTGAAAATACGTTATGTGGATCGGTGGTCTAGAGGTAACGCGCCTGTATAGAAAGCGAAAAGTCCGGGTCGGAAGTGTGCGGTGGTCCCAATCCCGTTTGGGCCCGAAACTTTTCCCCCATCCATTAGACCATGAGCGGTGGTTTGGGCGCTAGTCTTTCGGATGAGACGATAAACCGAGGTCCCGTGTGCTACACAAAATTATTCAGCGCACGTAAAAGAACCCACGACAACAAGAGAGTTGTTCCTGGCAAAATTCTTAGAAAAAAGCCACTCTGATAGGGAAACAAATACAGTCTCAGACCAAAAAAAAAAGGTGGCGCTGCTCTTGTGGCGACGCGCTCTCCCCGGGGGAGAGCAGCCCGAATTTCACGCAGAGAAATCTCGTGACTTAAAGTGGTTATAAATGAAATAATAAAAGAAATGAACGTGACCTGCATTGAGTGTGTATAGTTCTTGTGTGAACATTACAGACCTTGTACAAAAGACAACGACGAAGGCTGATACACATACCTCCTTTTTTACCGCAGGAGATCCAGAAGTCCTTAATGTACCCGCAAGCATAAAGATTGTTTCAACTGGGCGACCACACAGTTCCCATTGCCCTATGTGTGGTCATATTCTTGATGGATGAAGTGCATTTCCTGTGTCAATGGCAATCCTATGTTTCCATACGTGAAACTGTGGTGTTTCAATCTAGAAGCTTTCCGAAGGCAAGTTATTTTTTCGAGCTTATCAGTCCGATGATGATATTGTGTTGTCAAATCGGTTGCCAAGTTTATTGCAGAAGCACTGAAATTAAGACAATTACAGCTAAGTTCCAATTAGCTTAAAATTTGTGGACTAAACATTGTATCATTTATATTTGTAAAACTTCCAGCACTTTTGTGTAACACTAAAGAAAAATTTATAATTACGCTATAGTCTCCAGCAAGAAATATTTTTGAAAATTTCACATACAATGTCAATGGATGGTCTAATATAGCCATTCTTAGAGGTTCTTTTCATTATTTTAGTTATTGTTATTGGTTTCCTTTGTTCATCCTTGTTTTTACTTTGTGTTCATTTTGAAAACTGAGTTTACGTCAGAGCGTAAAGTCGTATCGGTTCATATGAGCTCATTTTTTGGTTTTTGAATTTTCATTACGTTATATGCATCATGTGATTTTTATTGTATTTTTTTGTTTTTACAAAAGAAAGTAGTGTATAACCCCTTGTCATTAGGCCACTGTGGGCAATGGACAATAAATTGTCAAAGGTCAAAGGTCAAAGCGTCTATCTTCTCTCTCTTTCTCCATTTTGGATGTTTGTATTTTTTCCCCTTTTTCTTTGAACAAAATTTTGTGGTTTGTCTGAGAGGTTTTTTAAAATTGGTTTTTTGGTGTTCATTTGCCAAGAGGGATCTGGTTGTAAAAAAAAGCATGTTAGTATTGCTTATGCCGGAACCCTCTTTAAAATAAAAAAACTAATTTTCAATTCAATTCAATTATCTCTCTCTCTCTATCTCCTTCTCTCCCTCTCTCTCTCTCTCTCTCTCTCTCTCTCCTACCTCCTTTTCTCTCTCTCCTCTCTCTCTCTTTCTTCTCTCTCTCTCTTCTCTCTCTCTCTCTCTCTCTCTCTCTCTCTCTCTTCTCCCCTCTCCCCCTCTCTCTCTTTTCTCTCGCTAAGTGTGATAGAGGCATTGATTCCATCTGTGGTTCCATGAGAGTTCTGGTTCGATCTTAGCAGCGGCAGCAGCCTATGCAATAAAAGGTGGGGATTTTTTTTTTCACATCTCCCGGTCAACTAAGTGCAGACATGCCAATGCCTTCATTCTTTCCAGGTATTATAACATGCAGGAGAAGTCAAAAGGGTCACGTAATTCATTTCAGCGGGTCGGTAGGTTATGGAATGTAATAAATATACCCAGCATGCAATCTGTTACCTGTAGAGGGATTGGGCTCCGCTGGGTTCCTTTCTTACAAGAGGCACGGCCTGAAAAAATTGAGGTGCAACACCCCAACCACTCTTAAGGCGTTAAGGAAGAGAAACAGAGAAGAAAGAGGAAGAATGCGAAAATCGAGAAGAAGACGCAGACTTCGAAGAAGAGAATGAGAAGAATGCGAAGTAGAAGCAGAATGCAAAGAAAGAATGCGCAGAAGAGAATGCGAAGAAGGAGAATGCGAAGAAGAAGAATGCGCAGAATGAAGAATGCGAAGGAATTGAAGAAGAAGAAGAAGGAGGAGGAGGGGGAGGAGGAGGAGGAAAGGAAGAGGAGGGAAGAAGAGGAGGAAGAAGAGGAGATGAGAATGAGGATAAGGGGACGAAGAGAAGAAGGAGAAGAGAAGAAGAAGAAGAAAGAAAGAAGAAGAAGAAGGAGGAGGAGGAGGAGGAAAAGGGGAGGTAGGAGGAGGAGGAAGAGGAGGAAAAGGAGGAGGAGGGATGAGGAGATGTGATAGACAGATTGACAGATATAGAGAGAGATTTAAATAACTCTTCTTCTCTCACCGCACACAGTCAAACATTACACAACTATCACTATAAAACAACAAAAAAACAACAATTGCGCAGTTCTCTTCATTGGTACATCTCAAAACAGCGATAAACTAGAGCATATAATTTATATATAACGCAGTGATTTTTATTTTTTTTTAACACAGAAGTCACCTTTCCACCATTCAGTCTTTCAAACATCATGAAAATCGGCCTCTTGAAAGATAAAGTGGCTCAAAAGAATGTGCAAAATCGCTATCTTACCCCCCCGCCCCCACCTCTCTTTTTAATTATAAAATACTTGTGTATCATTTTGTATGATTCCGTGTCAAATTGCTACGATTTTATGCAATATCCATGGAAAATGGGTTAGGGCTCTTGCAATATTAAGTTTTGTTTGTATTCAACAACAAAAAATGTTGTAGTCTAATACTTACAGGTCTTGTTATTTTGTGCCCACGATGTGGTCTTAGATCCTCCCCCCACTCCCAATCACTAGACAGTGACATAAACAGGGCTAGGCCATGGCCTAAAAGTCTTTTTTCTTCTTAAAATTTGTTAATCTATTTCTCACACAGCTGTAATGGGTACCTGACTCTTTAGGTCAGGAAGGTTAAAAGCAGCGAGGGAGAGGAGATGGGTGCCCAACTCAATATGCTTGCCCCTAGAGAAGTTGAGTGAGGTCTCTGACGCCTCGTCCCCACTACGGACCGTTCCCGTGTAGGTTATGGGACACTTTAACTTTTTGAGTCTTAATTGTACCGAGTCTTGTAATTTCAGCAAAACGTTAGTGTCTTGATTTTCCCCCACTAGACAGTGTAAAACAGAGTAAGCCAAGTAAAGGGTTTTAAAAATTGTTTGATCTATTCAACTGTTTATTTGTACTTATTTCCTAGGAAATGACAAAGATCCAAAAACAAAGATAACAAAACATTTTTCTTTTACATTTTTTCTCCCGTAGGAAGTGATTAAAGAACCCAATCGATCGCCATATTTTTTCTGCTTGTACATTTCCCCCCCATAAGACTCCAAACAAGTTTCTAAAAAGAAAAAAGAGCCCTGGTTTTTGGACGAAATCGGGATATAGGGAAATACATTTTTCACAAGAAAGGAACCACGACAGTGTGCATGTGTGTCATTTACTCCCCACTTCCATAGGAAAGAAAGAGATATTCTCCACAGGAGAGAGAGAGAGAGATATGGAGAGAGAGAGAGAGAGATGGAGAGGATGAGGAGAGAGAAGAGAGGAAGAGTTGAGGAGAGAGAGAGACGATTGAGAGAGAGAGAGAGAGAGAAATGAATCAAATTTAACAACTAAACAAAACCCCTAAACAAACCAAGTGAGAACAGCTTTTTTTAGCAAGAGGATAGTTAGTTTCCAGCCACAGGAACAAACCAACCCATACCAGTTGCAGCTGTGAGATTCTCGTAAGAAACCATTATCCCACTATAAACAACAAAAACAACAAATCCCCAAATCGAGAAAACCCACGGCAAAAAGATAACCCCCTAAGACAACCAAAAACCGAAACAAAACAAAAACCACAAAAAAACCAAACACCGGAAAGATTCGGTGGAAGAGGACGGATTAAGCAAAAAGCAGGGGAGTGAGGACTGAGCAGAATGGGGGGTGGGTGGGAGAGGATGGTGGTGTTGAGCTAAAACCCGAAAAGGGCCCCCAGGCCCCTCCCCCCATTCATGCCCATCATGACCATGGGCATGGCGCGGCGCATAGATGTATCCGTGATCGCGGTGATTAGGTTGGTGTTCATGCCTGGGCGTTCTGCTGCCGTTGGTTTCTGAAAAAACACACACAACACCACACAGACAACACACTCACACACACACACACAGACACCACACACACCAGACACAGACACACAAGACACACACACACACGCACGCACGCACACAGGACACACACACAGAGACCACACGCAGTACACACACACACACACAACACACCCACACACACGCACGCACGCCACAGGACACGCACAGACACACACACAGACGCACACACACACAGACGCACACAACACACGAGACCACACCGCACGTACACCACACACACACACACACACACAGCACGCACGCACGCACGCACACAGACACGCACAGAACACACACAGACGCACACACACACAGAGGCACACACACACAGACACAGACACCAGACACACACTCTCACAGGCACGTACGCACACCAGGCACACACACAACAGACAACAGACACACACAGACACACACACAGACACACACACACACACACTATGCTTATTCCATTATCCTCGATATTAAAGATTAAAATAAATAAATAAATAAAATAAAACACACACACACACGCCACACACCACACACACACACACACACGCACACACGCAGACACACACCACAGACACACGCACACTCAGATGCACGACACGCACACACAACACACACACACTTTCCATTGAGATCACTATTTATGGAAGGTACGTTAAACTGAAGACATCACACACACAACACACACAACACACAACACACACTCACACACACACACACACACACACAACACACCACACACATCACACCACACACAACCCTACACACTCACAAGCACGTACGCCGCAAGCAACACAGACACATACACAAGTAGAGAATAACTCCTAACTAGATGCCTCTGTGAGGATGGGATGGCTCAGTGGTTCAGAACACTTGCTTTTCCCCAAGATAAGGTCAATTTAAGCAGCGTTGAGCGTGGTTACAGTGATAGGTGACCCTTTGGCGCCTTTGCTTCAGTACAGTCCCCCAGTAAAATTCACCTAGCTGTAAATGGGTACCTGCCCTTTTAGGCTCAGGGAAGGTAATCGCTGCGAGAGACAGAGTGGAGATGGGCGTCCGCCCTCAATATACTAGGTCTGGAGACTGATGATCTCTGGATGCTTCGCCTCCAAATGTCCGCTTGGTTAAGGAACACATTACATGTTTTAGTTGGATGTATATTGTGGGCAGGTTAGCTTTGTGGTTAGGGGGGTTGAGGTTAGTAATCTGACTGACGGGGTTCGAAGCCACTATCACGGACTCCATTCGAAGGGTCTTTTTCTTTGATGTTAACATCAATAGGAAACTCCATACCCAAAAAGTCCTTCAGATAAGCCCATAAACCAAGGTTACCGTGTGCAAACAAACATTCGCCACGCAGAAACGTCCTTGCGCACAGTGCCAGACTATCGGGGGTAGAGTAGGGCCACTGCTTGCAAGTGGGGTCGGGTGAGAAAATGTCACCAACAAAGAGCGTTGCACACAGGTGTCGTGTTTAGATTCGTCGCTCCGAAAGCAGGAATGCGGCTACTTCTTTGTGGACCCCTCCCCCATACACCCCCCCCCCCCATCTAAAATATAAACAACTACCCCAAACAAAAAAAAACCTACACGGGTCGCATACGCCAAATCTCACCGTGGGTGAGGTCAGAGCTTTACAGAGGATCCAAACGCAAAGCCAAAACCAATGCAAATCAAAAGCAAGCCACAGCCTTTAAATTATGTGTGTGTGTGTGTGGGGGGGGGGGGGTGGTTGGTGGGGGGGGGGGGGGGGCCAGCTTACCTATAGGCTGGAGGTCAAGACGAGGTCTGCTCACATTTCCTCTTCAGGTCGTCGTAGCTGCAGGTGTAACCTGTACTGGTCTGATAACAGTCGTCATACAAGGTGATACTGATGTGAAGATGATGATGATGATGCTATACTGATGATGATAGCGACGATGATGTGATCATACGACGATGATGTAGCGATTTCAGCAAAAATGAAGAAGCTGTATGACCTGTGGCTTTTCTACTCATCCGAATTCCACTGACAGAGTAGTCTTTTAGTGATCGTTATGACTCTCTGACTAGGACCTTGACTCGCACAGTCCTTTTGTGCTGCTGCCTTGGGGGTAGTTGGCCTTTGGAGAGCTCTCCAACGCATGACTGTCCCGTTATGCCCGGCTTGCCGAGAGAGTGGGGATGTACTGTGGGCAAGGGCTTTCTCCAACTCGAACAAATTTCTGTGCCTAGTTTCCGAACAGCAGATGCCTTCTCTGCTGTTTTGGAAGTCATCGTCGAAACGACGTACTAACTATATAACGATGATGATTGCTATGATGTGTTAACGATGATGAATAAGCGATGATTATAACGATGAAAGCGATGATGATAGCGATGATGGGGATAGCCGATGGAACAACATGATGATGATAAACAAAATAAACCGATGATGTAAAACGATGACGTATATGTAAACGTTGACGAAGAACGGACAAAGGCTAGCTAGCAACAGTAACAACAGTTGCAACCACAGCTAGCAGCAGATAACAGATTTTCATTCACAGTCAGAAGCAGCAGCAGCAGGAGGAGGAGGAAGGAGCAGCTAGCAGCAGCTCAGCAGCAGCGCAGCAGGCAGCAGCTGCAGCAGGCAGCAGCAGCAAACAGCAGCAGCAGCAGCAGCAGCAAAAAAACAACAACAAAAAGACAACGACTGCAGTTGACACATCAACAACAGCAACGGCTGTATCTCGACTACCCCCCCACCCCTCCCCCTCCTCTCCCAAGCGACAGAGAAAGAGACAGAGAGAGACAGCAGAGGAGTGAGTACGAGAGAGAGAGAGAGAGATTATGAGACTAGAGAGAGAGGAGGATGATGATGGAGATGAGAGAGAGAGAGACGAGAGAGAGACAGACAGACAGACAGACAGACAGACAGACAGACAGACAGAGACATGAGAGAGACACAGAGGAGAGAGAGAGGATGACTAGAGAGAGAGAGATGGGAAGAGAGAGAGAGAGACTGTGTCGTGTGTGTGTGTGTGAGAGAGATTGAGAGATGAGACGAGAGAGTGAGAGAAGGGGGGGGGATGATAGAAGAGAGAGAGAGACAGAGATCGAGGGAGTGTGTGTGTTTTTTCTTTTTGTGAGTGAGAGAGAGAAGAGAGAGAGAGAGAAGAGAGAGAGAGATGTCTGTGTTCTTGTGTGTGTGTGAGTAGAGAGAGAGAGAGAGAGCGAGATGTGACTTCTTGAAGTGAGAGGAGAGAGAGAGTACAGACAGACAAGATGAGAAGAGTAGTGGGTGGTGTGTGTTGTGTGTGTGAGAGAGAGAGAGAGAGAGAGAGAGATTATATGAGAGAGAAGAGAGAGAGAGATGCGACCGAACAAACAGACAGATAAGCAATACAGGACAGACAGACAAAACAGGCAGACGACCAACAGACCGCCAGCCAGCCAGCCAGCCAGCTAGCCAGCCCGCCAGCAGCCAGTTAGCGAGCCACTTAGGAGAAAACCGGTAAGAGCCTGGTCGTCAACTGGCAGCCAACCGATTGCTGAACCACATTGAGGGCTTAGAGAGTTGACACTTGATCAGCGTGTCCACGTGGCCTTGTTGATTCACACACACACACACTCACACACACACACACACACACACACACACACACACACACACACACAACACACACACACACACCACACACACACACATACATACACTCACACACACACACACGCCGCGCGCGCGCGCGCTCGCACGCACGCACGCCACACTCACACACGCACGCACGCTCGCACACAACACATACACTCACTCACACGCACACACAACACACGCCTCATACACCACAACGCACACGCACACACACAGCCACGCACACACCATAATAATAATAATACACACACATAATAATACTACTACTAATAATAATACACCACACATACACACACACGCACACAACCACACATAATATAATAATAATAATATATTATTATAATAATAAGAATAATAATAATATTATTAATATAATAAAAGGAATTATACAGCGATGATTCTTGTAAAACAAACAATCGAAGCGCTTGCACTCAAATCATTTTACACGCATGCAAACTTTCCTCAAATAGCATAATTATACATATTTAATCTTATGCGCGCGGAACGACGCACGCACGCACGCACTGCACGCACACACACATGTGCGCGATCACACTTAGGTGGTATGAAGGAAATGAAGGATAACTGTTTGAAAAGTAATGACATGATATTTGTGGAAGGTCTAGGTAGGTAATAGGGTGTTTTGGACCCTGAATTTGAAGGTATCAAATGAAGGCTTTTGGCAAAGTGAAGAGGGAGGTAATTCTAGGTGGATGGACCAGAAACAGATGAAAGAGCGACGGGCACACACTGGATTGTGTGATTCTGGGATTTTATATATATATATATATTAAAATAATTATAATAATAAATAATATGTAAAACATCGCTCTCTCTAGCTATCATATCTATCTGTCTATCTATCTTCTATCTATCTATCTATCTATCTATTATTCTATCTATCTAATATCTATCCTCTCTCATCTCTCTTATCGTATTTATTATATTATTATATATATATTTTATATATATATTATATATATATATCTATGAACTTTATTTGTATCCCACGTGCCTAAACATGTTCTGGAGACTTTGGTCGGATTGACATTGGAGTATTCTCATCTTCTGGGGATACCCCCACCCCATCCCCCTTACCATCTGTGCCCCAAATAGTTTCTTTTTTTCTGTCTCTATCTTGTTTCCTATTTTCTTAATCTTATTCGTTTCTTGCTATGGAAGGGTGAGGAAAGGAGGTGGGTGGTGGTGTTCTCTCTTTCCAGTCCACTTCATCTACCTTCCCCCCCGGCATCAAGACATGACATGCAGGGGTTTATTTTTGTAGTGTGGAATATTCCACCGTTCATAGGACGGTCAGTCTTTTAGGATTGCAGACTCCTCACCCCTCCTCTTAATGAAACAAGGAAGTTATTAAACATGTTTAGTTTGGGCCGTTTAGTCTGTCGATTTCTTTGTAGGTAATGGGATCAAGATAATATAGTTTATTCATTATCCTCCAAAATAAAAGAATAAATATATAGGATAAGATAAATAAATAAAATATGACAAGAACGACAGTTCGTAAGTTTTTAGGTTTTAGCTGCACACAAAACATGGTAACATATGGTATATGATTTTATACAATGAATGTGGCTAGCGTCAGTGTTATTGTAGTAGTAGTTAGTAGTAGTAACTGCAGGAGTCTCTGTGATAATAGTACTAATAATAGAATAGCGTGAATGAACTACTACTACTACTACTACTACTACTACTACTACTGCTACTATACTACTACTACTACTACTACTCCTACTCCTACTCCTCCTCCTCCTACTACTATTACTACTAGCAGCAGCAGCAGCGGTAGTAGTAGTAGTAGTAGTAGTAGTAGTAGTAGTAGCAGTAGTAGTAGTAGTAGAAGTAGTAGTATCATTTTTATTATTAGTAATATAGCAGCTGCAGCAGAAGTAGCAGAGGCTGTGTTTTATGAAATATTAATAATATTAATTATTATTATTATTATTATTATTAGCAGTAGATATGTTGTAGTAGAAGCAGCAGGAAGCAGCAGCAGCAGCGCAGCTAGCAGCAGCAGCAGCAGCTGCAGCTAGCAGCAGCAGCAGCAGCAGCAGCAAGCAGCAATAGTAGTAGTAGTAGTAGTAGAAATAGCAACAACAGCAGTAGATTAATCATCATCATCATCATCATCATCATCATCATCATCATCATCATCATCATCATCATCATCATCATCATCATCATCATCACCATCATGAATGTTGGTGTTGTTGTGATGTGCAACGGATGGCGATGAAGAAGAAGAAACAGAAGGAAGGAAGGCGACTACCAGGAGAGTGCTGCACAGAGACAGAGAGACAGAGACACAGAGAGAGAGACAGCAGAGAAAAGAGAAACACAGTGAGAGAGTGAGAGACAGAGATGAGAGAGAGAGAAAGAGAGGAGAGAGAAACAGAGAGAGACAGACAGAAAAACTGAAGCAGAGAAGAGAGAGACAGGGACAGACCAGAGAACCGATAGCCAGAGAGAGACAGACAAGAAAGTGAAACAGAGACAGAGTGAGACAGAGAAAAGAGAGAGACACACAGAGAACGGGGAGACAGAAGAAAACAGAGGAAACAGAGAGAGACAGAAAAAGAGAGAGACAGAGAAAAGAGAGAGAGACGTCAGAGAACAGAAGAAGGAGGAGAGAGAGAGAGAGAGAGATGAGAGATGATGAGGAGAGAGAGAGAGAGGAGAGGAAGGATGAGAGAGACACCCCCCCCTGACAGACAGACAGACAGACAGGACAGACAGAGAAACCGTTAGACAGAGAGAGAGAAGAGACAGAAAGAGAAACAGAGAGGGAGAGAGAGATAGAGGACAGGACAAGGGATCAGGAGAGACAGAGAGAGGACAGAGAAACAGAGAGAGACAGAGAAACAGAGAGACAGAGAGAAACAAGAGAAGCATGAGAGAGACAGAGAACGAGAGAGAAGAGCAACAGAGAGAGACCCAGAAAGAAAGAAGAAAGGAAAGAATGAAACGAGAGAGACACAGTGAAAACTCATCAAACACAGAAACTGAGAGACAGAGAGAGAGAGATGAGATGTGAGAGACGAGAGAGAGAGAGAGAGAGACTGAGAAAGAGAGAGATTGTGAGAGAGAGAGAGAGAGAGAGAGAGATCAGGGAAACGGAGAGAACAGAGAGAGAGAAAGGAGAGTAATGACAGCATATGAAAATAAAGACATTAAAAAACAAACAAACCCAAACCAAAACAAAACAACGACAATGACAAACTTGTGTGGTTTATTTAAAGAACCCGGTACTCTGGTCTTAAAACGTCTTAGCCTACGATGGCAACACAACGGGCTTGTTTGTCGTGAGCATTAAAGAAAATATGCTTCAACCCTGTTCACTCAAACTCATCTCCACTGTCTGTCGGTCTGTCTGTCTGTATGTCTGTAATTTGTATGTATTTTGCCTACCTGTCTGTCTCTGTCTGTCTGTCTGTCTGTCTGAATGTCTGCAAGTATGTATCTGCTTTGCCTGCCTGCTGTCTATGTCTGTCTCTGTCTGTCTGTCTCAGTCTGGTGTCTCTCAGTGTGCTGAATGTCTGTATGTTTCTCTTTATCTGCCTGTACCGCTGTCTGTCTGTCTCTCTGTCTTATATGTCTGTCTGTCTCCTGTTGTCGGTCTGTGTCTGTCTGTCTGACTCTCTCTCTCTCTGAATGTCTTTCTGTATGTATGTCTGCCTGTCCCTCTGTCGTGTGTGTGTGTGGTTTCTTGTGTGTGTGTGTGTGTGTGTGTGTGTGTGTGTGTGTGTGTGTGTGTGTGAGGGTTGTGTGTGGGTTGAGGAGTCTGTGTGTGTTTGTGTGTGTTATTTTATTTCGAGGACTGATGGAATAAGGACTTATGCGCTTTTTTTTTTCACCCTAGTCCCGTGTTACTGCATTTTTGTGAAGTTTCGTCATTCCGTCCTTCAGCCACACAATTGGTTTAATCTACGAAAAGCGGAACGGTTTTTTTAAGGTGTGCGCAAGATGTTCTGTGTGCGTTCGCACACGGGGCTCGTTTATAGGGTTCTCATCAAAGGACTTTTTTGGGGGAGAGTGGAGTCTGCATGACGTTTAACTCCAGAGGGAAAAATGCTCTTGAAACGAGATCGATTCCTGGGTCCGCAGATCACGAATACATCACTTAAACCACAGGATTTCCCGACCCCTGTGTGTGTGTGTGGGTGTGTGTGTGTGTGTGTGTGTGTGTTTTTTCCCTGTGTGTGTGTGTGTGTTGTGTGGGTGTGTTGTGTTGTGTGTGTGTTAAAATATAAGGTCCCAAGATAAAAAAGAAAGTACAGAAACAGTAGGCCTTTTTATTGCTATCGTTCACTACTTCTACTATTCCTACTCCTCCTTCCTCCTACAACTACTGATGCTACAAACACAACCAACAACTCAAACAAATCAACATCTACCATACTACTCTATGCTGATATTACTTACTATACGCTGCTGCTGCTGTACTACTATACTGCTATGACTACTACTATTATACTATTACTACTACTACTGATACTACTACTACTACTACTGATGCTGCTGCTGCCTGCTGCTGCTTGCTGCTGATGCTGCTGCTTGCTGCTGTGCCTGTGATTCTGTTGCTGCTGCTGCTTACTACTTCTACTGTGCTACTGTTGCTGCCGTACTCTTCGTGCTTACTACTACTTACTGCTGCTGCTGTGCTGTGTGCTGCAGCTAAACTACTACTACTTCTATATACTTCTACTACTACTACTTCTACTACTACTACTACTTACTTACTAAATACTACTACTACTACTACTACTACTACTAGGGCTGCTGCTGTGCTGCTGCTACTATACTATACTACTACTACTACTACTACTGTTATTATTCTTAACTTATATAACTTCATCATTATAATAATTTTTTTTTTATATAAGGTACAGATAAACTATGCTTTCTCTCTTCTCTCTCTCTCTCTCTCTTCTCTTTCTTCTTCTCTTCTCCTTCTCTCTCTCTCTCTTATCTCTCTTCTTCTCTCTCTTTCTCTCTTTCTCTCTATTTTCTCTCCAGGAAGGCTTTTGCTTTACGTGGAGGGACATTGAAACCAACCTGGTGCCCAACACAGACGGACAGACGGAGATCACAAAAGACAGAACAGACACAGTGACAAATACCATGAGGGGGGATGAGTGCATGGATGACATGATAATTTAGCCAACTGACAGAACATGTTTTACCGATCATACTCCTCTCATAAGGATATGCACCTAGGTGACATTAAGAACGAACTAGGACAAGGTTAAGCCCAATGTGAAGAATCAAACAGGTGGGTGACAGACTGGTAGCCAGAGCACAGACAGGCTGACAGAGACGGTGAGAGACAGGACATCAGACATTCACCAACTGTTTGGAAGAAAAGGATTGAGGACAGAGATAGAGGTACCAAAACTCTCTGACACAATCCTCGAATTGAGAAAAGAAATCAACCAAACTGAAGACAGACACAGACAGGACTAGATGGTTTTCCAGAAGAGATAATTTACGTTCTACGGGATTCCCCATACCAAGTAGACATGAATTCTTATGACGCTGTGACAAGCAATCATCGATGCATCTGAATAGTGTAAATGGACAGAAAACTTGGACTCCAGGACGACATTGCACGAGCACCATAGGGCAGGACAAGCCATTTAATGGACCAGCCCAGAACGATAGTGCCAAGTTTGGGAGGTGCAGGGGGGGGTCAAAATTGTAATCCTGTAAGACAAGGACATGAGCTAGGACTACAGAACAAAGGGATAGACTGGCAAACGACTTGCGAGGGCACAGGCCACAGTTGTGGGCTGAGCTCGCAGGAAGGGAAGAAGTGCTTTTTTTCAAAGGGGACAGGCTGGTGGTCAGGCCTGGGCATGCAGACTCCCCGTCCTTCGCCTCTGGTTGTGGAAGAGTGAGGAGCACAGCACGGCCCCCCGCCCTGGCCTTCTTCCTCAAGGTCCCAGTCCTCGTGGACAATCTCCTTCGCCAACGTCAGCAGAGGGAAGATGGCCTCAGGAGGAATGTCCCCAGCTGCCAGAGGTACTGACGTATCGTTCACGCTGCCTCTTCTGCACCCTCCTTTTCTTCACCCTGCTGTGCGGGATACAGGAGGCCAGCAGCAGGGTTTAGCAAGTGCCAGGAGTGGTGGTGGAGATGCAGTACAGCCACGCGGCTTCACCTCAGTCTCTCACCAAGACCAGCAACAGGGCGACAAGTGAACAGGCCCCTCCAGAACGGCAAAAGGGAAGGAGCGGTCCCCTTACTGCCCGACTCGACAGGCAAGTCACCTGTTACCGTCCTCTGCTCGCAGCCAAACGGTTCCGGACTGAGTGACAGCAGCGACAGGAGACTGCGGTACAGCAGTTCAAGAAGACAAAGGACTGGCTTGACCATCACAAGGTAGTTTAACGTTTTTTTTTATATTACATTGTTGAAAATTTGCACAATAAACTGAAATGATGTTTCCTTATACACTATGTAAATAGATTTGATTTTCTATGTCTCACAGAGGATTTTCTTGATTCCACATTTGAGTTAGCTAATAGATTTTTTGGATTTATTTCAAGTTGTGTGCTCCTGCGAATAAACTCTCTCATCTTGGCAGATTTCTGGAGGTGTGTTATTGTTAGTGCGTTGGAGTTTAGATAAAATACTGTAAAAGAAAATTATGCTAGATTGTAATAACACTATTGCTTAAAGAATAATTAAGAGTTTATTTAACTTAGATAAAGATGATATCTGCTAGCTTGCTATGTTGCTCCGAAGGAAAGCCCTGTTTATGATGAATAAGATGGTTAAAAATGAATATTACTATTGTTTAGAGAAACACTTGCACAATTACTTCGAAAGGACACATGTATCTTTATGATTATGGGAGACTTAAATGCGAGGACAAGTCATGGAACAAGCTGGACCATGAAGAAATGAAAATATTATATTAGAGATTAGAATTTGATAGTATGGATGATGAAGTTTGTTTGGCGATTGTCGAAGTGACTGGTCTAATTAAAAAGTTTGGTAAATCATTATTAGATTTATGTTTTATTTTTGATATGGTTATTTTGAATGGCGGCTGTGAGGGAGATAAAGAGGGTAACCTATACTTTTGTATCTCCTAACGGTTTCAGTGTATCGTTATTTTCTGTTCCGTGTGTCATTTGTTATCAAGTTTCGATTTGTGCATTGGAGACTGTGTTGATCGTGGCTTATTCCAGTTGAAACAACATGGAAGGATGCTACGATTGTTACTGAAACACAGGATTACCGTAGCAATGAAGTGAAGAGTAAATCTTATGGTCTGGACTGTAATGCTGAGACATACATAAATGTGTGAACACTGTTGAATTTCTCGATAGTTATGCAGAAAGCTTTTAACTCTATTGGCCGACTGATATAAATGAAAGTGTAGAGAATATTTTGTAATGCCTTATGTGGGGCAGCTGCTTGCATGGTCCGAAAAGTGGTGGAGGAAAGGAAATGTAATGACTGGGTGATACTGAATGCAAACAAAAGAAGCATGAAGTTAAGAGGTTTATCTAAAAGATTTCAGCGATGTTCAGACAAATCATGTAAAGTTAGAGAAAGGGAGTTATAAATACAGCGAGAAAGAATATGTTCAAATTAAGGAAAACTAAAGAACAGAATTTGAACTGAATATATTGGATAGCTGATAAAATTATCTTTAACGACGCCAAAATACCCCTAATTTTTTGGTCTATTATTTTAGAGTCTGTGAATCGAAAGGTCTTTTATTAATAAACATATCTATGTAAAGAATGGTATGATCACTTCTTACACGTTTTAACAGATCGGATGAAAGTGTAACACAGATTGATATATATGTAACGGAAGAAGATGAGATTTTCGAACCATTGGTTTATGATCCTATCAAAAGAATGAAGTTATTGCGGTATCAAGCATTTTAAAACTAAGGAAATGTGACTTGGTCCAGACAAAATAATAGCGAAATGCCTAATAAATGCCAACTCAATTGTTATTTCTTCATAACTCAACTCTTCAACGATGTTTTTGAATAGAGTGCTTTCCCTTTGGAGTGGGCCAGTCTCTAATTATTCCTTTTACAAAGGCGACAGAACTAAAACAGACAATTATCGTTGAGTAGCCTCACTAGGCATCGTCAGCAAAATATATACTTTTATTTTGTAAAGTTTAACTAGATGGTTGATGAGACATGAAACTGCTTGAAGAACAGCAGGTTTTCGAGCAAATTATAGTATATGAATATATTCACCTATACTATATTGTTCAAAAATACTTGCAATCAGATAAAACTATTTGTTGCAATTGTCGATTTTCGTTCAAGGCTTCTGTTTAATCGTAAATCTTAAGGACTGTTCTGCGTAAAAATGGAATAAAGGTAAATTATATATGGCACTAGGGAGTGTATTATAAATCAGTATTAGCATGTGTACGCACAGGATTATGATTATTCGGAATATTTCGAATGTCCAAAAGGAGTGAAGCAGGCTGTATATTAGTCCACAATTATTTTCTTTTTTTGTAAACGAATTAGCCGTTGAAATAACAAAAAAGGAAACATGGTATTCAGTTATCTCGGAGCAATGGAGGTGGTTTACTACTATTTGCGATGATTGATTCTCTTGTCTGACACGGTACTAGGTTTACAAAACCAAACTAGATTATATTTAAAGGAAGAGGGCAGATCGCCCTTGATTTATCAGTCATATGGAAAAAAACGAAACATCATGATTTTTTAGAATGGCTGGGAAACATTTATCAGTGCGTGGAAAAAATGTTTTATGGAAATGCTGAAGTGGAAGTCGTGAATTCTTATAAGTACCTAGGGATGACATTTTCAACGAAGCTAAGTTTGAATGTTGCATGGCGTGAATGTTGCAGGAAAGGGAAAAGTAAAGATAAATACTGCTGGTTTTTTTCGTTTAATGTGCTTTTCAAGCTGAAAAGTATATTCAGGAAATATCACTGACAAATGGCATCGACTAATTTATGCAAGATTTCGGACTAAGAACACTGGGCTTCAATGCAAACATAAAGATTGTTTCAACTGGGCGACCACACAGTTCCCATTGCCCTATGTGTGGTCATATTCTTGATGGATGAAGTGCATTTCCTGTGTCAATGGCAATCCTATGTTTCCATACGTGAAACTGTGGTGTTTCAATCTAGAAGCTTTCCGAAGGCAAGTTATTTTTTCGAGCTTATCAGTCCGATGATGATATTGTGTTGTCAAATCGGTTGCCAAGTTTATTGCAGAAGCACTGAAATTAAGACAATTACAGCTAAGTTCCAATTAGCTTAAAATTTGTGGACTAAACATTGTATCATTTATATTTGTAAAACTTCCAGCACTTTTGTGTAACACTAAAGAAAAATTTATAATTACGCTATAGTCTCCAGCAAGAAATATTTTTGAAAATTTCACATACAATGTCAATGGATGGTCTAATATAGCCATTCTTAGAGGTTCTTTTCATTATTTTAGTTATTGTTATTGGTTTCCTTTGTTCATCCTTGTTTTTACTTTGTGTTCATTTTGAAAACTGAGTTTACGTCAGAGCGTAAAGTCGTATCGGTTCATATGAGCTCATTTTTTGGTTTTTGAATTTTCATTACGTTATATGCATCATGTGATTTTTATTGTATTTTTTTGTTTTTACAAAAGAAAGTAGTGTATAACCCCTTGTCATTAGGCCACTGTGGGCAATGGACAATAAATTGTCAAAGGTCAAAGGTCAAAGCGTCTATCTTCTCTCTCTTTCTCCATTTTGGATGTTTGTATTTTTTCCCCTTTTTCTTTGAACAAAATTTTGTGGTTTGTCTGAGAGGTTTTTTAAAATTGGTTTTTTGGTGTTCATTTGCCAAGAGGGATCTGGTTGTAAAAAAAAGCATGTTAGTATTGCTTATGCCGGAACCCTCTTTAAAATAAAAAAACTAATTTTCAATTCAATTCAATTATCTCTCTCTCTCTATCTCCTTCTCTCCCTCTCTCTCTCTCTCTCTCTCTCTCTCTCCTACCTCCTTTTCTCTCTCTCCTCTCTCTCTCTTTCTTCTCTCTCTCTCTTCTCTCTCTCTCTCTCTCTCTCTCTCTCTCTCTCTTCTCCCCTCTCCCCCTCTCTCTCTTTTCTCTCGCTAAGTGTGATAGAGGCATTGATTCCATCTGTGGTTCCATGAGAGTTCTGGTTCGATCTTAGCAGCGGCAGCAGCCTATGCAATAAAAGGTGGGGATTTTTTTTTTCACATCTCCCGGTCAACTAAGTGCAGACATGCCAATGCCTTCATTCTTTCCAGGTATTATAACATGCAGGAGAAGTCAAAAGGGTCACGTAATTCATTTCAGCGGGTCGGTAGGTTATGGAATGTAATAAATATACCCAGCATGCAATCTGTTACCTGTAGAGGGATTGGGCTCCGCTGGGTTCCTTTCTTACAAGAGGCACGGCCTGAAAAAATTGAGGTGCAACACCCCAACCACTCTTAAGGCGTTAAGGAAGAGAAACAGAGAAGAAAGAGGAAGAATGCGAAAATCGAGAAGAAGACGCAGACTTCGAAGAAGAGAATGAGAAGAATGCGAAGTAGAAGCAGAATGCAAAGAAAGAATGCGCAGAAGAGAATGCGAAGAAGGAGAATGCGAAGAAGAAGAATGCGCAGAATGAAGAATGCGAAGGAATTGAAGAAGAAGAAGAAGGAGGAGGAGGGGGAGGAGGAGGAGGAAAGGAAGAGGAGGGAAGAAGAGGAGGAAGAAGAGGAGATGAGAATGAGGATAAGGGGACGAAGAGAAGAAGGAGAAGAGAAGAAGAAGAAGAAAGAAAGAAGAAGAAGAAGGAGGAGGAGGAGGAGGAAAAGGGGAGGTAGGAGGAGGAGGAAGAGGAGGAAAAGGAGGAGGAGGGATGAGGAGATGTGATAGACAGATTGACAGATATAGAGAGAGATTTAAATAACTCTTCTTCTCTCACCGCACACAGTCAAACATTACACAACTATCACTATAAAACAACAAAAAAACAACAATTGCGCAGTTCTCTTCATTGGTACATCTCAAAACAGCGATAAACTAGAGCATATAATTTATATATAACGCAGTGATTTTTATTTTTTTTTAACACAGAAGTCACCTTTCCACCATTCAGTCTTTCAAACATCATGAAAATCGGCCTCTTGAAAGATAAAGTGGCTCAAAAGAATGTGCAAAATCGCTATCTTACCCCCCCGCCCCCACCTCTCTTTTTAATTATAAAATACTTGTGTATCATTTTGTATGATTCCGTGTCAAATTGCTACGATTTTATGCAATATCCATGGAAAATGGGTTAGGGCTCTTGCAATATTAAGTTTTGTTTGTATTCAACAACAAAAAATGTTGTAGTCTAATACTTACAGGTCTTGTTATTTTGTGCCCACGATGTGGTCTTAGATCCTCCCCCCACTCCCAATCACTAGACAGTGACATAAACAGGGCTAGGCCATGGCCTAAAAGTCTTTTTTCTTCTTAAAATTTGTTAATCTATTTCTCACACAGCTGTAATGGGTACCTGACTCTTTAGGTCAGGAAGGTTAAAAGCAGCGAGGGAGAGGAGATGGGTGCCCAACTCAATATGCTTGCCCCTAGAGAAGTTGAGTGAGGTCTCTGACGCCTCGTCCCCACTACGGACCGTTCCCGTGTAGGTTATGGGACACTTTAACTTTTTGAGTCTTAATTGTACCGAGTCTTGTAATTTCAGCAAAACGTTAGTGTCTTGATTTTCCCCCACTAGACAGTGTAAAACAGAGTAAGCCAAGTAAAGGGTTTTAAAAATTGTTTGATCTATTCAACTGTTTATTTGTACTTATTTCCTAGGAAATGACAAAGATCCAAAAACAAAGATAACAAAACATTTTTCTTTTACATTTTTTCTCCCGTAGGAAGTGATTAAAGAACCCAATCGATCGCCATATTTTTTCTGCTTGTACATTTCCCCCCCATAAGACTCCAAACAAGTTTCTAAAAAGAAAAAAGAGCCCTGGTTTTTGGACGAAATCGGGATATAGGGAAATACATTTTTCACAAGAAAGGAACCACGACAGTGTGCATGTGTGTCATTTACTCCCCACTTCCATAGGAAAGAAAGAGATATTCTCCACAGGAGAGAGAGAGAGAGATATGGAGAGAGAGAGAGAGAGATGGAGAGGATGAGGAGAGAGAAGAGAGGAAGAGTTGAGGAGAGAGAGAGACGATTGAGAGAGAGAGAGAGAGAGAAATGAATCAAATTTAACAACTAAACAAAACCCCTAAACAAACCAAGTGAGAACAGCTTTTTTTAGCAAGAGGATAGTTAGTTTCCAGCCACAGGAACAAACCAACCCATACCAGTTGCAGCTGTGAGATTCTCGTAAGAAACCATTATCCCACTATAAACAACAAAAACAACAAATCCCCAAATCGAGAAAACCCACGGCAAAAAGATAACCCCCTAAGACAACCAAAAACCGAAACAAAACAAAAACCACAAAAAAACCAAACACCGGAAAGATTCGGTGGAAGAGGACGGATTAAGCAAAAAGCAGGGGAGTGAGGACTGAGCAGAATGGGGGGTGGGTGGGAGAGGATGGTGGTGTTGAGCTAAAACCCGAAAAGGGCCCCCAGGCCCCTCCCCCCATTCATGCCCATCATGACCATGGGCATGGCGCGGCGCATAGATGTATCCGTGATCGCGGTGATTAGGTTGGTGTTCATGCCTGGGCGTTCTGCTGCCGTTGGTTTCTGAAAAAACACACACAACACCACACAGACAACACACTCACACACACACACACAGACACCACACACACCAGACACAGACACACAAGACACACACACACACGCACGCACGCACACAGGACACACACACAGAGACCACACGCAGTACACACACACACACACAACACACCCACACACACGCACGCACGCCACAGGACACGCACAGACACACACACAGACGCACACACACACAGACGCACACAACACACGAGACCACACCGCACGTACACCACACACACACACACACACACAGCACGCACGCACGCACGCACACAGACACGCACAGAACACACACAGACGCACACACACACAGAGGCACACACACACAGACACAGACACCAGACACACACTCTCACAGGCACGTACGCACACCAGGCACACACACAACAGACAACAGACACACACAGACACACACACAGACACACACACACACACACTATGCTTATTCCATTATCCTCGATATTAAAGATTAAAATAAATAAATAAATAAAATAAAACACACACACACACGCCACACACCACACACACACACACACACGCACACACGCAGACACACACCACAGACACACGCACACTCAGATGCACGACACGCACACACAACACACACACACTTTCCATTGAGATCACTATTTATGGAAGGTACGTTAAACTGAAGACATCACACACACAACACACACAACACACAACACACACTCACACACACACACACACACACACAACACACCACACACATCACACCACACACAACCCTACACACTCACAAGCACGTACGCCGCAAGCAACACAGACACATACACAAGTAGAGAATAACTCCTAACTAGATGCCTCTGTGAGGATGGGATGGCTCAGTGGTTCAGAACACTTGCTTTTCCCCAAGATAAGGTCAATTTAAGCAGCGTTGAGCGTGGTTACAGTGATAGGTGACCCTTTGGCGCCTTTGCTTCAGTACAGTCCCCCAGTAAAATTCACCTAGCTGTAAATGGGTACCTGCCCTTTTAGGCTCAGGGAAGGTAATCGCTGCGAGAGACAGAGTGGAGATGGGCGTCCGCCCTCAATATACTAGGTCTGGAGACTGATGATCTCTGGATGCTTCGCCTCCAAATGTCCGCTTGGTTAAGGAACACATTACATGTTTTAGTTGGATGTATATTGTGGGCAGGTTAGCTTTGTGGTTAGGGGGGTTGAGGTTAGTAATCTGACTGACGGGGTTCGAAGCCACTATCACGGACTCCATTCGAAGGGTCTTTTTCTTTGATGTTAACATCAATAGGAAACTCCATACCCAAAAAGTCCTTCAGATAAGCCCATAAACCAAGGTTACCGTGTGCAAACAAACATTCGCCACGCAGAAACGTCCTTGCGCACAGTGCCAGACTATCGGGGGTAGAGTAGGGCCACTGCTTGCAAGTGGGGTCGGGTGAGAAAATGTCACCAACAAAGAGCGTTGCACACAGGTGTCGTGTTTAGATTCGTCGCTCCGAAAGCAGGAATGCGGCTACTTCTTTGTGGACCCCTCCCCCATACACCCCCCCCCCCCATCTAAAATATAAACAACTACCCCAAACAAAAAAAAACCTACACGGGTCGCATACGCCAAATCTCACCGTGGGTGAGGTCAGAGCTTTACAGAGGATCCAAACGCAAAGCCAAAACCAATGCAAATCAAAAGCAAGCCACAGCCTTTAAATTATGTGTGTGTGTGTGTGGGGGGGGGGGGGTGGTTGGTGGGGGGGGGGGGGGGGCCAGCTTACCTATAGGCTGGAGGTCAAGACGAGGTCTGCTCACATTTCCTCTTCAGGTCGTCGTAGCTGCAGGTGTAACCTGTACTGGTCTGATAACAGTCGTCATACAAGGTGATACTGATGTGAAGATGATGATGATGATGCTATACTGATGATGATAGCGACGATGATGTGATCATACGACGATGATGTAGCGATTTCAGCAAAAATGAAGAAGCTGTATGACCTGTGGCTTTTCTACTCATCCGAATTCCACTGACAGAGTAGTCTTTTAGTGATCGTTATGACTCTCTGACTAGGACCTTGACTCGCACAGTCCTTTTGTGCTGCTGCCTTGGGGGTAGTTGGCCTTTGGAGAGCTCTCCAACGCATGACTGTCCCGTTATGCCCGGCTTGCCGAGAGAGTGGGGATGTACTGTGGGCAAGGGCTTTCTCCAACTCGAACAAATTTCTGTGCCTAGTTTCCGAACAGCAGATGCCTTCTCTGCTGTTTTGGAAGTCATCGTCGAAACGACGTACTAACTATATAACGATGATGATTGCTATGATGTGTTAACGATGATGAATAAGCGATGATTATAACGATGAAAGCGATGATGATAGCGATGATGGGGATAGCCGATGGAACAACATGATGATGATAAACAAAATAAACCGATGATGTAAAACGATGACGTATATGTAAACGTTGACGAAGAACGGACAAAGGCTAGCTAGCAACAGTAACAACAGTTGCAACCACAGCTAGCAGCAGATAACAGATTTTCATTCACAGTCAGAAGCAGCAGCAGCAGGAGGAGGAGGAAGGAGCAGCTAGCAGCAGCTCAGCAGCAGCGCAGCAGGCAGCAGCTGCAGCAGGCAGCAGCAGCAAACAGCAGCAGCAGCAGCAGCAGCAAAAAAACAACAACAAAAAGACAACGACTGCAGTTGACACATCAACAACAGCAACGGCTGTATCTCGACTACCCCCCCACCCCTCCCCCTCCTCTCCCAAGCGACAGAGAAAGAGACAGAGAGAGACAGCAGAGGAGTGAGTACGAGAGAGAGAGAGAGAGATTATGAGACTAGAGAGAGAGGAGGATGATGATGGAGATGAGAGAGAGAGAGACGAGAGAGAGACAGACAGACAGACAGACAGACAGACAGACAGACAGACAGAGACATGAGAGAGACACAGAGGAGAGAGAGAGGATGACTAGAGAGAGAGAGATGGGAAGAGAGAGAGAGAGACTGTGTCGTGTGTGTGTGTGTGAGAGAGATTGAGAGATGAGACGAGAGAGTGAGAGAAGGGGGGGGGATGATAGAAGAGAGAGAGAGACAGAGATCGAGGGAGTGTGTGTGTTTTTTCTTTTTGTGAGTGAGAGAGAGAAGAGAGAGAGAGAGAAGAGAGAGAGAGATGTCTGTGTTCTTGTGTGTGTGTGAGTAGAGAGAGAGAGAGAGAGCGAGATGTGACTTCTTGAAGTGAGAGGAGAGAGAGAGTACAGACAGACAAGATGAGAAGAGTAGTGGGTGGTGTGTGTTGTGTGTGTGAGAGAGAGAGAGAGAGAGAGAGAGATTATATGAGAGAGAAGAGAGAGAGAGATGCGACCGAACAAACAGACAGATAAGCAATACAGGACAGACAGACAAAACAGGCAGACGACCAACAGACCGCCAGCCAGCCAGCCAGCCAGCTAGCCAGCCCGCCAGCAGCCAGTTAGCGAGCCACTTAGGAGAAAACCGGTAAGAGCCTGGTCGTCAACTGGCAGCCAACCGATTGCTGAACCACATTGAGGGCTTAGAGAGTTGACACTTGATCAGCGTGTCCACGTGGCCTTGTTGATTCACACACACACACACTCACACACACACACACACACACACACACACACACACACACACACACAACACACACACACACACCACACACACACACATACATACACTCACACACACACACACGCCGCGCGCGCGCGCGCTCGCACGCACGCACGCCACACTCACACACGCACGCACGCTCGCACACAACACATACACTCACTCACACGCACACACAACACACGCCTCATACACCACAACGCACACGCACACACACAGCCACGCACACACCATAATAATAATAATACACACACATAATAATACTACTACTAATAATAATACACCACACATACACACACACGCACACAACCACACATAATATAATAATAATAATATATTATTATAATAATAAGAATAATAATAATATTATTAATATAATAAAAGGAATTATACAGCGATGATTCTTGTAAAACAAACAATCGAAGCGCTTGCACTCAAATCAT
This sequence comes from Rapana venosa, assembly GCA_028751875.1. NCBI lineage: Eukaryota > Metazoa > Mollusca > Gastropoda > Neogastropoda > Muricidae > Rapana > Rapana venosa. The sequence continues at coordinate 57,200,845 of CM054135.1, forward strand.
TTTACACGCATGCAAACTTTCCTCAAATAGCATAATTATACATATTTAATCTTATGCGCGCGGAACGACGCACGCACGCACGCACTGCACGCACACACACATGTGCGCGATCACACTTAGGTGGTATGAAGGAAATGAAGGATAACTGTTTGAAAAGTAATGACATGATATTTGTGGAAGGTCTAGGTAGGTAATAGGGTGTTTTGGACCCTGAATTTGAAGGTATCAAATGAAGGCTTTTGGCAAAGTGAAGAGGGAGGTAATTCTAGGTGGATGGACCAGAAACAGATGAAAGAGCGACGGGCACACACTGGATTGTGTGATTCTGGGATTTTATATATATATATATATTAAAATAATTATAATAATAAATAATATGTAAAACATCGCTCTCTCTAGCTATCATATCTATCTGTCTATCTATCTTCTATCTATCTATCTATCTATCTATTATTCTATCTATCTAATATCTATCCTCTCTCATCTCTCTTATCGTATTTATTATATTATTATATATATATTTTATATATATATTATATATATATATCTATGAACTTTATTTGTATCCCACGTGCCTAAACATGTTCTGGAGACTTTGGTCGGATTGACATTGGAGTATTCTCATCTTCTGGGGATACCCCCACCCCATCCCCCTTACCATCTGTGCCCCAAATAGTTTCTTTTTTTCTGTCTCTATCTTGTTTCCTATTTTCTTAATCTTATTCGTTTCTTGCTATGGAAGGGTGAGGAAAGGAGGTGGGTGGTGGTGTTCTCTCTTTCCAGTCCACTTCATCTACCTTCCCCCCCGGCATCAAGACATGACATGCAGGGGTTTATTTTTGTAGTGTGGAATATTCCACCGTTCATAGGACGGTCAGTCTTTTAGGATTGCAGACTCCTCACCCCTCCTCTTAATGAAACAAGGAAGTTATTAAACATGTTTAGTTTGGGCCGTTTAGTCTGTCGATTTCTTTGTAGGTAATGGGATCAAGATAATATAGTTTATTCATTATCCTCCAAAATAAAAGAATAAATATATAGGATAAGATAAATAAATAAAATATGACAAGAACGACAGTTCGTAAGTTTTTAGGTTTTAGCTGCACACAAAACATGGTAACATATGGTATATGATTTTATACAATGAATGTGGCTAGCGTCAGTGTTATTGTAGTAGTAGTTAGTAGTAGTAACTGCAGGAGTCTCTGTGATAATAGTACTAATAATAGAATAGCGTGAATGAACTACTACTACTACTACTACTACTACTACTACTACTGCTACTACTACTACTACTACTACTACTACTCCTACTCCTACTCCTCCTCCTCCTACTACTATTACTACTAGCAGCAGCAGCAGCGGTAGTAGTAGTAGTAGTAGTAGTAGTAGTAGCAGTAGTAGTAGTAGTAGAAGTAGTAGTATCATTTTTATTATTAGTAATAATAGCAGCAGCAGCAGAAGTAGCAGAGGCTGTGTTTTATGAAATATTAATAATATTAATTATTATTATTATTATTATTATTAGCAGTAGATATGTTGTAGTAGAAGCAGCAGGAAGCAGCAGCAGCAGCGCAGCTAGCAGCAGCAGCAGCAGCTGCAGCTAGCAGCAGCAGCAGCAGCAGCAGCAAGCAGCAATCGTAGTAGTTCAGTAGTAGTAGACATAGCAACAACAGCAGTAGATTAATCTCATCATCATCATCATCTTCATCATCATCATCATCATCATCATCATTCATCATCATCATCATCAATCATCATCATCACCATCATGAATGTTGGTGTGGTTGTTGATGTGCAACGGTATGGCGATGAAGAAGAAGAAACAGAGGATAGGAAGGCGACTACCAGGAGAGTGCTGCACAGAGACAGAGAGACAGAGACACAGAGAGAGAGACAGCAGAGAAAAGAGAAACACAGTGAGAGAGTGAGAGACAGAGATGAGAGAGAGAGAAAGAGAGGAGAGAGAAACAGAGAGAGACAGACAGAAAAACTGAAGCAGAGAAGAGAGAGACAGGGACAGACCAGAGAACCGATAGCCAGAGAGAGACAGACAAGAAAGTGAAACAGAGACAGAGTGAGACAGAGAAAAGAGAGAGACACACAGAGAACGGGGAGACAGAAGAAAACAGAGGAAACAGAGAGAGACAGAAAAAGAGAGAGACAGAGAAAAGAGAGAGAGACGTCAGAGAACAGAAGAAGGAGGAGAGAGAGAGAGAGAGAGATGAGAGATGATGAGGAGAGAGAGAGAGAGGAGAGGAAGGATGAGAGAGACACCCCCCCCTGACAGACAGACAGACAGACAGGACAGACAGAGAAACCGTTAGACAGAGAGAGAGAAGAGACAGAAAGAGAAACAGAGAGGGAGAGAGAGATAGAGGACAGGACAAGGGATCAGGAGAGACAGAGAGAGGACAGAGAAACAGAGAGAGACAGAGAAACAGAGAGACAGAGAGAAACAAGAGAAGCATGAGAGAGACAGAGAACGAGAGAGAAGAGCAACAGAGAGAGACCCAGAAAGAAAGAAGAAAGGAAAGAATGAAACGAGAGAGACACAGTGAAAACTCATCAAACACAGAAACTGAGAGACAGAGAGAGAGAGATGAGATGTGAGAGACGAGAGAGAGAGAGAGAGAGACTGAGAAAGAGAGAGATTGTGAGAGAGAGAGAGAGAGAGAGAGAGATCAGGGAAACGGAGAGAACAGAGAGAGAGAAAGGAGAGTAATGACAGCATATGAAAATAAAGACATTAAAAAACAAACAAACCCAAACCAAAACAAAACAACGACAATGACAAACTTGTGTGGTTTATTTAAAGAACCCGGTACTCTGGTCTTAAAACGTCTTAGCCTACGATGGCAACACAACGGGCTTGTTTGTCGTGAGCATTAAAGAAAATATGCTTCAACCCTGTTCACTCAAACTCATCTCCACTGTCTGTCGGTCTGTCTGTCTGTATGTCTGTAATTTGTATGTATTTTGCCTACCTGTCTGTCTCTGTCTGTCTGTCTGTCTGTCTGAATGTCTGCAAGTATGTATCTGCTTTGCCTGCCTGCTGTCTATGTCTGTCTCTGTCTGTCTGTCTCAGTCTGGTGTCTCTCAGTGTGCTGAATGTCTGTATGTTTCTCTTTATCTGCCTGTACCGCTGTCTGTCTGTCTCTCTGTCTTATATGTCTGTCTGTCTCCTGTTGTCGGTCTGTGTCTGTCTGTCTGACTCTCTCTCTCTCTGAATGTCTTTCTGTATGTATGTCTGCCTGTCCCTCTGTCGTGTGTGTGTGTGGTTTCTTGTGTGTGTGTGTGTGTGTGTGTGTGTGTGTGTGTGTGTGTGTGTGTGTGAGGGTTGTGTGTGGGTTGAGGAGTCTGTGTGTGTTTGTGTGTGTTATTTTATTTCGAGGACTGATGGAATAAGGACTTATGCGCTTTTTTTTTTCACCCTAGTCCCGTGTTACTGCATTTTTGTGAAGTTTCGTCATTCCGTCCTTCAGCCACACAATTGGTTTAATCTACGAAAAGCGGAACGGTTTTTTAAGGTGTGCGCAAGATGTTCTGTGTGCGTTCGCACACGGGGCCTCGGTTTATAGTCTCATTCAAAGGACTTTTTGGGGAGAGTGGAGTCTGCACTGACGTTAACTCCAGAGGGAAAATGCTCTTGAACGAGATTCGAACCAGGGTCAGCAGATCACGAATACATCACTCTAACCACCAGGATATCCCGACCCCTGTGTGTGTGTGTGTGTGTGTGTGTGTGTGTGTGTGTGTGTGTGTGTGTGTGTAAAATATAGGTCCCAAGATAAAAAGAAAGTACAGAAACAGTAGGCCTTTTTATTGCATCGTTACTACTTCTACTAGTCCTCCTCCTCCTCCTCCTACAACTACTGATGCTACAAACACAACCACAACTACAACAACAACAACAACATCTACCACTACTACTACTACTGCTGCTACTACTACTACTACTGCTGCTGCTGCTGCTACTACTACTACTGCTATTACTACTACTACTTCTACTACTACTACTACTACTACTACTACTACTACTACTACTGCTGCTGCTGCTGCTGCTGCTGCGCTTGCTGTGTTTGCTGCTGTGCTGTACTGTTGCTGCTGCTGCTACTACTATACTGTGCTACTGTTGCTGCCGTACTCTTGTGCTGTATACTACTACGCTGCTGCTGCTGTGCTGCTGTGCTGCTGCTAAACTACACTACTTCTATACTACTTTACTACTTCTACTACTATACTACTACTACTACTACTACTACTACTACTACTACTACTACTACTACTACTACTACTAGTGCTGCTGCTGCTGCTGCTGCTGCTACTACTACTACTACTACTACTACTGTTATTATTCATACTTATAAACATCATCATTATAATATTTTATATAAAGTACAGATAAACTACTGCTTTCAAAACATTTTCCAGGACAAAGAAATATTACCCCCCTCCCCCCCAAAAAAAAAGGAAAGAAAAAAGAACCCACTCTTATTCTTTGGGGATTAAATCTGTCAAGATTTTGCACATTAAGACAAAGAAACTGTGCGTGCGTGCGTGTGTGTATGCGTGTACGTGTCTATGTTGTATGTGTGTATTTGTATACGCGCGTACGTGGGTATCTATGCTCATAAGCGTGCATACATGCATAGCGTGTACGGAGATCTTGCTGTAATTGTTCATTATTTGTAATTGTTGTTTTTATAAGTAATGTCAAGCATTAGGCAGTTTACACACAAAGTGCGATTCTTTGTATGAGACGTTGGTATTCTACTGTCAGTCAGACAGACAGACAGACAGACAGACAGACAGACAGACAGACAGACAGACACGCACACACACACACGCACGCACGCACACGCACGCCACGCACCACACCACCCCACACACAACACACACCCACACACACACACACAGAGTCAGGTGTGTTTTAGAGTGATGGGCATTGCGCTCGTGATCTGCTGACCCGGGTTCGAATCCCGTTCAATGGGATTTTCCCCCTGGAGTTAACATCAGCGCAGACTCCACTCTCCCCCAAAGTCCTTAGGATGAGACAACAAACCGAGGTCCCGAGTGCGAACGCATGCCGAACATCTTGCGCACACTTTAAAACTCGTACAGTTGTTTGGAAGAGTAGGCTATTGTCTGCCGGTGGGAACGGATGACAAAATTGACAAAAATGTATACACATGGGGACTGGATGTAAAAAAAAAGCACACACGAGTGCTTATTCCATTGTTCTCGAAATAAAGGAATAACAACAGAACACAAACGCAAATTACACACCTTGTGTCCACCTCACCTCACCCACCCTGACACATTACTACCACCACCACCATTACCATCACCACCACCCACTACTACCACCCCCCACTCCCCCCTCCCCCTCCCACCCCCTCCACCCTCCAACCACCTCCCCCACCCCACAAACCCAACCCCTTTCCCCCTCATCCTTAAACTACTACTATACTACTACTACTACTAACTATTTCTACTACTACTACTACTACTACTACTACTACTACTACTACTGCTGCTGCTGCTGCTGCTACTCATACTATACTACTACTACTAACTACTACTACTACTACTACTCCCCTCCTCCTCCTCCTCCTCCTCCTCCTCCTCCTACTACTACTACTACTACTACTATTACTACTACTACTACTACTACTACTACTACTACTACTACTACTCCTCCTCCTCCTCGCTGGGAACTTACCCGCAATTGAAAACGCTGATATCGCAAACGGGCTTGCGTCGGAGGAGGTCGAAGTGGCTCATGTGAGACAGCCCGAAGTTCATGGCGCAGCTGTCGAAGAGGGTTCTTTTCTCGTTGGCGCTGCAGACCTCCTGCCCACGAGGTGGCCCCATGGTACCTCCCCTAAGGGTACGCAGCAAAGACGACCTCGCCATGTTGTTGTTGTTGTTGGTGTTGGCGGTGGAGGTGGGGGTGAGGGTGTTACTTGCGCACCCCTCTCTGACTCCTCCTCCCTCCTGCTCCTGCTCCTCCTCCTACTCCTGCTCCTGCTCCTCCTCCTGCTCCTGCTCCTCCTCCGTTTCCTAGGAGCATGTCCAGGAGGGTCGGGCCGTTTTGAGCTGTGGTAGCTGAAAGGAGGGCGGAGGTGGTTAGAGGTGGAGGAGTGAAAGTGGACTGGGGGAGTCGGGAGTCGTGTGTCTTGTGTTTGTTGTTGTTGTGGTGTGGTGGTGGTGGTGTTGTGTTGTGTCGACGTTGTGTGTGTGTGTGTGTGTTGTGTTGTGGTGTATGTGTTGTTTTGGGGGGGTTGTTGTTTTGTGTGTCGTGTTTTGATCTTAGATGAACACATCCATCCATTGATGTGATGTGTGTGCTAGGTTTTGTGTGTGTGTGTTGTTGTGTTGTTGTTGTGTGTGTGTGTGTCAACGGCCTGAATTTATAATAATATATATATTATACATAAAATACATATAGACGTGCACTAATTTTCGACCATTTTGGAGGGGGAGGGATCAAACTAAAACACGCGGATACGTTATAGGAATGAGAAGTAAAGGTAAAGGTGTCCCATAACCTATGTGGTCGTAGGGAAGCGAGGCGTCAGAGACCTCGTTTCTCTAGGCGCCAGCATATTGAGGGCGGCACCCATCTCCTCTCCCTCGCTGCTTTACCTTCCCTGACCCTAAAGAGTCAGGTGTCCATTTACAGCTAGGTGAACTGGGGGACTGTACTGAAGGCAAGGCGCGCAAACGGTCGCCCATCCAAGTGGAAACCACGCTCGATACTGCTTAACTTGGCTGAAGGAAAGCAGTACCCCAACGGTGAGCTATGATAAGTACAAACATACATGTAAAAATTAGACCCCTCCCCTGCCCTCACACACACATACATCTATCCTCCTCCTCTTTTGTCTTGGTTATTTTCTCTCTGAGCGGACACTAAGGCTGGAGAATGGTCTGGATTAATTGTAATTCAGACCTGTTGGTGCCTTCATAAATTAATTTCTCAACTTGCTGGCTTACAATTATTTCACATACGAACGCGTCAACACATCCCATAATTCATGTCAGTGAGTAGCGGAAGTAGGAAAGTACCCATCACCAACTCTTCTTTGCACAAGGTTATAAGGTCAATAAAATGTCTGCTTTTGAAAAGAAAATAAAGATAGATAAAAAAAAACCCTTTCAAAACCAAGAACCTCCCCTCTTCCCCAAAAAAATCACCAAACAAACAAAAAATTGATGAGTGATGTTGAGTAACGTCAATGAAATCTTCCGCATGCAGTAATACAAAAACAAACAAACAAACAAAAAAGAGAATCAAACTGAAGTGCAGGCGGACATTGAAATAGTTATGGGATGACAAATTCTCTAAATAATTATAGACTACGTTAATGACTAGGATAAATAAAACACAGGTATGCTGGTTGCTATGTTCATACGAATAGGAGTTGCTTTTTGTTTTTGTTTTAAAACTGAGACAAGACAAATTAAACATGAAACAGAATAGACAAGTAGATGAATGAAGAAATAAAACAGGTTATAGCTATATCTACGATCTGCTCTACTCATGCTGACAGTTTAAAGACGAACTTCTTGCAAGTGTTTTTTTTAATATATTTCTTACCTGCCCATCCGGTCCAATCATTTTTGAAGTTACTAATAGACTGTTTCAGGACAACTCAAGACACTCAATATATCCTCATAAAATCAACATCAACACCAATAAAAAAACCAAAACCCACACACACATAACTTTCCAGATTTGATGTTGTTGGGGTACGTTCACTGGGACCTTTAAAAAAGTCCCGTAGTTTATTTTTGTTTGGCAATGGCAAAACTTAGAAGGACGAAGCCTTCTAATCCTTTATTGACTTCCAAAAGGCTTTCTGCTGTGTGCCTTCAACAAAACCATGCACTATCCAAATCAACCGCTGTAGCACTTGGGGCAAAGTCACACGGAGTCGGAGACACCAGTGCAGTCAAAATGACGCCACTAGGGTCCAGTAAGAAGCTTCAGATTCAGATCAACATGTGACACTTTTTACAAACGCAAATTTCCTTCGGAAGGAATATGGCCCAGTCAGCTTGATTTAAATAGTTGTTTTAATTCTTCTTTCTAAGCATGATTTTACTAGTAATTTTAATTCTTCTTTCTGAGCATGATTTTAATAGTAATTTTAATTCTTCTTTCTGAGCATAATTTTAATAGTAATTTTAATTCTTCTTTCTGAGCATAATTTTAATTGTTATTTTAATTCTTTGTGAGCATAATTTTAATAGTTTAATTCTTCTTTGTGAGCATGGTTTTCATACTTTAATTCTTCTTTGTGAGCATGATTAAAAAAAAGTTATGTCAATTCTTTCTGAGCATAATTTTAATAGTAATCTTTTTTCTTCTTTTCTTGTTTTGTTCTTCTTTCAGTTAATGACACTGGAAGGCTTCATAGAGAGACAGAACGAAGACATAACCCAGTCTCTGCATCACATCACGTTCTAAGCTATTGAACAAAGGACCAGTAAACGAACCAGGACAATCGAATAGAAGACTGGAATCAAATGACTCTACAGGTGTACAGCTGAATGTCTTCTTCGAATTTCTATTGTAAACTCAGTGATTAGATACTTGCCAATTAAACCTCCACAAAACTGATCTCTTAAAATGTAAGAGATACAGAAGGAACCATTTCTAGCTTAATCATTTATCTTTAACCATGATATGAAAAACGCCACATTTTAAAATCAATTTACACTTAAAGATAGAACTATAAAAAAAAGTAAGGTGGATAATGGATGGGGGTGGGGTGGGAAAAGGGAGGAGGAAAAGAATAATAACAAAAGACAAGAAAGAAAACAACAAAAATAACAAAACGTAAACCAGAAATAAAAGCAAATACGAAAATAACGAAGAACACAAACAAAGAAAAATAGCAAAAAAACAAAACAAAGCAAAACCCCCAAAGCCCCCCCCCCCCCAGAAACAACAACAACAAACAACAAGATCACAACGACAGCAAAATATAGCAAGAAAAATAAGTAAGATTTGCCCAAAAAAAAAACCATAAAATAGGCAAAGAAAGCAATAAAAAGGCACTCCCCAAAAAAAACAACAAAACTGCAAAAAATGGATATTGCAAACCTCCCCCCAAAAAAAAACACCCGCAAAATTTTTAAAAAAACCCCCCCCCCCCCCCCCCCCCCTTTTTTTTTTTTTTTAAAAAAAATTTTTTTTAAAAAAAAACATATTTTATTTTTTTCCCCTTTTTAAAATTTTTTTTTTTTTTTTTGGGGGGTTTTTTTTAAATTTTTAATTTTTTAAA
>CM054135.1:57217643-57232643 GCA_028751875.1 Rapana venosa
GGGGGTTTTCCCCCCAAAAAACCCGGGTTTAAAACCCCGGGGGGAAACCCAGGCTTTCCAAAAAGTTTTTTAAATTTTAATTTTTTTTAAATTTTTTAAAATTTAAAAAAAATTTTTTTAAAAAAAAATTTTTTTTTTTTTAAAAAAAAAAAATTTTTTTTTTTTTTTTTTTTTTTTTTAAATTATATTTTTTTTTTTTTTGGGTTGGGGTTCCTGCGGAAAAAAAACCCCCCGGGGGGGGGGTTTTTTTTTTTTAGGGGGAAAAAAAAAAAATTTTTTTTAAAAAAAAAACAATTTTTTTAAAAAAAAATTTTTTTAAAAAAAAAAAGGTTTTTTTTTGGGTTTTTTTCCGGGGGCCCCTTTTTTAAAAAAAAAAAGGGTTTTTTTTAAAAAAAATTTTTTAAAAATTTTTTTTGGGGAAAAAAAAAAATTGGGGTTAAAAAATTTTTTTTTAAATTTTTAAAGGGGTTTTTTTTTGGGGGGGGAAAAAAAAGGGGGAAAAAAATTTTTGGGTTTTTGGGGGGTATTAAAAAGGGTTTTTTCTTTTTGAAAAGGTTTTTTTTTAAAATTTTTTTTTTTTGGGGGGTTTTTTTTTTAAAAATTTTTTTAAGGGGGGAAAAATTTAAAGGGTTTTTTTTTTTTTTTCCCAAGGTTTAAATTTTTTTTTTTGGGGGTTTTTTTTTTTCCCCTTTGTTTTCAAAGGGGGGTTTTTTTTCCCAAAAAAAAAGGAAAAGGGGGGGGGAAAAAAGGTTTAAAAAAAAAAATTAAAAAAATTTTTTGGGGGGTTTTTTAAAAAAAAATTTTTTTTTGGAAAAAAAAAAAATTTTTTTTTTTCCCTTTTTTGGGGGGGGGAAAAAAAAAATTTTTTTGGGGGGGGGGGGAAAGGGGAAAAGGGTTTTTTTAAGGGGAAAAAAAAAAAGGAAAATTTTTTGGGAAAAAAAAAAGCCAAAAAATTATAAAAAGGTTTAAAAAAAGGGGAAAAAAAAGGGGAAAAAAAAGGGGAAAAAATTAAAAAAAAAAAATTTTAAAAAAAAAAAAGGGGGGGGGAAAAAATTTTTTTTTCCAAAAAATTTTTTCCAAAAATTTTTAAAATTTGGGTTTTAAAAAAAAATTTTTTTTTTTTTTAAAATTTTTTTTTAAAAGTTGGGTAAGGGGGAAAATTTTTTTTTTGGGGGGAAAAAGGGGGGAAAAGGGTTTTTTAAAAATTTTTTTAAAAAAAATTTTTTTTAAAAAAAACAAAAAAAGGTTTTTGGGAAAAATTTTTTTTAAAAAAAAAAGGGGGAAAAAAAAAGGGGGTTCCCCAAAACCCAAATCCCAAAAAATTTTTTTTTCCCCTTTTGGGGTTTTTTTTTTTTATTTTTAAAAAAGGGAAAAATAAAAAAATTTTTTAATTTTTTGGGGGAAAAAAAAATTTTTAAAAAAAAGGCCCCCAAAAAAAAATTTTTTAAAAAAAAAAAAAGGGGGGGGTAAAAAAACCCCAAAAAAAAAATTTTTTTTTTTTTTTTTAAAAAATTTAAAAAAAAAATTTTTTTTTTTTAAAAAATTTTTTTTAAAAAAAATTTTTTTTTTTTTGGGAATTTTTTAAAAAAATTTTTGGGGGAAAAAAAAAATTGGGGGAAAAATAAATTAAAAAAAAAGGGGAAAAAAATTTTTAAATTTTTTCCCCAAAAATTTTTTGGGGGGGTTTTTAAACCCCAAAAATTTTTTTTTTTTTCCCCTTTTTTTTTTTAAAAAAAAAAAATTTTTTTAAAAAAAAAAAAAAATTTTTTTTTTTAAGGGGGGGGGGAAAAAAAAAAAAAAAGGAAAGGGGCCCCAAAAAATTTTAAAAGGGGGGGAAAAAAAAAATTTTTTTTTAAAAAAAAAAGGGGGTTTTTTTGGGTTTTTTTTAAAAAGGGGGAAAATTTTTTTTTTAAATCCAAGGGGAAATTTTTTTTTAAAAATTTTTTTTTTTTTGGGGGGGGAAAAAAAAAAGGGTTTTTGGGGGGGAAAAAAAACGGGAAAAAATTTTGGGTTTTTTTTTTAAATTTTTTTTTTAAAAAAAAAATTTTAAAAAAAAGGGGGGGCTTAATTTTTTTAAAAAAAAAAAAAAATTTCCAAAAAAAAAAAATTTTTTCCCCCCCCCCCAAAATTTTTATTTTTGGGGGGGGGGGTTTTTTTAAAAGGGAAAAATTTTAAAAAAATTTTTTCCCCTGGGTTTTTTTTCCCCAATTTCCCAAAAAATTTTTTTTTTTTGGGGGGAAAAAAAAATTTGGGAAAAAGGGAAAAATTTTTTTTAAAATGGTTTTCCCCGGGGGTTTTTTGGGTTTTTTGGGGGGAAATTTAAAAAAAAATTTTTTTAAAAAAAAACCCGGGAAAAAAAAAAATTTTGGGGTTTTTTTTTTTTTTTTTTAAAAAAATTTTTAAAGGGGTTTTTTTTTTTTTTTTAAAAATTTTTTTTTTCCCATTTTTTCCCCCGTTTCTTTTTTTGGGGGTTTTTTTTTTAATTTTTTTTTTTTTTTTTAAGTTTTTTTTTTTTTTTAATTTTTGGAATTTTTTTTTTAAAACCCCCTTTTTTTAAATTTTTTAAAAAAAAATTTTTTTAAAGGCCGGTTTTTTTCCCTTTTCCCTTTTTTTTTTTTTCCCTTTTTTAAAAAATTTTTTTTTTAAAAATTTTTTAAAAAAAATTTTTTTTTTTTTTTTTTAAAAAAATTTTTTTTTTAAAAATTTTTTAAAAAAAATTTTTTTTTTTTTATTTTTTTTTTTTTCCCCCCCCTTTTTTTTTTTTCCTTTTTTCCCCCCTTTTTTTTTTTTCCCCCCTTTTTCCCCCTTTTTTTCCCCCTTTTTTTTTTTTTTTTTTTTTTCCCCCTTTTTTTTTAAAATTTTTTTGTTTTTTGGGGTTTGGGTTTTTTTTTGTTTGGGGGGGGGAAAAAAAAAAAATTTTTTTCCCCCCCTTTTTTTTTTTTTGGGAAAAAATTTTTTTTTCCCTTTTTTAAAAAAAAAAATTTTTTTTTTTTAAATTTTTTTTTTAATTCTAAAAACCGGTTTTAAAAAATTTTTTGGGGTTTGGGGGCCCCCCCCCCTTTTTAAAAACAACCCTTAATTTTTTCCCCCCCCTCCCCCTTTTTTTTTTTTGGGGGGGGGGGTTTTGGGGGGGGGTTTTTTAAAAAAAAAAAAAAATTTTTAAAAAAAAGGGGGGTTTTTAAAAAGGGGAAAAAAAAAAAAAGGAAGGGAAAAAAAATTAAAAATTTTTAAAAAAAGGAAAAAAAGGGGGGGGGGGGAAAAAAAGGGGGGGGGGGGGGAAAAAAAAAAGGGGGGAAAAAAAAGGGAAAGGGGAAAAAGGGGAAAAAAGGGGGAAAAAAAAAAAAGGGGGGGGAAAAAAAGGAAAGGGGGTTTGGGGGGGGAGGGGGGGAAAATTTTTTGGGGGGGGGGGAAAGGGTTTTAAAAATTTAAAAAATTTTTTTTTTTTAAAAAACCCCAAAAAAAACCCCCCTAAAATTTTTTTTTTCCCCAAAAAAAAAAGGGGGGTCCTTTTCCCCCAAAAACCCCCAAAATTTAAAAAAAAAAAAATTTTTTTTTTTAAATGGTTTTTTCCCCTTTTTTTTAAAATTTTTTAAAAAAAAAAAAAAATTCAAAGGGGCCCCCCCCAAAAAAAAAAAATTTTTTTTCCCGGGAAAGGGGGAAAAAATTTTTTTCCTTTTTAAAAAAAACTTTAAAAAAAGGGGTTTTCTTTAAAAAATTTTTAAAAAAAATTTTTAAAAAAATTTTTTAAAAAAACCCCCCCTTTTTTTTTGGGGGGGGCCCCCCCCCTTGGGGGGGAAAAAAAAAAATTTTTTTTTTTTTGGGAAAAATTTTTGGGGGAAAAAATTTTTTTTAAATCCGGGGGGGGTTTCCCCCGGGGGAGGGAAACCCCCCAAAAAAAATTTTCCCCCAAAAATTTTTTGCCTATTTTTTCCCCCGGGGTGGGTTTGGGGAAAAAACCCCCCCCTTTTTTTTTCCCTTTTTCCCCCAAAAAAAAAAAAAAACCCCCCCCCCGGGGAAAAAGGAAAAAAAGGGGGTTTTTTTAAAAAAAAAAATTTTTTTTTTTTTTTTTTTTTTAAAATTTAAAAAAAATTTTCAAAAACATTTTTTAAAATTTTTTTTTCCAAAAAGGGTTTTAAAAAACCCCCCCCTTTTTTTGGGGGGGGGCCCCCCCAAAACCCCCTTTTTTTAAAAAAAAAAAGGGGGGGGAAAAAAACCCTTTAAAAAAAAGGGGGGGGTTTTGGGTTTTCCCCCCCCCTTTGGGGAAAAAAAAAGGGAGAGGGAAGGGGGAGGGGGAGGAGAAGAAAAAAAAGGGGGTTTGGGGGGGGTTTTAAAAAATTTTGGTTTTAAAAAAAAAAACTTTTAAAAAAATTTTTTTTTTGGGGGTCCAAAGGGGGGAAAAAAAAATTTTTTTTGGGGGGGGGGTTTTTTAAATTTTTTAAATTTTTGGGGGGGGGGGGGAAAAAAAAAGGGGGGGGGGGGTTTTTTTAAGGGGGGGGGGGGGGGGGTTTTAAAAAAAAAAAATTTTTTTTTTTTTTTTAAAAAAGGGGGGGGAAAGGGGGGGGAATTTGGGTTTTTAAAAAAAAAGGGGGGGCGGGGGAAAATTAAAAAAGGGGGGGGGGGAAAAAAAAAAAAAACCAAAAAGGGGGGAAAAAAAAAAAAAAAAAATTTAAAAAAAACCCCAAAAACCGGGAAAGGGGCCCCCCCAAAAAACCCCCCCCCAGGAAAAAACCCAAAAGGGGGGGGTTTTTTTAAAAAAAAAAAACCCCAAAAAAACCCAAAAAAAAAGGGGGGCCCCAAAAAAACCCCCCAAAAAAAAAACCCCCCAAAAAAAAAAAAAAAACCCCCCCCAAAAAAAAAAGGGAAAAAAAGGGAAAAAGGGGGGGAAAAAGGGGGGGGGGGGGAAAAAGGGGGGGAAAACCCCGAAAAAAGGGGGCCCCCCCCCTTTCAATTAAATTTTAAAAAGGGCCGGGAAAAAATTTTTTATTGGGGGGGTTTTTTTTTTTCCCGGGTTTTTTTTTTTTAAAAAAAACCCCCCAAAAAAAAAAAAAACCCCCCCCAAAAACCCCCCCCCTTTTTTTTTTTCCCCCCAAACCCAAAAACCAAAAAAAAAAAAAAAACCCCAAAAACCCCCAAAAAAAAAAAAGGGGGGAAAAAAAAAACCCCCCCCCCCCAAAAAAAAAAAAAAAAAAAGGGGAAAAAAACCCCCCAAAAAAAAAAAACCCCCCGGGGGGGAAAAACCCCCCCCAAAAAAAGGCCCAAAATTTTAAAAAAACCCCCCAAAAAAACAAAACCCCCCCCCCCCACCCCAAAGGGGCCCCCCAAAAAACAAAAAAAAAACCCCCAAACCCCTTTAAAATTTTTTTTTAAAAATTTAAAATTTTTTAAAAAAAAAAAAAAAATAAAAAAAAAAAAAAAACCCCAAAAGGGCCCCCCCCCCAAAAAAACCCCCAAAAAAAAAAAAAAATTTTTTTGGTTTGGGGAAAAAAAAACCCCAAAAACCCCCCTTTTAAAAAAAACCCCCAAAAAAAAAAAAAAAAAAAAAAAAACAAAAAAACCCGGGGGGGGGAAAAAAAAAAACCCAAAAAAAAAACCCGGGGGGGAAAAAAAAAAAAAAAATTTTTTTTTTTTAAAAAAAAAAATTTTTTTTGGGAAAATGGGTTTTTGGGAAAAAAAAACCCCCCTTTAAAAAAAAAAAATTTTTTTTAAAAGGGGAAAAAGGTTTTTTAAAAAAAAAAAGAAAAAAGAAAGGAAAAGGGGGGTTTTGGGGGGAAAAAAAATTTTTTTTGGGTTTTAAAAAAAAAAAATTTTTTTAAAAAAAGGTTTTTCCCCTTTTTTTTTTTTTTTGGGGAAAAAAAGGGGGGGGGGGGGTTTTTTTTTTTCCCCCTTTTTTGGGAAATTTAAAAAAAAAGGGTTTTTTTTGGTTTTTAAAAAAATTTTTTTAAAAAAATTTTTTAAAAAAAAAAAAGGGGGGGGAAAAAAACCCCCGGGGGGTTTTTTTCCCTTAAAAAATTTGGCCCCTTTTAAAAACCCAAATTTTTGGCCCAAAAACCCAAATTTTTTTTTCTTTTTAAAAAAATTTTTTATTTTTAAACCCCCCCAAATTTTCCCCCCCCCCCCCCCCCCCAAAAAAAAAAAAGGGAAAAAAAAAAAGGGGTTTTTTAAAAAAAAAAAAAAAAAAAAAAAAAAATTTTTTAAAATTTTTTGTTTTTTGGGGGGGGGGGGGGGGGGGGGGGTTTTTTTTTTTTTGGGGGGGGGGAAAAATTTTTTTTCCCCCCCTTTTTTTTTTCCCGGGGGAAAACCCAAAATTTTTTGATGGGAAAAATTTTTAAATTTTTTAAAAGGTTTTGGGGAAAAATTTTTTTTTGGGGTGAAAAACCAAAAAAAAAAAAAAACCCCCTTTTTTTTTTTTTTTTTTAAAATTTTCCAAAATTTTTAAAAAAAATTTTTTTTTTGGGGGGGGGGGCCCTTTTTTGGGGGTTTTCCCCGGGATGGTTTTTCCCCAAAAAAATTTTTTGGGAAAACAACTTTTTAATAAATTTTAAACCCCAAAAAATTTTTTTTCCCCCTTTTTTTTTTTCAAAAAGGGGGTTAAAAAAAAAAAAAAAAAAAAAAAAAAATTTTTGGGAAAAAAACTTTTTTTGGAAAAAAAATTTTTTTTTAAAAAAAAAATTTTTTCAAAAAGGGGGAAAAATTTAAAAGGGAAAAAAAAAATTAAAAATTTTGGAAAAAAAAGGGTTTTTTCCCCCAAAAAATTTTTAAAAAAAAAAAGGGAAAGGGTTTTTTTTAAAAAGGGGGAAAAAAGGGGGGGGAAAAAATTTTTTAAAAACCAACAAAACCCCAAAAAGGGGGGGGGAAAAAAAAGGAAATTTTAAAAAGGGCAAAACCCCAAAAAAAAACATTTTCCCCAAAAAAAAAACCCCCAAAAAGGGGAAAAAAAAAAAAAAAAATACCCCCCCCCCAAAAAAAAAAGAAAAAAAAGGAAAAAATTTTAAAAAGGGGGGGAAAAAAGGGGGAAGGGGAAAAAAAGGGGGGAAAAAAAGGGGGAAAAAAGGGGGGAAAAAAAAAAAAAAAAAAAAAGGAAAAAAGGAAAAAAAAAGAAAAGGAAAAAAAAAAAAAAAGAGGGTTTTTTTTTCCCAAAAAAAAAAAAGGGGGGGGGGGGTTTTTGGGGGGAAAAAAAAAGGTTTTTAAAAAAAAAAAAAAAAAAGGGGTTTTTTTGGGGTGAAAAGGGGGGGGGGGGGTTTTTTTTTTTAAAAAGTTTTTTTTTTAAAAAGTTTTAGGAAAGGGGGGAAAAAAAAACCCCTTTTTTTTTTTTTTTTGGGGTTTTTTTTTGGGGGGGGGGGGGGTTTTTTTTTTCCCCTTTGGGGGTTTTAAAAAAAACCCAAAATTTTTTTGTCGGGGAAAAAGGAAAAAAAATTTGGGGAAAAAAAAAAAATTTTGGGGTTGGGGGGGTTTTTTTTTTTGGGGGAAAAAAATTTTTTGGGTTTTTTTAGGCGAAACCTTTTAAAAAAAAGGGGGGAAGGGGGTTGGAAAAAAAGGGAAAAAGGTTGGGAAAAAAAAAAAAATAAAAAAAGAACCCCCCAAACCCAAAATTTCCCCCAAAAAAAAAAAAGGGGAAAAATTTTTTTTTTTTTAAAAAAAAAGGGGGGGGCCCCCTTTTTGGGCCGGAGAAAAAAAATTTTTGGGGTTTTTAAAATTTTTTTTAAAATTTTTTTTTTTTAAAAAAAAAAAAAAAACCCACACAAAAACCCCCCCAAAAAAAAAAACCGGGGAAAAAAAAATTTTTAAAAAAATTTTTTTTCCCCCCCCGGGGGCCCCCCCCCCCCAAAAAAAAAAAAAGGAAAACCCCCTTTCCCCCTTTCAAACCCCAAAAAAAAATTTTTCCCCTTTTAAAAAAAAGGAAAAAAAGGAAAAAATTTTTTAAAAACCCCAAAAAAAAAATTTTTTTTTTTAAAAAATTTCCCCCCCCCCTTTTTTTTAAAAAAAATTTAAAAAATTTTTTAAAAAAAAAAGGAAAAATTTTTTGGGGGTTTTTTTCCCCCTTTTTTTTAAAAAAGGGGGGTTGGGCCCCCAAAATTTTTTTTCCAAAAGTTTTCCCCAAAAAAATTTCCCGGGTTTTTTTTTTGGGGGGGGCCCGGGGGGGAAAAAAAAAACCCTTTTGGGGGAAAAAAATTTTTTAAGGGTTTTTTTGGGGAAAAAGGGAAATTTTTGGGGTTTTTGGGGGGGGTTTTTTTTTTGGTTTTTTTTTTTGGTTTTTGGGGGGTTTGTGGGGAAAAAAGGGGGGGTGTGGTTTCCCAAAAAAAGGGGGGGGGGGGGCCCTTTTTTTGGGTTTTTGGAAATTTTTTTTTTTTTTTAAAAAATTAATTTTTAAAAAATTTAAAAAACCCCCCCTTTTTTTTTTTAAAATTTTTTTTTTTTTTTAAAAAAAAATTTTTTTTAAAAAAAAAAATTTTTTTTTCAAATTTTAAAATTTTTAACTTTCCCTTTCCCCCTTTTTTTATTTATTTTGGGGGTTTTTTTTTCCCTTTTTTTTTAAAAAAAAACTTTTTGAAAAATTTTTAAAAATTTTTTTTTAAATTTTTCCCCTTTTTTTTGTTAAACCCCCGGCCTTAAAAAAATTTTTTTTTTTTTCCCCCCCCCTCCCCCCTTTCCCCCCCCCGGGGGAAAAATTTTTTTTTTTTTTCCTTTTTTTTTCTTTTTTTGGGGAAACCCCTTTAATTTGGGGGGGGGGGGCCCCCCTTTTTGGGGGCCCCTTTTTTTTTCCGGGTTTTTTTCCCCCCAAAAAAACCCCCCCTTTTTTTTTCCCCCCGGGGGGAAAAAAATTAAAAAAATTTTTTTTTTTTTTTTGGGGCCCCCCCTTTTTTAAAAATTTCCCCCCGGGGGCCCCCCCCCTTAAACAAAAAAAAAAATTTTTTTTTAAAAAAGGGGGGGCCCCAAAAAAGGGGAAAAAAAAAAAAAAAAGGGGCCCCCAAAAAAAAAAAAAAAAAAAAAAGAAAAAATTGGGAAAAACAGAAAAAAATTTAAAAAAAAAGGGGAAAAAAAAGGGGGAAAAAATTTTTTAAAAAAAAAAAAGGACGGGGAAAATTTTAAAAAAAGGGGGGGAAAAAAAAAAAAAAAAAAAAAAAAAAGGGGAGAAAAAAAAATTTTTTTAAAAAAAAAAAAAGGGGGGGGGGGGAAAAAAAAAAAAAAAAAGGGAAAAAAAAATTTTTTTTAAAAAAAAAAAAAAAAGAAAAAAAAAAAAAGGGGGGGTTTTTTTAGTTTTTGGGAGGTGAAATTTTAAATTTTTAAAATTTTAAAAATTTTTTAATTTTTAAAAAAAAAAAAAGGGAAAACCCTTGGGGTTTTTTTTTTTTAAAAATTAAAAAATTTTTTTTTTTTTTTTTTTTTTTTTTTGGGGGTCCCCAAAAATTTTTAAAAAAACGGGGGGCCCAAAAAAAAAAACCCCCGGGAACCCCCCCCCTTTTTTAAAAAAAAAAAATTTTTTTTTTTTTTTTGGGGGGTTTTTTTTTTTAAAAAAAATAAAAGGGTTTTCCAAAAAGTTTTGGGGTTTTTTGGGGAAAAAAAAATTTTTTAAAAAAAAAAGGGGGTTTAAAACCCCAAAAAAAACCCCCCCCCCCCAAAACCCCAAAAAAAAAAGGGGGGGGGAAAAAAAAAAAATTTTTTTTAAAAAACCCCCTTTTGGGGGGGAAAAAAAGGGAAAGGGGGGGAAAAAAAGGGGGGGGGGCCCAAAAAAAGGGGCCCGGGGGGGGGGCCGGGTTTAAAAAGGGAAAAAGGGGGGGGGGGAAAAAAAATTTTTAAAAAAAAAAAAACCAAAAAAAAAAAAAAAAAAAAAACCCCAAAAGGGGGGGAAAAAAAAAAAAAAAAAGGGTTTTTTAAAAAAGGGGGGGGGGTTTAAAAAAAAAAATTTAAAAAAAAAATTTAAAAAATTTTTTTAATTTTTTTAAAAGGAAAAAAAAAAGAAAAAATTTTTTGGGGGGAATTTAAAAAAAAAAAAAGGAAAAAAAAAAAAGAAGGGGGAAAAAAAGGGGGAAAAAATTTTTAAAAAGGGAAAAACCAAAAAAAAAACCCCAAAAAGGGAAGAAAAAAAAAGGGGGAAAAAAAAAAAAAAAGGGGAAAAAAAAAAAAAAGGGAAAAAGAAAAAAAAAAGAGAAAAAAAAGGGGGGGAGAAAAAAAAAAAAAAAAAAAAAAAAAAAAAGGGAAAAAAAATTTTTTTTAAAAAGGTTTTTAAAAAAAAATTTTAAAAAAGGGGGGGGGGAAAAAAAAAAAAAAAAAAAAAAAAAAAAATAAAAAAACCAAAAAAAAAAAAAAACCCCCAAAAAAAAAAAAAAAAAACCAAAAAAAAAAAAAAAAAAAAAGGGGAAAAAAAAAGGGGGGGGGGAAAAAGGGGGTTTTTTTAGGGGGTTTTTTTTTTGGGGGGCCCCCCCCCCCCCTCCCAAAATTTTTGGGGGGGCCCCCTTTTTTTTTTTTGGGGGTTTTTTTTTCCCCCCGGGGGTTTTTTTGAAAAAAAACCCCCCCCCCCCCCCCCCCCCCCCCCTTTTTCCCCCAAAAAAAAAAGGGGGGGGCCCCCCCCCCCCCCCCCCCCCCCCCGGAGGGCCCCGGGCCCCCCCCCCGGAAAAAAAACCCCCCCCCCGGGGAAAAAAGGGGGGGGGGAAAAAAAAAAGGGCCCCCTTTTTTTTTAAAAAAAAAGGGGGGGGAAAAAAAAAAGGGGGGAAAAAAAAAAGGGGCCCCCCCCAAGGGCCCCCCGGGGAAAAAAAAAACCCCCCCCCCAAAAAACCCCCCCCCCCAAAAAAAAACCCCTTTTTTAAAAAAACCCCCAAATTTCCCCGGGGCCCCCCCCCCGGGGGGAAAAACCAAGCAAAACCCGGGGGGGGGGCCCCCCCCAAAAAAAAACAGGGAAAAACCCCCCAAAAAAAACCCCCAAAAAAAAAAAAACCCAAATGTTTTTTTTTTTTTTTTTTTTTTTTTGGGGGGGGGGGGGGGCCCCCCCCCCCCCCAAAAAAAAAACCCCCAAAAAAAAAAAAAAAGGGCCCTTTTTCCCCCCCAAAAAACCCCCCCTTTTTTTCCCCCCAACAAATTTTTTTAAAAAAAAAAAAACCCCCCCCCCAAAAAAAAAAAAAAAACCCCCAAAAAAAAACCCCCCCCAAAAAAACCACCCCAAAAAAAACCCCCCAAAACCCCCAAAAAAAAACCCCCGGACCAAAAAAAACAATTAAAAACTCCCCCCTTTTTTTTTTTGGGGGGGGGCCATTCCCCCTTTCCCCAAATTTTTTGGGGCCCAAAGGGGGGGTTTTTTGGGGGGGGTTTTTCCCCCCCCCCTTTTTTAAAAACCCCTTTTTTTTTTAAAATTTTCCCTTTTCCCCTTTTTCCCCAAAAAAAAAGGGGGAACCCCCCCCTTTTTTTTATCCCCGGGGTTTTTTCCCAAAACCCTTAAAAAAATTTTTTTTAAAAAAAATTTTTCCCCCTTTTTAAAAAAATTTTGTCCCAAAAAATTTTTTTCCCCCCCCCAAAAAAAGGGGGAAAACCCCCAAAAATTTTTTGGGGGGGTTTTTTTTTTAAAATTAAAAAACCCCAAAAAAAACCCCCCGGGGGGGGGGTTTTTTTTTTTTAGGGGGAAAAAAAAAAAATTTTTTTTAAAAAAAAAACAATTTTTTTAAAAAAAAATTTTTTTAAAAAAAAAAAGGTTTTTTTTTGGGTTTTTTTCCGGGGGCCCCTTTTTTAAAAAAAAAAAGGGTTTTTTTTAAAAAAAATTTTTTAAAAATTTTTTTTGGGGAAAAAAAAAAATTGGGGTTAAAAAATTTTTTTTTAAATTTTTAAAGGGGTTTTTTTTTGGGGGGGGAAAAAAAAGGGGGAAAAAAATTTTTGGGTTTTTGGGGGGTATTAAAAAGGGTTTTTTCTTTTTGAAAAGGTTTTTTTTTAAAATTTTTTTTTTTTGGGGGGTTTTTTTTTTAAAAATTTTTTTAAGGGGGGAAAAATTTAAAGGGTTTTTTTTTTTTTTTCCCAAGGTTTAAATTTTTTTTTTTGGGGGTTTTTTTTTTTCCCCTTTGTTTTCAAAGGGGGGTTTTTTTTCCCAAAAAAAAAGGAAAAGGGGGGGGGAAAAAAGGTTTAAAAAAAAAAATTAAAAAAATTTTTTGGGGGGTTTTTTAAAAAAAAATTTTTTTTTGGAAAAAAAAAAAATTTTTTTTTTTCCCTTTTTTGGGGGGGGGAAAAAAAAAATTTTTTTGGGGGGGGGGGGAAAGGGGAAAAGGGTTTTTTTAAGGGGAAAAAAAAAAAGGAAAATTTTTTGGGAAAAAAAAAAGCCAAAAAATTATAAAAAGGTTTAAAAAAAGGGGAAAAAAAAGGGGAAAAAAAAGGGGAAAAAATTAAAAAAAAAAAATTTTAAAAAAAAAAAAGGGGGGGGGAAAAAATTTTTTTTTCCAAAAAATTTTTTCCAAAAATTTTTAAAATTTGGGTTTTAAAAAAAAATTTTTTTTTTTTTTAAAATTTTTTTTTAAAAGTTGGGTAAGGGGGAAAATTTTTTTTTTGGGGGGAAAAAGGGGGGAAAAGGGTTTTTTAAAAATTTTTTTAAAAAAAATTTTTTTTAAAAAAAACAAAAAAAGGTTTTTGGGAAAAATTTTTTTTAAAAAAAAAAGGGGGAAAAAAAAAGGGGGTTCCCCAAAACCCAAATCCCAAAAAATTTTTTTTTCCCCTTTTGGGGTTTTTTTTTTTTATTTTTAAAAAAGGGAAAAATAAAAAAATTTTTTAATTTTTTGGGGGAAAAAAAAATTTTTAAAAAAAAGGCCCCCAAAAAAAAATTTTTTAAAAAAAAAAAAAGGGGGGGGTAAAAAAACCCCAAAAAAAAAATTTTTTTTTTTTTTTTTAAAAAATTTAAAAAAAAAATTTTTTTTTTTTAAAAAATTTTTTTTAAAAAAAATTTTTTTTTTTTTGGGAATTTTTTAAAAAAATTTTTGGGGGAAAAAAAAAATTGGGGGAAAAATAAATTAAAAAAAAAGGGGAAAAAAATTTTTAAATTTTTTCCCCAAAAATTTTTTGGGGGGGTTTTTAAACCCCAAAAATTTTTTTTTTTTTCCCCTTTTTTTTTTTAAAAAAAAAAAATTTTTTTAAAAAAAAAAAAAAATTTTTTTTTTTAAGGGGGGGGGGAAAAAAAAAAAAAAAGGAAAGGGGCCCCAAAAAATTTTAAAAGGGGGGGAAAAAAAAAATTTTTTTTTAAAAAAAAAAGGGGGTTTTTTTGGGTTTTTTTTAAAAAGGGGGAAAATTTTTTTTTTAAATCCAAGGGGAAATTTTTTTTTAAAAATTTTTTTTTTTTTGGGGGGGGAAAAAAAAAAGGGTTTTTGGGGGGGAAAAAAAACGGGAAAAAATTTTGGGTTTTTTTTTTAAATTTTTTTTTTAAAAAAAAAATTTTAAAAAAAAGGGGGGGCTTAATTTGTGCACACAGGTGTCGTGTTTAGACTCTCGCCGAAGCAGGAAGCGGCTCCCTTTCTTTGTGACCCCCCTCCCCCCCAAAACCCCCCCCCCCAAACCCAAAAAACAAAAACCCCCAAAAAAAAAAAACACCCTAAGGGTCGCATACGAAAAAATCTCCCCGTGGGTGAAGGTCAGATTTTTAAACAGGGGTAAAAACCCAAAAGCCAAACCAATAAAAAACCCAAAAAAGCAAGCCACACCCTTTTAAAATTATGGTGTGTGTGGTGTGTGGGGGGGGGGGGGGGGGGGGGGGGGGGGGGGGGGGGGGGCCAGTTTACCAGGGGGCGGAGGTCACCCGAGGTCTTCTACTTTTCCCTCTTCAGGGGCGAGCTGCAGGGAAAACCCTGACTGGTTGAACGCGTCAAAAGGTGATGCTGTGAGTGATGATGATGATGATGCTATA
This sequence comes from Rapana venosa, assembly GCA_028751875.1. Lineage (NCBI taxonomy): Eukaryota > Metazoa > Mollusca > Gastropoda > Neogastropoda > Muricidae > Rapana > Rapana venosa. The sequence goes on from CM054135.1 coordinate 57,231,505, forward strand.
CTGATGAGATAGCGACGAGGGATGTATGATAAACGACGAGTGATAGGTTTACAGCAAAGTGAGAACTTATGACCAGTGGCTTTTTACTCTGGAATTCCCTTTACGTTAGTTTTTTGTGACGACTATACTCTCTGATAGGAGGCTTGACTCGCACAGCCCCTTATGTGCTGCCCTTTGGGGGGCTATTGGTTTTTGGAAAGGCATCTCCAACGCTGACTGTCCTTATGCCCCTTGGCCCGGGAAAAGAGGGGGGTATGGGGCAAGGCATCTCCACTATAATCAAATTTTGGCTTTTCCGAAACAGAGTGCCTTCTCGCGTTTTGGAAGTCATCGTCGAAAAAGACGGACTACATAAACGATGAGATAGCTATGATGATGTAAGATGATGAAAGGATGATTATAACGATGAAAACGATATATAGCGTTTATGGTGATAGCGTGATGAAAAAACATGAGAGTAACGAGAAGAAAAAAGATGACGATTGAAAACGTTTTACGAAGAAAGCAAAGTCGCAGAACGTAAAAAAACATTTTAACCACAAAGCGCAGGGAACAATTTCATCACTGTCAAGAGCAGGGAGCAGGAGGAGGAGGAGGAGAGAGCAAAACAGCAAGCAGCACAGCGCAGCAGCAGCACACAGCAGCACAGCAGCAGCAGCAGCAGCAGCAGCAGCAGCAGCAGCAGCAGCAACAGCAGCAGCAGCAGCGCAACAACAAAACACAACAAAAAAACAAAAGAAGCAGGGCAACATCAACCCAAAAGCAAAAGGTGTAACAGCCTACCCCCCACCCCCCCCCCTCTTTCCCAGCGACAGAGAAAGAGACAGAGAGAGACACAAAGAGAAAAGAGAGAGAGGAGGAGAGAGGGGGAGAGAGAGAAGAGAGAGAGGAGAGAGAGAGGAGAGAAGAGAGAGAGAAGAGAGAGAGACAGACAGACAGACGACAGACAGACAGACAGACAGAAGACAGACAGACAGAAAACAGAGAGAGAAAGAAAAAAGAGAGAGAGAAAAAGGAGAGAGAGAGAGAGACTGTGTTGTGTTGTGTGGGGTGTGAAAAGAGAGGGGGAGAGAGAGAGAGAGGGGGAGAGAGGAGGAGAGAGAACAGGAGAGGAGTGTGGTGTGTGAGAGAGAAGAGAG
>CM054135.1:57237643-57241191 GCA_028751875.1 Rapana venosa
TGCTGCTGCTACTACTACTACTGCTGCTACTGTTGCTGCCGCTACTCTTGCTGCTGCTACTACTACTACTGCTGCTGCTGCTGCTGCTGCTGCTGCTAAACTACTACTACTTCTACTACTACTACTACTTACTACTACTACTACTACTACTACTACTACTACTACTACTACTACTACTACTACTACTACTAGTGCTGCTGCTGCTGCTGCTGCTACTACTACTACTACTACTACTACTGTTATTATTCATACTTATAAACATCATCATTAAATATTTTTATATAAAGTACAGATAAATACTGTTTAAAAAACATTTTCCCGGGCAAAAAAATATTACCCCCCCCCCCCCCAAAAAAAAAGGAAAAAAAAAAGCCCCACTTTTTTCTTGGGGATTAAATCTGTCAGTTTTGCACTTAAACAAAGAAACGTGCGGCGTGGGTGTGTATGCGTGTACTTCTATGTTGTATGTGTGTTTTGTATACGCGGTACGGGGGGTATCTATGCTCATAAGCGGATAATCATAGCTGACGGATCTTGCTGAAATTGTTTTATTTTGAAAATTGTTGTTTTTATAATAATGTAAAAGCATTAGGCTTTTTCCCCCAAAAATGGACTTTGTATAAGACTTGGTTTTTATTTGCGGGCAGACAGACGCAGAAGACGACAACCAGCAGACAGACAGACAACAGACGACCGCAACACACAAGACGCACCACGCACGCCGCACCACGCCCCACACCCACACACACAACACACACCCAACACCACACACACACACCCCACACACCCCAAACACCACACACACACACACACACACACACACAACAGAGTCAGGTGTGTTTAGAGGGGGGCATTGCCCTCGTGTCCTGACCCGGGTTCGAATCCCGTTAAAGGGATTTTCCCCCTGGATTAACATCAGCGAAACTCCACCCCCCCCCAAAGTCCTTAGGATAGACAACAAACCGAGGCCCCCGGTGCAAACGCATGCCAAAACATCTTGGCAACTTTTAAAAATCTTCAGTTGTTTTGGGAAAAGGGCATTTTCCCCGGTGGGGAACGGATGACAAAATTGACAAAAAAGTATCACATGGGATGGGGTAAAAAAAAAAAACACACACGAGTGCTTATTCATTTTTCTCGAAATAAAGGAAAACAAAAAACACAAACGCAAATTACACACCCTTTTGTCCCCTCACCTCACCCCCCTGACACATTACTCCACCCCCACCCTTACCCCACCACCACCCCCTACTCCCCCCCTCACTCCCCCACCCCCCCCCCTCCAACCCCCTCCACCCCCCCAACCCCCTCCCCACCCCCACAAAACCCAACCCTTCCATCACCTTAAACTACTACTAACACTACTACTATACTACTACTACTACTTACTACACACTACTACTCAAAAACTACTACTACTACTGCTGTGCTGTGTGTGTACTAATACTACAAAATCTCTACACTACTACTACACTACTACATACTTCACACTCCTCCTCCTCCTCCTCCTCCCCTATATACTTCTATATTTCTACTACTAACATACTACACACACTATATACTACCTTTTTACACTCTACTCTACACTCTACACACTACCTTTCTACTACATCCTCCTCCTCCCGCTGGGAAATTACCCCCAATTGAAAACGCTGTACGCAAAGGGGTTTCTTCGGAGGAGGTCAAGTGGCCTGTGAGACGCCCGAAATTCATGGCGCAGCTGTCGAAGGGTTCTTTTTTCGTTGGGGCTGCAACCCCCTGCCCACGAGGTGGCCCCATGGTACCTCCCCTAAGGGTTTCCAGCAAAGCACCTCGCCATGTTGTTGTTGTTGTGGGGTTGGCGGGGGAGGTGGGGGGGGAGGGTGTTATTGCGCTACCTCCCCCTATGCTCCCTCCTGTCCTCTCCTGCTCCTCCTCCTATCCTGCTCCTGCTCCTCCCCCTGCTCCTGCTCTCTCCGTTTCCCGGAGCATGTCCGGGGGGCGGGCCGTTTTGGTGTGGTAGCTGAAAAGGGGGGCGGGGTGGTTTAAGGTGGGGAGTGAAAGTGGGCTGGGGGGTCGGGAGTCGTGGTTTGTGTTTGTTGTTGTTGTTGTTGTGGTGGTGGGGTGTTGTGTTGTGTGCGTGGGTTGGGGTGTGTGTGTGTGTGTTGTTGTGTTGTGTTGTGTCGCGCGTGTTGTGTGTGTGTGTGGGTGTGTGTGTGTTGCCGCGTGAAGTTTTTGTGTGTACTCGCGCCAGCACTCCATGTTTGAATCCATAATCAGTATTAAACAATAGCCTTTCTTCTTAAGAAAAACACGTCTTGGCAAACCAGCACACAGACTTAGACGTGCACTAATTTTCGACCATTTCTTTGAGGGGGAGGGGGGAGGGGTGAGGGATCAAACTAAAACACGTGGATACGTTATAGGGATGAGAAGTAAAGGTAAAGGAGTCCCATAACCTATGTGGTCGTAGGGGAGCGAGGCGTTAGAGACCTCGTTTCTCTAGGCGCCAGCATATTGAGGGCGGCACACATCTCCTCTCCCTCGCTGCTTTACCTTGCCTGACCCTAAAGAGTCATGTGGCCATTTACAGCTAGGTGAACTGGGGGACTGTACTGAAGCCAAGGCGCGTAAACGGTCGCTCATCCAAGTGGTAACCACGCTCGATACTGCTTAACTTGGCTGAAGGAAAGCGAGTGCTCCGACCACTGAGCTATGATGAGAAGTACAAGCATGCATTTAAAAATAAGACACCCCCCCTCGCCCTCAAAAACACACACACACACACACACACACACACACACACAACACACACACACACACCACACACTCTACACACAACAGAAATCGACAAACGTCACAACACTGTCGTGCCTTCATAATTTTTTGCCTTTGGTTAAATATTCTCTTGAGCGAACACTAAGTCATGGCAGATGGTCTGGAATCAAAATGTCAATTTCATGCACAGGTTATGGGTCATAAATCATGCTTTAAAATTAAGATAGCTTAAAAAAATCAACAAGAATCCCCGTCCAAAAAATCCCATAATTCACAAATAGCAGAGAGAAGTGAAAATCCCATCAAACTCTTCCTGCACAGTTATGACAATAAAACTGCTAAAATAGAAAATAAAGAAGAAAAAAAGAATCAAAACCAAGGAACTTACTAGCTAAAAGATTCCCAAAACAAACAAACAAAAAGCACGATGAGTTGTTGATTCAACGTAATGTTATTTGCAAGAGAATACAAAAACAAACAAGCAACAAGCAAGAAAATAAGAATAAAGAGAGAATCAAACTGAAGTGCTAGGCGGACATTGAAATTTGTTATGGGATTAACAGATTCTCTAAGTATAGACTACATTAATGACTAGGATAAATAAAGCCACGTATGCTGATTGCTATGTTCATACAATAGGAAGGTTGTTTTTGTTTTTTTAAAATGAGACAAGACAATTAAACATGAAACAGAACAGACAAGTAGATGAATGAAGAAATAAACAGGTTAAAGTTATATCTACGATCTGTTCTACGTGCTAACATTTTTTAAAACCAACTTCTTTTGCAAGT
>CM054135.1:57241691-57271691 GCA_028751875.1 Rapana venosa
GCGTTAGTACGTTCTTCAGTCATGATCCCGATCCGAGTAGATGCGCTGGGCCTGATTAGCCAAGCGCTTAACGGCAGCGCAACGCATTTTCGCTCATAATTTATAATAGGCAACAATAGTTGCTGTCTAAACTTTCGACAAAAGTCGAAGGAAAAGATGAAGTCAGTGGATCGGTGGTCTAGTGGTACTGTGCCTGCCCAGAAAGCGAGAAGCGTGGCCTGGGTTCGATACCCAGTTTGCGTCAAAACTCCCCCCCCCCCCCCCTCCAACCCATCCGCTAGACCTTGAGTAGTGGTGGTTAGGGGTGCTAGTCTTTCGGTTGAGAAGATGAACCGAGGTCCGTGTATTCAGCGTACGTAAACACACACCACAACCACACACACACACACACACACACACACACACACACACACACACACACACACACACACACACACACACACACACGGAAACAAAGAGAGTTGTCCCTGGCAAAATTCTGGCAAAGAGCCACTATGATAGGGAAAACAAATACTCTTGCAAACAGGAAAATGGAAAAAGGGTGGCGCTGCTCATGTGGCGACGTGCTTTCCCTAAGGAGAGCAGCCCGGGCTTTCACGCATGCATAGAACTCTGCAGTGGCTGAACGTGGTATTCAGTTCTATTCGATTCAGGCATAGTCCATGTATTTCTGCAAGAATATTCGTTCTAGTCCTCTCTGTACTGTCTGTGAGTTTGGTGTTTTTTTGTCTGTGTCTTTCTGTCTCTCTGTCTCTGTCTGTCTGACTGTGTCTGTCTCTCTGTCTCTCGTCTGTCTGTCTCTCTCTCTCTCTCTCTCTCTCTCTTCTCTCTCTCTCTCTCTCTCTCTCTCTCTCTCTGTTTTACTGTGTGAGAGTATAAGTATTGGGTTATTATTAAGATGTATCCCTACGGGCGGGGACTGGACGAAAAAAAGCACATGAGTGCTTATTCATTATCCTCGAAATAAAAGAATTTGTCATTGTCATTATCATTGTCTCTCTCTCTCAAAATGTTCATTCATTCATTCATTTTCTCAGTAGCTATTATTCTAGTCAGAAAGACAGACAGACAGAAATAAAGACAGACAGACATACAGATAGACAGGATGACGAACAGGCTGACAAACAGACAACAACAGTCATCATCATCATCATCATCATCATCGTCATCACCGTGACCACCACTCCAAATTCCTAGTCATACACCCATCAAGAAGAAGAAGAAGAAGAAGAAGAAGAAGAAGAAAGAAGAAGAAACAATAATAAACAATAACACTAACTCTTTTCTTGCAGCCCAGATTCATCGCACGGTGGCCTCCCCTCAGTACACTCCCATGCACTATGTCCTGATGGTGCTCAGCGTCGTCCTGCTTCTCTCCCTTCTTCTGGGCCTTCTCCTGCTGGTGAGGAAGCATTGTGGAAGCTGCAGATTTCAGAGAAGCAGACGACCGTTGATCAAAGTACGGCCTCAGACTGTCAAGACTACGGTGGACAATTTAATGGATGGAGATCTGATTATCGAGGGATTTGGTGATGAACATTTGAGTGTGGAGTATTGCAAAAGGTTGTCAGCGACTTGAAGAAAAAAAAAACCTAGCTTGATAGTGTGTGTGTGTGTGGTGTGTGGGGTGTGTGTTGTGTGTGTGTGTGTGTCTGTGTGTGTGTGTGTCTGTGTCTGTGTCTGTGTGGATTGATTGACAATGAGTGAATGAATCTTTTATTTGACGTCGTCTGACAAATGTGATATCAGGAGGAAAATGGAAGCAATAATAAACTGTAACATTACACTATAAAAGTTTATAAATAGGTGATGCTATTATCATTTTTTTGATATCAATAACCAAAAATTAGCATTATAAACAATACAATAGCTAAATTGCTTCATTTTTTTTAGCAGGAAATAATGTTACTTAGAAAAATTTTTTTCATCTGTGGTCGTTTAGTTTCATTATTCATTCTTCTACTCAAGTCTTTTTTTTCCTTATGAAGAAGAAGGAGGAGGAGGAAATAAAGAAGAAGAAGAAGAAGAAGAAGAAGAAGAATGGTTTACAATCGAACTGAGTGGGCCTACAGTGTATATCATAATCATAGGATGGGACATCAGCGATAACAAGAGGACAAAAGTAAAGATCGATGTTGAAGAAACTTGTGGAGTGTTCGATACATTGAAAAGACTGAATGATAATACTAGATGGAGTGATATAGACCTCTCTCTCTCTCTCTATCTTCTCTCTCTCTTCTCTCTCTCTCTCTCTCTCTCTCTCTCTCTCTCTCTCTCTCTCTTCCACACCCCACACACACACACACACACACACACACACCACACACCCCACAAACACAAAACCCCACACACACCCAGGACACACCAACCAAACACCATGGTCATTCACTTGACCTCTCAATTGCTCTCTTCCCTATCGCTGATATCTTTATGATAATATGTATTGATTTCTTTGTTTCCATTAGCTTTAAACTACAATCCAAAAATTTTCACCTCGTGAACAACTGTAAAACTGAAGCAAATAAATGATCACACGATGCTTTCTTTCTATGCACACACACACTACACACACTACACACACACACACTAACACACACTACACACACATACACACACACACACTACACAACACTGCACACACACGTACACACACTTACACGCACACACACACACACACACACACACACACACACATACACACACACTACACACACACTAACACACACACTACACACACACTACACAACACAAAAACACTAAAACATACTGTACACACAAAACTTCACGCACCACACACACACTACACACCAACACACTACACACACGCACGTACACACACACTAACACACACACGCACGCACGCCACACACACACTACCCCACCACACACACACACACACAAGAGTACATACACACTCCACGATTCCAGGGCCCCTTTTTTTTCTCCTTTTCCTGCATACAAAAGTTTTCAACAAAAAACCCAAATGAATTTTTCTTTGTTTTGGTCCTCAAAGCTGCAGCAACAACAATTCTGTCAACCTGGACTGTTCATAGCAGCCCGCAGCAGCAGTGGACGGTAAAAATGGCCTGTTCTCAAGATTGATGGTGCAACCACCACACACACGAGGAAAGCCCACATTTGTCCACGATATTTTTGACTGGCAAAGTACTTTTTTTGCCTTTTCGGCCCAAACACACACAAAACACACACACACACACACACACACATACACACACACACACACACATATATTATAATATATATATATATATATATATTTATATATATTATTACACTCACACACACAGTACACACATACACACTCACCACACACACATACACACACACAATCCCAAAAAACACACACATACACATACGCGCGCGCGCACGCATGCACTAGCCTGACATCTTCCAGTCAAGCCCTTTTTAATCACAGTCTCGTACCTTAGACCCCCTTTTCTGACTCCACTTGACAGCCCAAACCATGCAGGTGTCGTGTTTCTCCAGCCTGGTACACGATTGGTTGGGCCAGTGTAGCAAGGAAAGAAGAAAAAGAATGAGATAAAGAAGAAGAAGAAGAAGAAGATGGTGGTGGTGGTGATGATGAGGATGTGATGATGAAGAAAAAAGAAGAACAACAACAACAACAACAACAACAACAACAAGAAAAGAGAGAAAGAAACAAAGAAGAAGAAAAAGAAGAAAGAAAGAGAAAGAAAGAAAGAAGAAGAGGAAGAAGAAGAAGATGAGGAGGTGGGGGGGAGGAGGAGGAAGACGACGGACGACGGTGGTTGTTGGTGGTTGTGGTGGTGGTGGTGGTGGTGGTGGTGGTGATGATGATGATGTGTGATGATGTTGATGATGATGATGTTTTGATGATGATGAAGAAATGTCCTAGTCAAGTCAAAGGGTCAGTCAAAAACACTTTAAATCATCCATGAAGGGCAATTCCATATTATGACAGGCTGATTGTACTCATCAAATAATCTAAAAGACTCAATTAGCTATATTTCATATTGGATTTTCTCAATAAAATGTCACCACACACACAACAACACACACACACCACACACACATACACGCGCGCTTGCGCTCTCATACTCATTGTGAACACGCTCAATTTTAAACCCATTGACCCTTAGATGACTATAAAAAGAATTTTTAGCACGCATATACGCTGCACGACAGACACGGCACCGTAACGTGTGTGTCGATACGCCACGCCTCACCCACACCATACACCACTATATGAATTCATTGTTTTAATGACAGTTTGACTAGAACAAAAGGACTATTTTCAACACACCCTATGCAACCCACCCTACCCACACACACAAATCACACACACACACACACCATTTATGTATATTGGACTACACCTGTAACTCACAATGACAACCAGGCAGATATTTCAGGAGTAAATGTACGAACATAGGTAGTCATCTTCATTGTGAATTCAGAAGTCGGATTGCTCGTTACTGGCACAAAAGAATTCTCATTTTTCTGTTGGTTTTTGCTGATGGGACTCTTGGAATACGGCGTCCGAAGGCAACATTTGAATATTAAGGACATCAATGCATGAAAGGATCTGCCCATAATGGATGTGCTTTGCGTTCATGCTGCTGATTGCCAGAACGACATGAGATCTCTTTGTTGCTTTTCCAATTTTTTTGAGCTAGCAGATTCTTTCTCATATTCTCTGCAGGCCTCTTGTTTTTAACACTAAGGGTTTTGTTACCTCAACAGATGAAAGCAAAACTTTGAAAACTCCTACTGTAAGACTTGTACCAACATGGAAAGGTATTTTTTCGTCTACCAATAAATGAGTTCAGTTGCTCCAGGTAAAATCAGTCGTTGTTGTCCCATTTTGACAAATAGCGTTCTGTGGTTAACGTCCCAGTTTTATCTTGTGGTCAAAAACAGTTCCCAGTAAACTTATAGTTCAAAACGTTTTCAAACCTCTTGATTATGGAGTAATAATTTTCTTAAGGAGTATGTCCCTGATCTTCTGAAGTCAGATAGGACCAGGTCGTTAGTTGTAGAAACATAAATTTATGCCCCAGATAGGCCTCGTCCACCCAAGTGTAACGTACTGCGGTGAGGGCATGGACCATGTCTAAGACTGTTCCGGATAAGTGGATAACTGAGCAACTTTTCGTCGGCGAACTTTACCCGAAAGGAATTTCCTTAGTTTGCTTTGCAAATCATTGGTATAGAATGTAATTAACGTGGGGAGAAGGACGCAACCCTGCAGGAGAACCAGTGCTGGTAAAATCTAACCGATGAAAGATATTTTCGTTGGCCAAAAACGCTGTGGTTGTTGGTTAAAAATTCAATCAGCCAAGCGAACAAGTTGATTGTCTACTGTCAAATTTTGAAATGATTTTGTTAACCCGAACGTGAGGCTGCTGTTGTATAGATAGACTGAATAAAGTCAGCGAACTATTATTACTGGATGAGAGTCAGGTGTTTCCAAGGTGGCTATACACTGGTTCAAATTGAATAGTTTGCATCTTTCAAGATCCCCTTCGTAGACTGTATGCAAAATTGCATGGGGTCAAGGTCTTTCTTGTAGCAGAAATGATTGAGAGATTTTATCAATCTTTTTTCTCCAGCGTATTTCATCACAAGAGATGTGAGAGCTACAGGTCTAAAATCGTTAGGCCACGGAGCCTGGAAAAGGTTTGGGTTTCTTTGAGCAGAGGTATTACATTGGAAGTTTTTCCCAAATAAACAGGAATTGACAAGGTAGCCTGTGAGGCCGGAATCAGGTGTTGAGGAAAGAAGAAGAAAAAAAAAAAAAAAGAAAGGAATAGGAAGAAGAATGTAAGAAAGAAAGAAGAAACGAAATCAATAAACAAAGAAAGAATAAGGGAAATAAACAAAGAAAACAACAAAGAAACTATCACCAAACAAACAAAGAAGGAGGAAGAAAACAAAGAAAGAAAGGGGGAAAAACGAGGCGATGCTTATCGTAGGTGAGGTCACACGTAAGGTTTCTATATAACAGACTGAGTGATATAAATTCATCACAGAACGTCATCTTCACGTCGTACGTATTCGTCATAGAGGGCGAGAATCTAACATGTCGTCTCATGGCAATGACACAAATCGGTCATTTTTGTAACGAACTGACAAGCGTGTGTGTTTGTGTTGTGCGCCGGGGGGGGGGGAAAGGGGGGGGGGGGAGGGAGAGTGAGAGACGGGGGGAAGTGTGTATGTGTCTGTGTGGTGTATGTGTGTGTCTGTGTGTGGTGTCAGTGCTGTGTGTGTGTGTGTGGGTGTGTGTGTAGTGTAGTTTGTGTGTGCGTGCGTGCGTGCGTGTAGTGAGTGTGTGTGTGTGTGATGTGTGTGTGTGTGTGTGTGTGTTGTGTTGTGTGTGTGTGTGTGTAGTGTAGTGGACAGTCTTGGAGTGTTGCAAACATGTTTGCTGTTAAGGTGAATGTACAATATTCATCGCGTTTTGGCTTTGGGTTTTTGTTTGTTTTGTTGTTGTGTTTGTGCTGTTGTTTTGCTAGTCCTCAATTACATTTCTGTAGGGAATTTAGTAATCATAAGTTTTCAGGGTCATAAAAAAAAATGCATTAATAACTCAACAGCATTACGCAGTCCAGGCAATAATGACAATGATGATAACAATACTAATTGTACAACGCAGAAATACTTATGATAATAATGAGGCAACAACAACAGCACCAAAAAGCCAGCAATGCATAAGTATGTGGTAACCAGGTACTTTATTTATATACATAATACTGTTCTTGCTATGGCATGAGGAGGACAGATCAAATCATAAGCAGTTTAATGCTGATGATCAGTTTTTGTTTTCTCTTACATCATAATTATCCAGATTGCCCTGCGCCTGGACTTTCGCAGAACTGTCTTTACAAAAAGTATGCATTTTTTTCCCATAAGAAATAGGAGAACCTGATTTAGTAGTTGATTAATGTAGATGCCCTACCAGAGATGGAAAGGGTGTATTATGTAGGAAGGCCCTGCTAGTTTATAACTAGGAAACGTGGTGGCTTGGGCATGATTGTTGTAGGAGTCAAACGATGTAATATATAAAATGGGGGAAACCGTATCAGTCACATAGAGGGTTTTTTTCTTTTTGGGGCTTTTTTTTGTGGTTTTGTTTTTGTTTTTTGCTTGTTTGTTCTTTGGGGAGTGCTTGTTTGTTTGTTTGTTAGGTTTATGTTTGTTTATTGGTGATTCTCTCTCACACTTCTCTCTCTTCTCTCATCTATCTGGGCGGCGCGGGGGATGGGGGGGGGGGGGGGGGATCGTGCTATTTATAGCTATTTCTCAGCTGTCCTTGTTTATCAGTCAGTTTTTTTTGTTGATTTGTGTGTGCTGTCTCTGGTGGGGGTGGTCTTTCTGCCATGTGTCAAGTATGATGTAACATACTATGGTTGATCGAGGATTTATCTTGTATTTCATTGTTGTTTTTGTGTTTCTGTATTCGTCTTTATATTTTATATTAGTTTTCATTTTTTGTCTGTTGATGAATGGGCCCTTGCACTCTGACCTGTCTGCCTTTTTTTAGTTTGCGGTGTACTTGTGTGTGTGGGTGTAGAGGGGGGGGGGGGAGGGTTGGTTCAAGTCAAGTCAATCATGTCCACTTTTTTTAAATTTCCCCAGATGTTACTTTTGAATACGCATATACATTTGCTTTTTTCATCATGTGGTGTGGATGTATGTAGGTTGGGTGGAGGTGTGGGTGTGTGTGGGGGGGGCGGGAGTGTGGATGTGTGTGGTTGTGTGGGTCGTGTGGGCGTGCGTGAGTGCGTGGGTGTTGTGTGTGTGGTCGTTTTTGTTTCGTTTTCGTTTCGTTGAGATGGGAATTTTTTGTTGGGGGGGGTGGGGGAGAGGGGATGTTGACTTTGTGTTCTCTTCTTTTGGATTGTTTTGGTTTTGTTTTTGTCTGCTGTCCATTTTTTCCTGAGAAAACGCACGCCTGCAGGGCTTCACACTTCTCCTGCATTATTCTTGTCTTCTATTTCTCTAGTACTTGACAAAATATGAAAAGGGGCTAGCCTTTTTCCACAAAACTGAACCGCCCCAAAGTACGGAGACTTTACCAGCCTGAGGTAGACACGTTTGTCGATGATTTAATTGCAATGCCTCCGCCTTCGATTTGTCTCCTCATTATGACGACACTACTACATGGCCTCCTCACTTGCTAAAAGACGACCAACTTACGTCTCCCCCCACACTTACCTTTCCGGTCAGCGGTTGTTTGATAATTGTAAGTATGGGCTAACTTGCTGCAGTCTTTCTTGTCATCATCATCATCATCTTCATCTCTGTCCGCCGTGACTTGGCAGGTACGTAGGAGGAGACTCGAGAGACGATGCCGTGGTATTGCCTCCTTCCATCTCATCTCGGTCCTGCTAATGGCAGGTAGTGCCGAGTCATTCTTCTGGTCCATCTTACTGTGGCTATGGTTCACTGTGTGTGTGTGTGTGTGTGTGTGATGTGTGTGTGTGTGTGTGTGTGTGGGTGTTGTGTGTGTGTGTGTGTGGTGCGTGTGTGTGTCTGTTGTCTGAGTGTTTGGGGCCTTTCTTGGTGGGTTTGTATTTTGTGTTATATTATATTTTATATCTAGATTATATTTATATTTTTATTATAGATATATATATTTTATATTTTTTATAATATTTGTGGTGTGTGTGTGTGTGTGTGTGTGTGTAGTGGCCTTGTGTCTGACTGTGTGGGCTTTGTGTGTGTTGTGTTAGATATATCTTTATATATATATTATATATATATATTAGATATATATATTTTTTATATATATTTATATATAATTTGTGTGTGTGTGTGTGTGTGTATGTGTGTGTGGTACATAGTTGCACTCACTCATGCGGGTTGGAAGTATTTTCTCTCTCTCTCTCTCTCTCTATCTCTCTCTCTCTCCTCTCTCTCTTCTCTCTCTCTCTCTCGCTCTCCTCACACTCATCACACATATCACTCTACACTACACACACCACACACACATAACACACAACACACACTCTAGAAGAAGAAGAATACATGTGTGAGGTGTGTGTGTGTGTTGTGTGTGTTTGTGTTGTGTGTGTGTGTGTGTGGGCTGTGTGTGTGTGTTTGCGCGCGACGCAAGGTGTGTGTACAAGCACAAAAAAAAGCCACATTATTTTATTGCTGCACATTCCATCAAAGACCCACTTTTTTTTCTACGTAAATAATGCCAACGATTTCACATTCCTCAACTCCGTTGGAACTTAAACATACGATAGAAATCACTAATCATCGACCTGTTTTTAAATCCGATCTTTTTTATTAAAGCATTAACTAAAAAGGGGGGGGTGTGGTGGTAATTTATCACCGTGGTACGTAAAAACCAAAGTGTCGTATGACTCAACTTTTGTTTGGGAAGACAGCCAGTTCTTTCTTCATTTATGAATGCTTTTGTGTTTACTTGTGAAAATATGCGCCAACAACTAATTCCAGCCTTTTGAATAGGTGAGTCGTTGTGGGTTAGAAGCTCCTGACACTCTTTGTAGAGGTTACGGGTTGGAATAATTCCTAGTATCAACACCACACAACAAATTCCACACACACACAATCACCAACATACAGTGTGGGGAGGGGGCGGGGAGGGAGTGGAGAGGTGAGAGTAGAGAGAAGTCGATAGCCTATATTAAATAACCCACCACAACATTCAATCGCATAAATACTCCACACACCACAAATGTAATATGCATTGCCTTAGTTCAATGCGTCATCTGTAAATAATTAGACTGGACACTGTGTACTTTCTCTCACTCTCTCGCGCGCACCACTACACACACAACACACACACTTGTACACATACATCACGCGCGCATATACTCACGCACCCACACACACTCACAAACACACATACTACGCATCATCACTGTCTGCTGTCGTGTTTGTAGTAATGTATAGTGAAACGTAACTCCCAGTCTCTCTTAATTCCTGAATAATAATTGTCTGTATCAACCATCTTCCTTGTCAACAGGCGGAACGGCCAGACGATGAGAATAAAAAAACCACTTTGTCAGGCTTTTCACTTAGAGGCAGAGTCGAGGCAGACGAAGCTTATTCTGGACCTGGATTCAAGTCTCGTGAGCCTCCAGAGGCCGTATAACTATACCCGTCAATTTATTGTTGTTTTATCGTAATTTTATTCTGTCAACCTACACCGCCTCAGTGAGGAATTTCGTATTCGGGAATATATAGAAGAAGTCTTGTAATCTAAAAAAGATGGTCTTCCATTCTTTCACACATATTCAACTCAATACATTAGAGAGTTTATCAAAAACTTAGTTTTTCGCTTCAGAGTTTCTCAGCCGGTATTAAAAAAAAAAATTTAAGTTTTTGTTCTTTTTTTGTGAATGATGTATGCTAAGTAACGTCTCAGAAAAAGTGTTTTTACTGTAGTTGGGATAAATTAGATAATGAAATTAACGTGTGACTCTTCTCTATGGACACTCAAAATGGCAATTAAGAAACTGCGTACTTCTTTTACTACTTGGGTCTGTCGTAGTTGTATCCCTTGGTTAGTGGACTGAGAAGGGACTAAGTAGACAGAGAGGGCGTTAGTTCTTGAATGTTTTATTGGTTAACTGTGTTCAGTATTTACATGGTCCAAAAAATAAAAGGAAGAAACAACCGGCTGTCTGTTGTTACACCACTTGTCCTTGGTCCGGCTTACAGATGTGGCAGATTCCTAAAATGGCACCATTTCCCTAGTACCTTTATCTTGAGTAAAAACATTGGTATGCTGTTCGAGGAAAAAATTTGAAATCTTTTTCACCACGTATGTTGAGTTTCTGTGTAGCACTAAGGTTCAATGCTATAACGAGTTTCTTCTGTGGTTTTTAGTGCGCGAGCTGGGAAATTTGTTCTTATTTATCCTTCAGTATAAATTTGTGTTAGTGTGTTTTGTTTCCCTTTGTGTGGGGGGGGTTTGCTTGATGTTTTCTTTGGTGGTTTTGTTGGGAAATTGTCCCCTTGGTATACATTTCATATCTTTTGTATCAAAAGACTGTTAATGCCGGAAGTTTTGTCTCTTGGCCGCTGCACCATTCTGCAACAAGAGTGCCTATCTGAATAGTGAAGCATCTTAGCAGAGGGTCATTATTTACTAAAGAGTTTGGCTGGACATTTCTCCAAATTGAAGACCCTTTGCACTCATCTTTACTTTACGTTACCCGTACCGAACAATATCGCCTCCAACATCATGCCTATGGGTTGCCTCTTCATGGATGTTTAAGAAAATATTTTGACAAGGAGGGAAGAGAAACTGAATGGGCAAGAGCTTGGGGGTTACTAGGTCGAAAAAATTCGTGAGTATGAAGCTGGTTTTGAAAATATTATAGTGTAAGCGTTTGGCGAAAAAGAGAGTGGGGAGATTCATTCGAATTGAAGGAGAATCTGAGGGTGAGAGAGAGAGAGAGAGAGAGGAGAGAGAGAGACGAGCGAGAGAGAGAGGAGAGAGAGACAGACATGAAGACAGACAAGACAGCGAGAGAGAGAGGACCAACTGTGTGGATCAGAGAGACAGAGAGGAGAGAGAGTGAGCGGGGACCAGCTGTGGATTGTTTGAATTGGGTGTTTTTGTAAGCTCATGAGGTTATCTGTTGACAGAGCGGAGGGAGCGAGACGGAGTGTACGGGGGACATCAAGTTTTCTAGGCAGATGCTTGGATATGTTCAGCAGTGACTAATGGGCACCACCCTTTGACTGGAGGGCTCCATGCAATGAAGACCAGCTCGAGTGTGCCTAATCACAGACACACGTCAGCATACTGTCATACTCATAACCTGGATGGAAGGACAACGGGGTCTTCATGAAGCACAAGGTTAAGGACGTACTTGTGTCTGGTATAGTCCAGTTCCTGTATGCCTATGGGTGAGACTTTAATTCCTGACAGGCCAGACTCCGAGGTAAAGATACCCCCCCCCCTCCATAAAAATAAAATAAAAAATCAACATAGTCATGTAAACATAAGCTATGTTATATAAGATAAAAACTGTGGCATTATCACCTGGGAGCGAGTTTAATATGCATCACAAGGTATATCTATCCTTACGGAAAGCGTTTAATGGAAATGTTAATAATAATAATAATTAAAAAAATAAAAATTAATAATAAAATAATATTATTAATATTTACTAATATATAATATTTATAATTATATAATGATGGTTGTTGGATATGATGATGATGGTGATGAAGGATGATGATGATGATAAAATAATAATTATAAGAAGAATAGTAGGAATAAAGAATAATATAATGGAAGGTATTACGCGCTATATCGCTTCGCTGAGACAAATCAAAGCGACTTTGCACTCAACTTATTTGCTTAACTCAGTCATTTTACAACCAGTAACAATTATTAGTTCCAACATAGTCCAAATGTGACGCACCACACAAACATACACACCACGCACGCAGTGCACGCATACACACACACACACACTCACAACACACTACACATCACACACACACACTGGTCACACACATGGCAGGGCGGTTGAATCTGGACTGTTGAAGGCAGGTGAAAAATCTATGTGATGAATGCAGAAGAGGAAAATCTTAGGTTTGAATAAATGTCGAGACTGGACTTTAAAATGTGTTCATTAAGAAGGTCTTTTTGGCGGAGAGAGAGATGGGAGGTTTCATTTCCATTCTACGAGGGCCAGAATTAGGAGATAAGATGCGACGGCCAATGGGGATGGATTGGTTGAATCTAGGTATTCGTTAGGACAAGGTATCTAGAAATTAGATCATACCAAATGGTAGTGTATGTGTGGGGTGTGTGTGTGTGTGTGTGTTGGTTGTTGTGTGTGTGTGTGGGGTGTGGTGCGGCAACGCGCGTGCGCGCGTGGCGTGCGTGGCGTGTGTGTGTTGCGTGTGGTGTGCGTGTGTGTTTTGTGCGTGCGTGCGTGTGTCTGTGTCTGTCTTTTGTGTTATGTGTTGTGTGTAACAGAGTGTGCATCTCATCCCCTCCTTCTCCTCTCTTGTTGTCCCTTGTAACATAACTCGCAATTTTTCTTAGGCCTGGACATTGCATATATACCCAACCGTTCTTTGGTGTGTGTGGGGCCATAGTTCTGGAGGTCACACACCCAACAATTGCTATTCCTGGCGTCATTTGTTATTTTGGAATGTTAGGTTGTAATAATAATAATAATAATAATAATAATAATAATAATAATAATTTAAAAATAATAATATAATAAAATAATAATGTATGGAATTTATATAGCGCTGAATCTTGTTAAAGCACAAATCAAAGCGCTCGTTATTACACTGATATCTGTAACAGTTCATTTTACATTGCAGTTTGGGAAGGGGGGGGAGGCTGGGATTCTTCTTCTTTTTTTTTTTCGTCTTCCCTTCCGACGTTACTTTTTTATCCGACTTTCTGTTATTGTTGTTTTTTGTTGTTGCTATGTTATTATTATTTTTGTTGTTGTTATTATTTTTATTATCATCATTAATAAAATATTATTTTTAATTATTTCATCATCATCTTCTTCTTCTTCTTCTTTTTCTTATTCTGCTTCTTCTACTCCACCTCTTCCTCTTCATTCGCTCTTCTTCTACTTTTTTGTTTTTTTTACCTATTTCTTTTTCGTCGTCTATTCTTCGCATTCTTCTCTTCGCATTCTTCTTCTTCGCATTCTTCTTCTTCTTCGCATCGTCTTCCTTTATTTTTTCTTCTTCTTCGCTTCTCTCCTCCTCTCCTTCTCTCCTTCTTCTTCTTCTTCTTCATTCTTCTTCTTCTCTTCTTCTTCTTCTTCTCATTCTTCCTTCTCTCTCCTTCTTCTTTTCTTCGCATTCTTCCTTTCTTCTCTTCTTCTCTTTGCTTCTTCTTCTTCTTCTTCTTCTTCTTTTCTTCTTCTTCTTTTCTTTCTTTCTTCTTCTATTCTTCGCTTTCCTTCTTCTCTTCTTCTTTGCTTTCTCTTCTTCTTCTTCTTTCTTCTTCTCTTCTTCTTCTTCTTCTTCTTCTTCTTTCTTCTTCTTCTTCTTCTTCTTCTTCGCTTTCTCTCTTCTCTTGCTTTCTTCTTTCTCTTCTTGCTTTCTTCTTCTTCTTCTTCTTCTTCTTCTTCTTCTTCTTTTCTTCTTGCTTCTCTTCTTCTTCTTCTTCTTTGCTTTCTTCTTCTTCTTCTTCTTTGCTTTCTTCTTCTTCTTCTTCGCTTCTTCTTCTTTCTTCTTCTTCTCTTCTTCTCTTGCTTTCTTTTTCTTTTTTTTCTTTTTCTTCTTCTTCTTCTTCTTCTTCGCTTTCTTCTTCTTCTTCATCCTTCTCAACAAACAGCATTGACGTTTTCAATGATGGGTTTGTTTTTTTCCGTTGTTGTTTTGTTAAAGTTTGTAAATATAGAAGCATTGAAAACATTGCAGGCATTACCCAAAGGAATCCTGACCAGCATGTGAGCTAGAGTGCAGCCAGCATTTGGTAACAACTGCGAAGCCGTGATTGCATTGCTCAGGTAAGGCATTCTTCTTACTGAGTGTCAATGTTCTGCTTCTGACAACCTTTCTGATCTCATTATGTTGTTCGTCATAGCTTATATTAAAAGAAGACGCCCCCCCCCTTCCCGTGGGAATGTCGGGGGCCTTTCGGTACAAATAGTATCCCCACATTCTGGAAACACTCTGCGAGCAATTCCCTCTTATCTATCCCTCTCTTTCTGTCTGCCTCGTTCCTTTTCTTCCTTGCACCTCCTTCTCGTCTATTTTCTGCCTTTTTGGTACGTCTTCCTGCTTTATTTTTATTCTTTTATTTCGAGGATAATGGAATAAGCACTCATGTGCTTTATACACCCAGTCTCCGTGTGTATGCAGTTTTGTCATCCGATCCCACCGGTACACAATAGCCTACTCTTCCGAAGAGCAGAACAGGTTTTAACGTGTGCGCAATATGTTCTGCGTCCGTTCGCACACGATACTTTTGTTTACTGTCTCATCCCAAGGACTTTTGGGAGAAGTGGAGTCGGCACTGATGTTGAACGAGATTCGAACCGGGGTCAGCAGATCACAAGCCCAATGCTATCACTCTAACCACTACCAGGCTATCATATCCCCCGAGAAAGTGAAAGAGACAGACAGACAAACAGACAGACAGACAGACAAACTGACAGACAGACAGACAGACATGAAAGACAGACAGACTGACAGACAGACAAGATGGATAGACAGACTGACAGGCGGGCGGAGGGAGACAGATGCACAGACGTCACTTCAGGCTGTTTTCCCTGTGTTGAATTAAACGTCAGCTGATGTGAGGAGACAAAAAAAGGGGTGACAGGTAGGCCACAGAACAGGACGAGTCACCTCCCCTGTATCTTCGTTCGGCAGCAAGAGACTGGCCATGCCTCTTTTTCCAATCCTCTTCCTTTTCTTCTCTCCTCTTCTTCTTCTCTTCTTTTTTCTTCATCTTCATCTTCTTCTTTCTTCTTTTCTTCTTCTTCTTCTTCTCTTTTCTTCTCTTCTTCTTCTCTTCTTCTTCTTCTTCTTCTTCTCTTCTTCTTCTTCTTCTTCTACATCTTCTACTCTTACTTCTGTCCTTACTCCTCTTTTTTTGCCGTCCTCCTCTCCTCTCCTCCTCACTATCTTCTTCTTCGTTTTATCTGGGCCACGTAAACATGACACGACACATACGAGACGGGGGGGGCGACGATGACGATGAGGGGTCGGTGGTGGGTGTGGTGGTGGTGCGGTGGTGGTGGTGGTGGGGGGCGGCGGGCGGGGTGGTGGTGGTGATGATGATGATGAGATGATGATGATGATGATGATGATGATGAATTTATGATATGATGATGATGAATATTGATGATGATGATGACGAAACGTCGCAATACTCTCCCATTGAAACTTCTAAGGATCGAAGAAGAAGAAGAAGAAGAAGAAAAGAAGAAAAGAAGAAGAAGAAAAAGAACATGAACAAGAAGAAGAAGAAGAAGAACGAAGAAGAGAATGAAGACAAGGAAGAACAAGAAGAACAGAAAAACAAGAAGAACAAGAAGAACAAGAACAAGTACAAGACAAAACAACAAAACAACAGCAACAAAGACAGCAACACGAACATCAACTACAAACTAACAATCACGATGAGCAAGAAGAAGCATAAGTCCAGTTTTCAAGCTTGGGTTTTATCCCCATGTTACCTACGACGGAGCATTTAGATTTACTTGTGTGAGGTCTTTGTTGAATACAAACCGATTTTTCCCTTCCCCCCCCCCCCCCCCACCCGCACCATTAAAGTAGCCGCTCCGACTCTTCGGAGCAAGAACATAATTTGACTGCAGCGCCCTCGCTTTCTATAGTCAATGGTTGAAATCGTTCACTGTCTGTCTGCTTTGACTTCGAGGATTTTTATCCTAAATAAAAAGGGGAGGCTGGGGTCGACACCTAGGCCCCTTTGGGGCCCCAACCGTTTCCCTCCTTCCCTTTCCTTCACAGGGAAAGGAGGCCAAACCCCAAATCGCGAAAGACCCCAGCTTTCCTTTCTGGGTTTTTTTTCCCCTTGACGGCCTTGATTTCTTTGGAAATTTTGATTGCGACTCCCCCCATCCTAATTTAATTTCCCCCCGATTAGAAGGACTAATTGCTCCAGGTTTTTGTTTCTAAGCAGTTTTGTTGTTAATTGGTCTTGTTGAGATGGCCGGAGGTTTTGAAACATTATCAAAAAAGGAGTATTTCCCTCGGTCTTTGTCAAGGTCCAGTACAAAAAAATATACAACGAGGCATTAGCTGATCTTGAAAATTAATTTTTTATCTTTCAGATGGTTAGTTTTTGGAAAGCTGTATTCTCTGGGGAGGCCGCTACCCACACGGCGGCCCCCCTTTTTTCTGGCACGTATTTTACCTTGAATGGTTTTCCTCTAAATTTCAAACAATCTTGCCTGGGTTTTTAGTCCAAAAAGTTTGTTAGCACACCGGGACTGGGTTTATGTCTCTCCAAAAGACCGCCCAAACCACCCCATGTTAAGGAGGGGGAAAAGTTTGGGGCCCAAAGGGGGTTTAAACCCCCGCACATTTCCCGACCCGGGATTTTCGCTTTCCAAAGGCGCTTCCCCGCCCCGACCACAAAGTTTTTCAAGCACATGAAGATTAAGGAAACTAAAGTTTGGAAAGTGGTTAGAAAAGATGAAACACATTAGAAGAGGGGAAAATTTTTAAAAAGGGTTTTTCATTTTTTTAAAAAAAGCAGTTTTAAAAAGATATCTAAAATTTTGGGGAAAGGGTTTTAATAAGTAAGAATTACAGATAAATATGGTTTTTGGGACATAGAAGCCATAAAAAAAAAAAAAAGCCCTGGATCATGATATCCGAAAATTATTTTAAAAAGGTTTTGCAGTTTAATTTTTCCCCTTTTAAACCCCCGCCGGTGCAGTGGTTAGCCCCTTGGATTTGGGGGGAAAGATGGGGTTAAGCCCCAAAATTGGATATGGGTCTAATTTATATGGTTTTTTTCTGATTTCAGGTCCCCTACAACGTTGTTTGGGGGCTCATTTCGGAAAGAGGGACCACACAGTTGATTCATTACTTTAAGGCGTTTTTGAATGTTGTTAAAATTTACCTGAAAAACACTGCAGGTTTCATCTCTTTTCCCTTGATCCCGGAATATATAAAGATAAAAGGTAGATACGCCTGTCGTATTTTTAAAGACATGACTTCCAAGGGTTTAGTGACATCACCTTCCCAGGGTCACATGTCTAAAAAAAAATTTGCCCCATTTTGGGGGCCCCGTTTGGGGTCTCTGGTGACCCCTTGGGTTTCTCCCACACTCGGGCCCTGTGGGAGTTTGTTAAAATTTTGGGGGTTTGCCCCGGAGGTTTACGGAAGAAGGTCTTTGGGGGGATTTTTTGGGGTGGCGCCATCCCTGAGGGGCTCACCGTCGGGTTTCCACGATGAGCGTTATGTCGTCAGGGGAGGTTTAGTAGATTTATCCTGCGAGATGGCATGTGAATCAGGACCCCCGCGGGACTTAGGAAAGAATAAGAGCGTAAAATTTTAGTGTTCCGAAGACCCCTGGGATCTATAAAAGCCCACATCCGAAAAAAGAAGTCAAGGACGCACCCGCAAGAAATGGGGTATAGGCCCTTAAAACCCTGTCAACACAAAAAACTGAAGGGGTTTCATACACACGTCCTCTGGTTTGTAAAAAAATCTTACAAGGCACAGGAGGGGGGAAAAAAGAGAGGCAGACAAAGGGGAGATGGGGGGACAAAATTTGGGGTGGACAGAAAGGAAACGAAAAACCCCCGAGGGTCTGAGGCGGGGAAAGGAGAAAGGGGGGTTGAAAATTTCAAAGGGCCCCAAAGGATAAACCCTGGGGGATCGGTGCGGTGCCCGGTGATCCTCTAATTTTAACAAAAAAGGGACCTGAAACCACAAAGTGACCGTAGTGTTGGGTCACTCGCTGGGGGCTCCGCAACCTAAATTGAAGGGTTTCCCTTTGGGGATTTCAAACATAAGAAGCGACATAACGAATCTGGTGTTTTGGGCGAAAGAGGGGATGAGCGGTGAGGAACAGCGGGACGGGAAATGTTGCAGAAGAGGAGCCAGAAAACAACAAAAAAAAAACAAAACAAAATTTAAAAAAACTTTTTCTTTCTTTTTCTATTTTTTTTTCGGGTTGCTATTGTTTATTTGCAACCCCCTCTCTCCCTCTCTCTCTTTTCCCCCTTCTTTTCCCCTTCTTTTTCTCTTCTCTTCTCTCTCTTCCCCTCTCTCTCTCTCTCTCCCCTTTTCCCGGGAAATAAAAAAAATTAATTGAAAGACCCTGAAAATCCCCCTTAAAAATATTAAAATTTGCTTTTAAAAACAGTATTTTCACGAAGGATGAAGGATATTTTTTTCGATTTGAATTCAAAGTGGCTTCCTTTTAAAAGAACCTTTCCCAGGGGATAAAAAACGGCAAACCTGTTGGTCTTTCCCAAACAAGCATAGATAAAAATTAACAGAGTTTGTAGTTCTGAATTTCATTTAGAATGTATTTTTATTGATAGACACACTAAGTTTACTTTGCTTTTCAAAAAAGGGATACAATTTTGAAATCAAAATAATAACTATCTAAATTAAGGGTTTTCTACTTGGTTCCAGTCAACCTTGACAAAGGCTTTTTGGAGTTTGTTCAAAATCTTATGGTCATTTTTTATGGCTTTCTGTGATCTGATTTTATCCCCTACAATTATGAAAGGGGGGTTTTAGGGGGGATTAATAAGTTGCTGACAAGGGGAAGGTAGAGGGCAACTTTGAACGAGAAACCCCCCTGTTATTTTATCCCGTTTTATGTAGTTAATTTTTTTCTTTTGGGGGTTTTTTTGTTTTTTTACCCGAAGGGGTTTTCCCCTTTTTTTAAAAATTTTTTTTCCCCCGGGGGGTTTGTGTTTTAAAATTCCCTTCCAAATTTTTTTTTTTCCTCAATTTTTGGGTTTTTTCGAAATTTGCCCCTTCTAGACCGGGCGGGCCTTTGGGAAACCCCCGGTCCCATGAAATTTGGGCCCTTTTTTTGGTTAAATTTGGGTTTAAAAGGGGCGGAAACCCCCCGGGGCGTTTTTTTTTGGGTTTTTCCCCCCCTTTGGGGGGTGGGGTTTGGTTCCCGGGGGGGGGTTTGAAATTTTCCCAGTGGAAGCCCGGTAGGAAAAAGGAAAAAATTGGAGGGGTTTTTGGGAAAAAACCAAAAAAAACTAGACCTTTAGTAAAAAAACCCCCCAGAAAATTGGCCCCCCAAAACGGAAAAAAAATTTTCCCAAAGAAAACAAAATTTTGTTTCATCGGGGGAAAAAATTTTGACGTTAAAGAAAAAAAATTTTTTTGGGAGAAAAGGGAGGACAATCTTGGTGTGGACATAAGAAAACCCAAAAGGGAAAAAACACGGAAAATTTGGAAAAGTGAAGGCCCAAGGTTTTAAAATTTTTATCGGTAGGGAAATTGGGTATTGTAGCTCAAATTAAAACGAAAATTTAACCCCCTATGAAAAAGAAACGAGTTTTGGCAAAACCGTGGGCCCAAAAAACCGGGGACCCCTAAACCCAAACCCAAAGCGGGGAATTAAAAAAAAGGGAAAAAGAACAAAGAAAGGAAAAAATTAGGACACAGAACGGAAGTTCCAAAAAAAGGGGGCAAAAAAAGGATAACCCAAAAAAATTTAAGAAACAATTCCTTTTTTAGTCTTTTTCTGGTGAAGTTTTTGCAAAACCGGGAAATTTCCTCCCCAATGGGTTTCTCCTCCCTTTTTTTCTAACTTCCCTCTTTGCTCCGCCTTAAATAAGCCAAGGATCCAATCAATGAACAAGCACAAAAACAGTAACCCATTCTGCAAAGAAAGGGAAAACGATATGTGCGAGAATCGAGTGGCTTCCCTTGAATTTTACCACAGGAGGAAAAACGGCCCAAAAACGGTATGGGCTGTCCAAGCAGGCAAGGAAAGGCAAAACCAATTGACCATTTTCATTTAAATATTTTTTGGAATACAACAAATGGAATTTCGCATTCAATATAGGGAACAAAAGGTCATGTAATACTAATTAATAAAACCAAATCAAAGAATATTGGAAAACAGTATCAGGGCCAGGCAAACGACAAATCCGCGAATTGGGGTCCATTTCAAAATACAAAAGATAAAATTTTTTTTTACGGCTTTACGGTTGTTCTGAATTTTTAACCAGTCTTTGTCACTTGAAACGTAGGCCTAAAGGAAAAATTTAACCAAAACTTGCGTGACACCAAACTCATGAGGAAACTTTGAACAATATAACGGGTTTATTAATTAATTTATCTTAAAATAATTTATTTTTATGTGAAATTTTTTTAAATATTCACTTGGGGGAAAGACCTAAACCCCGGTCGATTTACATGTTAAATTTTCCTGGATTCAAAAAAATTGGCCTGAAATTGTAGTTTTTCCCGCTGGAAATCCTTAGGGAAAAGTGCCAAAACAAAGGGGGGGAAGGAGATAAAGGGTTAAACAAAGCGGGAAAAATGTCAAGTTCAAAGGGGAAGAACAGACAGGGCAGCAGACTAGATGAGGATGGCAGGCTGGGGTTTGGTCTAAACTTGGAAGAATTAAGAAACCAATCCCACAATAGTAGTATTTTTTAGTCACAAAATTTGTAAGCTGGATACAATGAGTTGGAGGTTTTTTTCCTTTTGGGTGTTTTTCAACCCCATCTTTTCCCGGACTTTTTGGTTTTGAAAAAAGTCTCAAGATTCCAAAGGACCCCCCAAAAACAGTTTCCCAAGGCACTTCCAGGGGCGAAAGGAAGGGAAAGAAGGCCCCAAAAGGGAAAACAGGAGGATAAAAAAAATGGAAGGCTGAAAAAAAAGGGGGGGAAAAAGGGAGAAAAGAAGGGGGGAATTTGGAGGGAACCCTGTTTTTGAGTCTTAGGGCCCCCCACTGTCAGATAACAAAAATTAAATTAAAGGGTATTAAAAATCTGAAATCAAAGTATTGAAAAATCAAAATCAGGACCTCTTATCGGTACAAACCGCGTGAAGAATTGGATGTATTGTGCAAAAATTATTAAAGATAAACCATTTTTTTTTTCAGTTTTGGAAGTAATCGATTTTCCTTAAAAAGCAAATGTTTTTTAAAGGTTTTATTTAAAAAAAAAATTTTTTTAAAAAACCCCTTTGGGGGAAACCCCGGGAATTGAAGGAAACCACCAAGAAAAAAAAGGTTTGATTTAAAGGAAAAATTTAATAAATTTTAATTTGGAATTTTTAATAAAAATTCCAGACAAAATCCTCCAATTGACTATCAATCTATCAGTTTCAAAACTTTGTGCTTTTGATAATTCATTGTGACATGTATTTTTATCCTGCTGACAAAGTCTTAGCGTTGAAATTTACAAAGGTGTCACAAAAATTCAAAACTGGGAGTACTGAGGAGGCTATAAAAAACGAACCAAAGCAAGAAAGCGAATCAGGAAGATACAGGCAAGACAGCAGGCAGGCAGGCAAAGACATAAGAAGGCAGACATTATTGTGTGCAGATGTGATGTCTGAACGTAGGATAGATTTTAGAAACCCAAGAAGCACTGTGACAGTTTTAGATACAGAAAGACACAAGTGGTAATCACAGTACTGATTGGCTTAGTGAATCTGTCATCATGGAAACATGCATCTTCTAACAGGTAACACCAAAATTCACGTTGATTTAACATTTGTTTGTATTGTTTTTTTTTATGGTTGTTTGCTTTCTTGTATGTTTAGTTTGTTTACTTGTTGCTATCTATTGTGGCTTGTTTTTTGTTTTACAATTTGTGTTTTCTTTTTTTTATGTTGTGTGTGTGCTTTTTGTTTTCTGTAAATGACTGGTGATTGTGTTCTTATCCTAGTCAAAACCACTTGAAATTCTGTCTTTTTGGTGAATGTCTTTAATTTAATGCCCAAAACTCAAAGAGTGGTGAGAGGGATAATTGGGAGAGATCAACGCAAGACTGTTCAAAGATGAAAACAGCAAGGGGAGGGACAGAAAGGAAAGTTTGGTGCATGTGTGTCTTGTCGTGAGGATATGATTTTCTTTAGCCAAGAAGGGGTCAGGGGTGTTGTTAGGGGAAAAGTTGGGGGTTTTGGATGGTTTGTCGGGGCGCTTTCTACAGGAAACAATTTTCCGTTGTTCTTGGGTTTTTTGTTTTATTGTTTGGGTTGGTTGTTTTTTGTTGGTGTTTTTTGGATATGGGGGAGGATTTTGTAACAGATCTATTTTTGTTTCTGTTTTTTTTGTTTGGGGTGGCTTTTTTGTTTTCTATTGCCTGGTGATGGTTTAATTTTTTGCAAATCCTTTTATATATTTCTATTGTTTTATAATTTGTGGTTGTGTTTTGGTAGATATGTTGTGTTGATAACCAAGAGGGGAGGTGGAATTTTGGTGGTTTTGCTTTGTTTTTTTTTTTGCTATTTTTCTTTGTTGTTTTCTTGTTATTGTTGTTATTTGTTTTTTTTCTGTGTTTTGGTTGTTATTTTTGTTTTTGTTTTCTTTCCCTGTTTTTGCATTTTTCTTTTTTCCTCTTTCGAGCCCACCCCATATTTACTTGCTTTTTTTGTTCTATTTTAAGTGTTATATTTTTTTGAAATCTGAGTTTTTTTTCATGCTTATAATAATGATTAGTTGAAATTGGTTCCTTTGTTCTTTTTTTAGGGAGTTGGTTTTGGGAGGTTTTTGGCTATTGTTTTGTTTTTTGTATCTAATCATTTTGTGTGTTACTGGTAATTCGAAATTGACTTTCATTTCTGTACACCTTACGTCATTTGATTAGTTTTTTTCGAGGGTCCTGGTTGTTTATGGTCCTTCCTTCTCTTTTAGAGCCCTGATTTATGCAGAGACTGGGTTTTCTATCGTTCTGTCTCTTATGAATTGCCATTTCCATGTCTTTTAATCAAAATGAAAGAAGATAAATGATTATTAAAACTCCTTGCTCAGAACATTAAAATTATTTTTGATTTTATCATCACTATTTTACAAAGAATCGAAAAGAAATGAAAGATATTGATTCACATCATGCTAGACGAATTAAACTTACTTTGTTAATAGCTTAGAAAGGATTAAATTTAAATTTACTGTAAATCCATGCCTTAAGAAGAAGAACAAAACAACAAAGAATTAAAAACTATTAAAATCATGCTCAAAAGAAGAATTAAATATTTAAATCATGCTTAGAAAGAAAAAAAATATTAAATCATGCTTACATAAAGAATAAACAACTATAAAATTATGCCAGAAAGAAGAAATTAAAATTACTATTAATATCATGCCCAGAAAGAAGAATTAAAACCACTATTAAAATCATGCTCCGAAAGAAGAATTAAAACAACTATTAAAATCACGCTCCGAAAGAAGAATTAAAACAACTATCAAAATCATGTTCAGCAAGAAGAATTAAAACAACTATTTAAATCAAGCTGGCTGGGCCATATTCCTTCGGAAGGAAATTTGCGTTTGTAAAAAGTGTCACATGTTGATCTGAATCTGAAGCTTCTTACTGGACCCTAGTGGCGTCATTTTGACTGCACTGGTGTCTCCGACTCCGCGTGACTTTGCCCCAAGTGCTACAGCGGTTGATTTGGATAGTGCATGGTTTTGTTGAAGGCACACAGCAGAAAGCCTTTTGGAAGTCAATAAAGGATTAGAAGGCTTCGTCCTTCTAAGTTTTGCCATTGCGAAACAAAAATAAACTACGGGAGTTTTTGAAAGGTCCCAGTGAGCGTACCCCAACAACATCAAATCTGGAAAGTTATGTGTGTGTGGGTTTTGGGTTTTTTTTTATTGGTGTTGATGTTGATTTTATGAGGATATTTTGAGTGTCTTGAGTTGTCCTGAAACAGTCTATTAGTAACTTCAAAAGTGATTGGATCGGATGGGCAGGTAAGAAATAAAAAAAACACTTGCAAAACAAGTTGGTCTTAAAAATGTTAGCACGAGTAGAACAGATCGTAGATATAACTTTAACCTGTTTTATTTCTTCATTCATCTACTTGTCTGTTCTGTTTCATGTTTAATTTGTCTTGTCTCAGTTTTAAAAAAAACAAAAAACAGCCTCCTATTCGTATGAACATAGCAACCAGCATACGTGGCTTTATTTATCCTAGTCATTAATGTAGTCTATACTTAGAGAATCTGTCATCCCATAACTATTTCAATGTCCGCCTGCACTTCAGTTTGATTCTCTCTTTTTTTCTTTTTTTGCTTGTTTGCTTGTTTGTTTTTGTATTACTGCTTGCGGAATATTTCATTGACGTTAATCAACATCTCTCATCAATGCTTTTTGTTTGTTGTTTTGGGGATTTTTTTGAGGAGGGGAGGTTCTTGGTTTTGATTTTTTTTAATCTATCTTTATTTTATTTTCAAAAGCAGACATTTTATTGACCTCATAACCTTGTGCAAAGAAGAGTTGGTGATGGGTATTTTCGTACTTCCGCTACTCACTGACATGAATTATGGGATGTGTTGACGCGTTCATATGTGAAATAGTTGTAAGCCAGCAAGTTGAAAAATGAATTTATGAAGGCACCGACAGGTCTGAATGACATTTGATCAAGACCATTCTCCAGCCTTAGTGTCCGCTCAGAGAGAAAATAACCAAGACAAAAAAGGAGGACAGATATGTGTGTGTGTGTGTGTGGTGTGTGTGTGTGTGTGTGTAGCTTATGCATGTCCCCGTGTGGTGTGCTGTTCCTTCAGCCAAGTTAAGCATACGGCGTGGTGTGTTCCACTTGGTGAGGCGACCGTTTGCGCGCCTGTGCTTCAGTACAGTCCCCCATGTGTCCCCCTAGCTGTAAATGGACACTTTAGCTCTTTAGGGTCAGGGAAGTAAAGCACGAGGGCGAGGAATGGGCCGCCCTCAATATGTGGCCCTAGGAACAAGGTCTCGACGCTCGCTCCCTACGACCCATAGTTATGGGACCCTTACCTTTGCTCTCTCCTATAACGTATCCGCGTGTTTTAGTTTGATCCCTCACCCCTCCTCCCTCCCCCTCAAAGAAATGGTCGAAAATTAGTGCACGTCTAAGTCTGTGTGCTGGTTTGCCAAGACGTGTTTTTCTTAAGAAGAAAGGCTATTGTTTAATACTGATTATGGATTCAAACATGGATGTGCTGGCGCGTGTACACACAAACTACTTCAGCGCGTGCTTACACACACACACACACACACACACACACACACACACACACACACAGCACACACACACACAACACAAACACACACACACACACAACACCACGATCACAACACAACACCACACAACACCACCACCACCACAACAACAACAACAAACACAAGACACACGACTCCCGACTCCCCCAGTCCACTTTCACTCCTCCACCTCTAACCACCTCCGCCCTCCTTTCAGCTACCACAGCTCAAAACGGCCCGACCCTCCTGGACATGCTCCTAGGAACGGAGGAGGAGCAGGAGCAGGAGGAGGAGCAGGAGGAGGAGCAGGAGCAGGAACAGGAGCAGGAGGAGGAGCAGTAGGAGGAGGTAGCGCAAGTAACACCCTCACCCCCACCTCCACCGCCAACACCACCACCAACAACAACAACATCTACAATAGCAACCCGGGTCAATCCAGCGGTGTGGCTGTCCACTTCAACACCGACACATTGTCTGGCTCTAACCCCGCTGTCTCCTCCTCCTCCTCCTCTCCTCCTCCTCCTCCTCTTCCAACGCAGGCTCTTCACCCACTTTCTCTTTCCCCTCTCTTCCTTCTTCTGCTTCTGCTGCTTCTGCTTCTGCTTCTGCCGCCTCTTTTGGTGGGCTGAGCCCGAACGTCATGGCGAGGTTGTCTTTGCTGCGTACCCTTAGGGGAGGTACCATGGGGCCACCTCGTGGGCAGGGGGTCTGCAGCGCCAACGAGAAAAGAACCCTCTTCGAAAGCTGCGCCATGAACTTCGGGCTGTCTCACATGAGCCACTTCGACCTCCTCCGACGCAAGCCCGTTTGCGATATCAGCGTTTTCAATTGCGGGTAAGTTCCCAGCGAGGAGGAGGAGGAGGAGGAGGAGTAGGAGGAGTAGTAGTAGTAGTAGTAGTAGTAGTAGTATAGTTATGTAGTAGTAAAGTAGAGGGAGGAAGGAGGAGAGGGAGTAGTTAGTATATAGCAGCAGTGTAGTAGTAGTAGTTAGTAGTAGTTAGTAGTATGTTAGTAGTAGTAGTAGTATGTATTAAGGTGATGAGGTTGATTGGGGTGGAGGATGTTGGAGGTGAGGGGGGTGGAGGGGTTAGGGGATGAGGGGTGGTGGTAGTGGGTGGTGGTGATGGTAATGGTGGTGGTGGTAGTAATGTGTCAGGGTGGGTGAGGTGAGGTGAGGTGGACACAAGGTGTGTAATTTGCGTGTGTGTTCTGTTGTTGTTATTCCTTTATTTCGAGAATAATGGAATAAGCACTCGTGTGTGATTTTTTTTTACATCCAGTCCCCATGTGTATACATTTTTGTCAATTTTGTCATCCGTTCCCACCGGCAGACAATAGCCTACTCTTCCAAACAACTGTACGAGTTTTAAAGTGTGCGCAAGATGTTCTGCATGCGTTCGCACTCGGGACCTCGGTTTATTGTCTCATCCTAAGGACTTTGGGGGAGAGTGGAGTCTGCGCTGATGTTAACTCCAGGGGGAAAATCCCATTGAACGGGATTCGAACCCGGGTCAGCAGATCACGAGCGCAATGCCCATCACTCTAAACACCACCTGACTCTGTGTGTGTGTGTGTGTGTGTGTGTGTGTGTGTGTGTGTGTGTGTGTGGTGTGTGTGTGTGTGTGTGTGTGTGTTGTGTGGTTCGTGCGTGCGTGTATGTGTGCGTGCGTGCGTGCGTGTGTGTGTGTCGTCTGTCTGTCGTTGTCTGTCTGTCTGTCTGTCTGACTGACAGTAGAATACCACGTCTCATACAAGAATCGCACTTTGTGTGTAAAACTGCTAATGCTTGACATTACTTATAAAAACAACAATTACAAATAATGAACAATTACAGCAAGATCTCCGTATACGCTATGCATGTATGCACGCTTATGAGCATAGATACCCACGTACGCGCGTATACAAATACACACATACAACATAGACACGTACACGCATACACACACGCACGCACGCACAGTTTCCTTGTCTTAATGTGCAAAATCTTGACAGATTTAATCCCCAAAGAATAACAGTGGGTTCTTTTTTTTCTTTTTTTTTATGGGGAGGGTGGTAATGTTTCTTTGTCCTGGAAAATGTTTTGAAAGCAGTAGTTTATCTGTACTTTATGTACAATATGATAATGATGATGTTTATAAGTATGAATAATAACAGTGGTAGTAGTAGTAGTAGTAGTAGTAGTAGTAGTAGTAGTAGTAGTAGTAGTAGTTTGGTAGTTGTTGTAGTTGTTGTTGTTGTTGTTGTTGTTGTTGTTGTTGTTG
The DNA here is from genome assembly GCA_028751875.1 of Rapana venosa. NCBI lineage: Eukaryota > Metazoa > Mollusca > Gastropoda > Neogastropoda > Muricidae > Rapana > Rapana venosa. Next base: position 57,269,596 of record CM054135.1, read on the forward strand.
TTGTTGTCGTCGTTGTAGATGTAGTAGTAGTGGTTGTGGTTGGTTTAGCATCAGTAGTAGTAGGAGGAGGAGGAGGACTAGTAGAAGTAGTAACGATGCAATAAAAGGCCTACTGTTTCTATACTTTCTTTTTATTTTTGGGACCTATATTTTACACACACACACACACACACACACACACACAGGGTCGGGAAAAGCCGGGTGGTTTGAGTGTTGTATTCGTGATCTTCTGACCCTGGTTCAAATCTCATTCAAGAGGATTTTTCCTCTGGAGTTAACATCAGTGCAGAATCCACTCCCCCCAAAAAAGTCCATTGGATAAGACTATAAACCAAGGCCCCGTGTGCAAACGCACACAGATTATATTGCGCACACTTTTAAAACCCATTCCGCTTTTCGGAAGAGTAGCCATTGTGTGCTGGTGGGAACGGATGACAAATTTGACAAATTTGCATACCATACGGGGACTGGGTGAAAAAAAGCACATAAGAGCTTATTCCATTATCCCGAAATGAAAGAAAAAAACACACACACACCACACACACACACACACACACACACCCACACCACCACCACCACCACCACCACAACACAACACAACACAACAACACCCCACACACTTACGCACACACACACTCACACACTCACACTCACACTCCACACTCACACACTCACACTCACACAACACATACAGGGACAGGCAGACAGGCAGACAAAGACATACATACAGACTTTCAGACACAGAGAGAGAGAGAGAGAGAGAGAGAGAAGGAGAGAGAGAGAGAGAGAGAGAGAGAGAGAGAGAGAGAATCAGACAGACAAAGACAGAGACAGACAGACAGAGACAGGCAGACAGACAGAGAGCAGACAACAGAGAAAGGGACAGGCAACAAAGACAAACATAAAAAAACTTTCAACACAGAGAGAGAGATAGCAGAGACAGACAGACAGAGACGACGGGCAGGCAAAGCAGATACATACATCAGACATTCAGACAGCAACGACAGACAGACGAGACAGACAGGCAGACAAAGACAAACATTCAGACACACAGAGACACAGACAGACAGGCAGAGAGAGACAGCCAGACAGAGACAGACGGTAGGCAAATACATACATACAGACATTCAGACAGACAGACAAGCTGACAGGAGGGAGATGAGTTAGAGTGGTACATGGTTTGGAGCATTATTTTCTTTAAAGGCTCACGACAACAAGCCCTTGTGTTGCCATCGTAGGCGATACGTTAATGACCCTGAGTACCCCGGGTTCTTTAAATTAACCACACAAGTTGTGTCGTTGTTGTGTTTTGTTTTGTGTTTTTTTGGGTTTTTTTAATGTCTTTTATTTTCATTTGCTGTTATTACTCTCTCTCTCTCTCCCCTCTCTCTCTCTCTCTCTCTCTCTCTCTCTCTCTCTCGCTCTCTCTGTTTCTTTTGTTTCTCTGTCTATATCTCTCACTGTTTTTTCTGTCTCTGTCTCTCTCTCTCTCTTGTTTCTCTGTTTCTCTGTCTGTCTGTCTCTCTCTCTCTCTCTGTTTCTCTTCTCTCTATGTCTCTCTATGTCTCTCTCTGTCTCTCTCTCTCTCTCTCTGTCTTTCTCTCTCTGTTTCTCTGTCTAATATCTCTCCTGTTTCTCTGTCTGTCTCTCTCTTTTCTCTCTCTCTGTCTGTCTATATCTGTCTCTCTTTTTTCTCTTTTCTGTCTGTCTCTCTCTCTGTTTCTGTTTCTCTCTCTCTCTCCTCTCTCCCCTCTCTCCTCCCCTCCCCTCTCTTCTCTATTTCCCTGTTTCTCTGTCTGTCTGTCTCTTTCTCTTTTTCTCTCTCTCTCTCTCTCTCCTCATCCCCTCTCTCCCCTCTCTCTCTGTTTCCCTGTTTCTCGTATGTCTCTCTCTTTCTCTGTTTCTCTCTCTCTCTCTCTCTCTCCTCCTCTCTCTCTCTCTCTCTCCTCGCTCGCTCGCTCGTCTCGCTCGCTCTCTGTTTCCCTGTTTCTCTGTCTGTCTGTCTCTGTCTTTCTGTTTCTCTGTCTGTCTGTCCGTCTCTCTCTGTGTTTCTCTGTCTGTCTCTCTCTCTGTCCTCTGTCTCTCTCTGTGTGCCT
>CM054135.1:57279191-57292979 GCA_028751875.1 Rapana venosa
AGAACGGAACCCAGCGGAGCCCATCCCTCTACAGGTACAGATTGCATGCTAGGTATGTTAGTACGTTCCATAACCTACCGACCGCTGAAATGAATCACGGGACTTTTGACTTTCTCCTGCATGGGTTATATACCTGGAGAGAATGAAGGCACCGGCATGTCTGCACTTCAAGTTTGGAGGTTGTAAAAAAAATCCCCACCTTTATTGCATAGGCTTCTGCCACTGCTAAGATTCGAACCCAGAACTTCATGGAACCACAGAAAGGAAATCAAATGCTCTATACACTTAGCTAGAGAGAGAGCGATAGAGAAAAAGAGAGAGAGGAGAGAACTCTGAACTCTGAACTCTGAACGTTTAATTGTACTTCGGCCTTGGGCCACAATACAGGTAAAGGGGACAAAAGGGAACAAACTGAAATATGTAAATCAATAGTTTTCTGTATACTGTCTAGTGATGCACACATTCTTCAAACACATAGCACACGACTGAGAGCATCGTCCTTATCATAATCCTAAACACATGATGTCACCGTTATCAGTAATTACATTCAATACAATCATCGTTATTAACTTCATCATCTTCATCTATATCCTTGTTTGTTATGTTATCAATTCCGAAAGTGACATCTTGATCATATTTTTAGTTTACATCTATATAAGCATGGCACTTTCCATCATTACTTGTTTAGCAATTCAATATTGCACACACACACATTCATGAGCTCTCGCACACGCGCACGCACATACACACATGCACTCACTCACCCACGCAGGTGCACGCATACACACACACATACACACAGACATACTCACAGGCACACACTGCACACACACAAACACACACACACACACACACACACACACACACAAACACACACACACACACATCACATCAGCATTTCAGAAGCAGTACTTAACTCCACACAAAAAACACCATCTATCTAAGTGAAGTTGTCAAAGCCCATCAAAAGGATATCAAATTCCAATCAAGTTTCTCTTCCTCCTGTTCACTGCATGGAAAATGAACCTGCAGACACTGTGCATATGTTTACTATTAGTCATTTGTAATAACACATGAATGGGGGTTTTACCTAACCCCCCCAGAAACTTTGTTCTTAAATCAGAATATGTGGGACATACAACAAGAAAATGCTCTTCGTCTTCCATTGCTGACCTGCAAAATGGACATGATTTCTTCTGCGGAATATTACTAAATCGGTGCACATTTGCATTGATAGGCAGAACATTAAATCTGACTTGTGAAATGGCAACTCGGAAACAGTAGGTTTCCATGTCAGTCACATATTTTTCCTTTTCAAAAATTATTTTAAAGGATCTATAATTACTATACCTATCACGGTCTCTGATAGTGCCAGACCACTCTTGGGTGTACTGATCAACAAGTCTCTGCTTCAATAACTTTATAAACACTTTGACCTGACCGACACCTTGCTGCAACCAAACAAAACTAAACCCTGTCTCACATAGAATTTCCCTAATTTTTTATACCCAACAATCTTTACCAATTCTATCTAATTCCAACAGCATCTGATAAGCTTTGTGTGGAAGTCTTTCATTATTCATTTGTAACAATCTAAACCAATACCTTATGACAGAAATACTAGAATTAACATACAGAGGATATCTTCCTAAATCACCATAAACCATTTTATTTGGAGTTCTCACTGGAACACCTAAAAATCTTTTGCAAGCCATAGCATGAGCTTTTTTCTAAATGATCTAATTTTGTTAAAACCCCATATTTCAGAAGCATACAGCAGAATTGGTTGAAACTTTAACATCAAAAATCTTAAAAATGTTTTGGTGGTCATTTCTTTATATTTTTGAAAAGCCCTATTCAGTTAAACAACTGCTTTCTTACCCTTAGATGCCAACCGTTCGGTACCTCTTTCATGCTAATCATTGTAGTGAAATGGAATCCTAAATAACAATAACTATTAACAACATCTAGTTTCTTACCATTAAAAAACCACTTCTCATGACGTCCTAAATACCCCTCTTTTCTGAATACCATAATTTTTGTTTTCTCAGTGTTCACATTCAATTTCATGACATTGCAACAGTTATGTAGGATGTTTAGTTGGTTTTGTAAGCCATGCACTGAAGTAGAAAGCAAAGCCACATCATCCGCAAAGAGCAATATAAACAATTCCATAATGTCTGGCAAAATTTGGATACCATGTTTCCTTTAACATTCATATGACTAACAAGCTGATTTATAAAAACAGAAAAATAACTAGGACTTAAAACACACCCTTGCCTTACCCCAACTGGGCACTCAAAAAAATCAGTAAGTTCACAATTTGCACGTACACATGAGACTAAAGAAGAATACATTGCTTTCAAGAAAGCCAAAAATTTTCCATTCACACCTTGGTTTCTCAAGCATTCAAGCAGTTTGTCATGATGTACAGAATCAAACTCTTTTTTGAAATCAACAAAAGCTACATACAATTTTCTTCGTTTTTTCATCATACATTTTTGGACAATAGCATATAAATTAAATATTTGATCAACAGTTGAATATCCCCTTCAGAAACCTGCCTGACTTTCAGAAATTATATTATTGTCTTCTAACCAGTTATAAAGTCGTGCATTCAATATTGTTGTATAACATTTTGAAATAATACTTAACAGTGACACTCCTCTGTAATTATCTGCATTTTCGATATCTCCTTTTTGTAAATAGGTATTATTATGGCTTTTGACCACTCTTTCGGATAAACACCTAAACTGAAAATAGTGTTAAAAAATTTCACCAAAAACTCAAGTACAGCTTTGCGTCCATTTTTTAACATTTCAGCTAATATATTGTCAATCCCACAGGCTTTTCCTATTTTAAGCTTTGATATCGCTTGTACTACTTCTGATTCACAGATTTCTTTGTTCAAAGTGTGTTCATCTCCTTCCTTTAAATCAACATTCCCACAATTCCCTTCTATGTTTACTTCAAGGTTTTGAAATACATTTTTGAAGTGGTTATACCAGTCATCACTACTAATAGAGTTGTTAATCACAACACGGTTGTGAAATACATTGTTGAAGTGGTTATACCAGTCATCACTACTAATAGAGTTGTTAATCACAACACGGTTGTGAAATACATTGTGAAGTGGTTATACCAGTCTCTCTTTCAATAGGTTGTTAATCACAACACGGTTTTGATACATTGTTAAGTGTTTAGCTAACCAGTCATCACTACTAATAGAGTTTTACTCACAACACGGTTTTGAATACATTTTTAGTGGTTATACCAGTCATCATATAATAGAGTGTTAATTCACAACACGGTTTTGAATCATTGTTGAGTGGTTATACAGTCATCACTCTAATAAGTTGTTAATCACAACACGGTTTTGAAATACATTGTTGAAGTGGTTTTAACAGTCATCACTACTACTAGAGTTTATCACAACACGTTTTGAAATACATTGTTGAAGTGGCTAACAGTCACACTACTAATAAGTTGTTAATCACAACCGGTTTGAAATACATTGTTGAAGTGGTTATCTGCATCATACTAATAGAGTTGTTAATCAAACACGGTTTAAAATACATGTTGAAGTGTTATACCATCATCACTACTAATAGAGTTGTTTAATTTACAACACGGTTTTGAATACATTTGAAGTGGTTATACCAGTCATCATACTAATAGAGTTGTAATCCAACACGGTCGAAACAAATTGTTGAAGTGGTTATACCGTCATCATACTAATAGAGTTGTTATCACAACACGATTTTAAATACATTCTTGAAGTGGTTATAACCGTCATCATACAATAGAGTTGTTCATCACAACACGGTTTTGAAATACATTGTTGAAGATGGTTATAACAGTCATCACTACTAATCAGAGTTGTTAACCACAACACGGTTTTGAAATACATATGAAGTGGTTATACATCATCACTACTTAAAGAGTTTTAATCAAACACGGTTTGAAAACATGTTGAAGTGTTTACCAGCATCACTACTAATAGATTTTAATCAAAACGGTCTGAAATGCATGTGAAGTGGTTATACCAGTCATCACTACTAATAAGTTGTTAAATCACAACACGGTTCTGAAATACATTATGAAGTGTTATACCAGTCATCACTACTAATAGAGTGTTAATCACAACACGTTTTGAAATACATTGTATGAAGTGTTATACCAATCATCACATAATAGAGTTTGTTAATCACAACACCCGTTTCCAACCATCCCATGCTTCTTACTTCTTTCCAAAAGTGTGAAGAATTAGAAATGCTATTGCCAAAGATTCTGCTTTCATTCTTTTATACTTTTGTTTTTAGTCATTAGCAAACCGTTTTATAATTCCTTTTCTCGAACATAATTTAGTCTGTACCTCTTCCTTTCGCTTTTTCGGAAAAGGTATAACTTTGACCTACTTCTTTTTTTGCTACTTCACATATCATAAACCATTCACAATTTTTCTAATGGTGTGCTGTATGTCTTTTTTACCATGCATAAAACTAGCCTCTTTCAAATTAAACAAAAAACATATCTAAAGCCCTTCATATTGTATCTAAAGTATTTGTTGCCATTGTGAATTTTTCTGCATGTCGTAGTTTAATCCTTCAAAAAAGTCATCTTTTCTTATTCTCATTCAACCTACATTTCTCATAAGAAATTGTCTTTTTAGAATCTCACTGCATAAGTTTCTACATATGTTTCTGTGCTTTTATCTTTCAACAATACAGGAAGATGGTCCGAACTCTGTGTTAAGTTTTCCACAACAATGAAAGTTATTTTAACAGATGGTTACTAATTCTAACGATGCAATTAAGTAGTACTGTACTTGAACCTGAGATGCTATAAAGGTTAACTATCATCGAATTCTGAATCACAAGCCCTTTCAAATAACCATCAAACATATTACATAGCTCATTACTGATTTCGAAATCATTGGTTTCAGAACTGTGATTTACCTGGTGAATTTGAAATTAGAAAAGTAATGCAAATTGTCAAATCATCAAGTCAGCCCAACATTATAATATAGTGAGCAGTTCGAGCATGAAATCTCCTGTGATTTAAGATTAAAGTCATCTCATATAACCTTTGGAGCTCAAGTATACATTGCTCCATCTTCCATACCATACACCCTTGTTTGGTTTTCCAAAATACAGACTTACACGGGATATATGTACAAATCAACATTGTATCTTTGTTTGTACCCAACAAATCTTTGTCAACTTACACAACAGTATTTCAGTCTCAACCTCAATTTTGTTCCCTTATTTCACATCAAGTATCAAAGGATTTTTCTGACTAACAGAATTAACCTCCCGAAACCTTCCCTGATGTGATAGGTTTTTGGCCTTGAACAAACATTATAATCACTAAGATGGGAATCGAAATCACTGTAACAAAGTTTCTGTTAAGCAAAGATACATATTGAGCAAAAACCTAATAAAATCATCTGTTGTTAAATTTTAGCAACAGACCATACATTATAGTTAGAATTAATTCTCAGAACTATTACACTGAACAAACTGCACTGCCCTAGCTGGTGCTATCATTTTGCAGTTCTAGAAAATTCCTCTGCTGCTGACTTGAAATTCTGTGGCCCACCAATCCTGTCTTTTCTCACTGGTAACCCTATTTTTTGCTTTTGTCTTTCTGTGAGGTTGAATCTCTTTCACTGTCACCTGAGTGAGTCTGTTAAAAGAATCAAAGCTACTTTGGCTACCAGACTTTACGGCAGCTTTGCTTACCAGTGACTACTTGAGAAGCAGCAGACCTGGCCGTAACAGCCCTTGCTTTGACTCCAGAGACTGTCTGGTCTGCCTGCCTCTCTGTCCTTGTGGTGGGTCACTGCTCTGATGGGTTCCTGGCTCCCTGCAATACTTGCTCATCATCTTTCTGTTAAATCTGTTAGTCCCTGTACATAGTTGCCTGTTTGTGACCGTCTCTACTTCTACTTTGTGTCAGTGACCATCGATATCTGTCTTGTCATCTCGTCAGTACATGTCTATATCTGTCATCAGATCTGAGTCCCTTGGCTAATGTACATTCAGTCACTTCAAGTCTTTGTTCCCCTCTGTCTTTTCATCCCTGACAACTTTGTCAGATTTTGTTACCGGTTTTGTCAGGTAATCATCATCTGTCCTCCTCGCTAGCAGCATACCAGACCCTTCCATCAATGGCTCAAATTTTCAACAGTCTCTGTCTGGTTACTTTCAGAATTACTGCAACAATGTCCTGCACATTCAGTGGGCATGATCTTTTGACTCTTCTTGTCACACGCACTCTTGTCATATCGTTGTCAAATGTGTCTTTCTTTTGTACATGTCTGCATGTGTGTATGCAGGATTTAGTCTTGGTCAAGTCAGTGTTTTTCTTTCTTCCCTCACATAACAATCCTCTCGGCTCAGCTTGCTCTGTGAGTCACTGCCACTGTAGAGATGGGGACCTGGCACAACTGGTACAACACTGCCCCTTCTCCTGTCTTGAATGACCAGTCTCTGTGGCTCCTCTGCTTCACTGATGACAGCGTAGAAGTGGTGGTGGCTGCCCTCTGCTTGCCCTCATCCGGTTGAGCCGCATGTTGCCTGAGGTGATCACCGGTTCTCATGCCAGACTGTGTGCACTCGTGCTGATGATTGCACAATGCTGCCTCATGGCACAGTAGGGACTGTAGTGATTGCTGAGTCCTCTCCTTCCAAGGCTGATGACCTTTCGAAACACGACCTGCACTTCTGTTGTAAGTCCACTCCTGTCTGGATTGGGGCCACTTCTCTTCTTGGTAGGAGGTTGATGGTTGTAGCGACCCTTGGATCATCAGCCAATGATGGCTGTGCCTTTTCTTTCACCTGACTTCCATGATGGAAATATGCTATTTTACCCTGCGTTTGATGAAAGCTATATTCTCTTGGTAGAATGTAGGTCACTGACACCTTGTGCCCTCCTCCTGAGATGTCACGAAGCTCCTTTGTCTCCTCACAGCCACTTATCGCCCATCGGCAGAAATGAACAATGATGGTCATGGTTCACTTCTCCAAGCTATGGTTGCCAGCAATATGCTCTTGCAATGTCTTCTTGGCGCCAGCCAAATAGGGGCATGGTTATTTAAAATGTCAATCACATACTGAGTTTATTGTAGTGATCTGTTTTCTACCTTGAAGTATTTCAACATTACAACTTAACATTGTTAACTTTGTTCGCTCAGATTGATTCCACTTTTCCAGTCTTCCTAGCCTTGTCTTGCAGTGTCTGTCTTCTTCACTCTGTCTCCTGTTTGGTGTCACTCTTCATGTCCTTTCAAGAATAGTTCTTCGTCTGACTACAAATTTCTTCCAATCTCTTTCTCTTAATGTCCAAAGTCTTCTGATCTGTTTAAAAGCATTATCTATCTAACTATTCTGTGAAAAAATTCATTTATATTTCTCTTCTTTCAACGCCTGTTTCAACACTGCAAATTCACTCACACAATTAACCAAAAGTCACTTTGTGTCAGCATAGTGCAGGGTCTCTCAAACATCACACGTCCATCGCATTAGCACAGCTTTGCTAGCAGTTGCCATGCAACCACAGCAGCCTGTGTATTGCAAGTAGCAGAGCGAGAGAGACAATAGATGTCAGATGAGTTTTAGAGAGAGAAGATGAGTTCAGTCCAAACCGTTCCTAATGTCCAAGTAAGTTAACAAAACGTTAGTTTCGGCATTATTCTAACCCATTGTGATTATGTTATTTTCTTTTACCAGTCCTTCTCAACACGTTACCAAAAATCACCACACTTATAAACCAAAGTCATTTTCATGCATAATGCAGAGCCTCAACACCAGTCATCGCACACACAGCGTCAGCAAAGCCGAGAGAGGAGAGAAGAGAGGAAGAGAGGGAGAGAGAGAAGAGAGAGAATTGCAATGAATTGAATTGAATTATTTTATTTAAAGGGGTTACGGCATAAGCAAACTAACATGCTTTTTTACAACCAGCCCTCTTGGCAAATGAAAACCAAAAAACCAATTTAAAAAAAAACTCTCAGACAAACAACAAAATTTTGTTCAAAGAAAAAGGGAAAAAAATCAAAACATCCAAAATGGAGAAAGAGAGAGAAAGAGGGACGCTTTGACGCTTTGACCAATTTATTGTCATTGCCCAAAGTGGCCTATTGACAAGTAAATACAAATAAATACAAGAAAAATCACATGATGCATTTAACGTAATGAAAACCAAAAACCAACATGAGCTCTTATGAAGGATACCACTTTAAGCTCTGACGTAAACTCAGTTTCAAAATGAACACAAAGTAATAACAAGGATGAACAATAGGAACCAATAAGCAATAACTAAAATAATGAAAAGAACACTCTAGAATGCTATATTAGACCATCCATTGACATTGTAATGTGAAATTTTCAAAAAATATTCTTGCTGGAGACTACAGCGTAATTATAAATGTTTTCTTTAGTGTTTCACAAAATGCTGGAGTTAACATAATATAAATGTTACTTTAGTTTAGTCACAAATGTTAAGCTAATTGGAACTTAGCTGTAATTGTCTTAATTTCAGTGCTTCAGCAATAAACTTTGCAACCGATTTTGATCACAATATCATCATCGGATGATAAGAATAGAAAAAATATCTTGCCTTCCGAAAGCTTCTAGATTGAGAACACCACAGTTTCACGTATGGAAACATATGATTGACAATGAAACAGGAAATGCACTTCATCATCAAGAATATGACCACACAAAGGGCATGAGAACTGTGTGGACGTCTCAGGTTGAAACCATCTTTGTTTGCATTGAAGCCGAGTGTTCTTAGTCAAAATCTTGCATAAATTAGTCGATGCCATTTTGTCAGTGACTATTCGAAGATACTTTTCAGCTTGAAAAGCACACTTAAACGAAAAAAAACAGCAGTATTTATCTTTACTTTCCATTCCGAGTGCCAATTTTGTTTAAATGAACAAATGAGTCTGTCTTTCAATTCAGAAATAAACCCATGCTCGCTACCTACTTCCTGAGACAACCACACGATTCCGAAACCATGTTCTGATAAATACTTTTAACTTGATATGCCCAATTCTTCTTACCCAGCTCCATTTGTTATAGCCATCATGTCATAAGACTGCCTACATAAACGTGACCCTGGAAGTTTCAGTAGTTTTAGCCAGTACTTAATACACTTAACAGACGTTCTGATGTTTAAAGGATATCTTCCCGTTTCTCCATATAGTACAGTATTTGACGAATGGATTGGGACATTTAAGAAACGTTTGATAGCATATGTATGTATTTTTTTCTATTTGTGGATTAACAGTAAGTCCCCATATTGCAGATGCATATGTAAGTAAAGGTTCTATTTGAAAATCAAACAATTTCCAAAATAAAGAACAATCTACTGAATTCAGCTTTCGTAACGTTTTTAAGATTTCGATTACACCTTTTTTTCCTTTCCTGCAACATTCACACCATGCAACATTCAAACTTAGCTTCATTGAAAATGTCATCCCTAGGTACTTATAAGAATTCACGACTTCCACTTCAGCATTTCCATAAAACCATTTTTCACTCACTGATAAATGTCCACCCATTCTAAAAATCATGATGTCGTTTTTTCCATATTGACTGATAAATCTAGGCGATCTGCCTCTTCCTTTAATATATCTAGTTGGGTTTTGTAAACCTAGTACCGTGTCAGACAAGAGAATCATATCATCGGCAAATAGTAGTAAAAATACCTCCATTGCTCCTGAGATAAACTGAATACCATGTTTTCCTTTTTTGTTAATTCAACGGCTAATTCGTTTACAAAAAAAATAATAATTGTGGACTTAATATACAGCCCTGCTTCACTCCTTTTGGACATTCGAAATATTCCAAATAATCATATCCTGCGCGTACACATGCTAATACTGATTTATATACACTCCTTAGTGCCATATATAATTTACCGTTTATTCCATTTTTACGCAGAACAGTCCATAAGATATTACGATTAACAGAATCGAACGCCTTACGAAAATCGACAAATGCAACAAATAGTTTTTTATTTGATTGCAAGTATTTTTTAACAATAGAGTATAGGGTGAATATATGATCAGTATGACTATAATTTGCTCGAAAATCTGCTTGTTCTTCAAGCAGTTTTTCATTCTCTTCAGCCCATTCTAGTTAACCTTTTATTTCAAAATATAAGTATATATTTTGCTGACGATGCTAGTGAGGGCTACTCCACGATAATTGTCTGTTTTAGTGCTTCGCCTTTTTTGTAAATAGAATAATTATAGACTTGGCCCACTCCAAAGGGAAAGCACCTCTTTCAAAAACATCGTTGAAGAGTTGAGTTAGGAAGGAATAACAATTGAGTTGGCATTTTTTTTAGCATTTCGCCTATTATTTTGTCTGAACCAGCACTTTTTCTTGTTTTTTAAATGCTGGATACCGGCAATAACTTCATTTTCTTTGATAGTATTATTAAACAATGGTTCGAATCATCATCTTCGTCCATTACATATATATCCATCTGTGTTACACTATCATCCGAGCTGTTAAAAACGTGTAAGAAGTGATCATACCATTCTTGAATAGATATGTTATTATATACAAGAGCCTTCGATTCACAGACCTAATTATAGACCAAAATGTTTTGGCATCGTTAAGAGAATTTTTCAGTTTATCCAATAATATATATTCAGTTCAAATTCCTGTTCTTTTGTTTTCCTTAATTTGACATATTCTTTTCGCGCTGTTGCGTATAACTCCCTTTTCTCTAACTTATCATGATTTGTCTGACATCGCTGAAATCTTTTTAGTAACCTCTTTACTTCTTGCTTCTTTTGTTTGCATTCAGTATCAAACCAGTCATTACAATTCCTTTTCCCTCCACCAACTTTTCGGACCATGCATGCAGCTGCCCCACATAAGGCATTTACAAAATATTCTAACACTTTCATTTATATCAGTCGGCAATGAGTTAAAAGCTTTCTGTATACTTTCGAGAAATTCAACAGTGTTCAGCTCATTTTTGTATTTCTCAGCATTACTGTCAGACCATATGATTTTTCTCTTCACCTCTTTGCTCTGTATCCTGTGTTTCAGTACAATCGTAGGCATCTTTTCCATGTTGTTTCAACTGGAAGATGCCACAAATCAACACAGTCTCCAATGCACAAATCGAAACTTGATAACATATGACACGGAACAAGAAAATAATCGATAACACTGCAACCGTTAGGAGATACAAAGTATAGTTTACCCTATTTATCTCCCTCACAGCCGCCATTCAAAATAACCATATCAACATAAAACATAAATCTAATAATGATTTACCAAAACTGTTCATTATACCATCCTTCGAGAAACGCACACAAACTTCATCATCCATACATCAAATTCTAGATCTCTAATATAATTTGTCATTTCTTCATGGTCAGCTTGTTCATGACCTGTCCTCGCATTTAAGTCTCCCATAATCATAAGATACATTGCTGTCCTTTCGAAGTATTGTGCAAGTGTTTCCTCTAATAATAATATACCATTTTTAACCATCTTTCATCATAAACAGGGCTTCCTTCCGGAGCAACATAGCAAGCTAGCAAGATAACATCTTTATCTAAGTTAAATAAACTCTTATTTATTCTTAAAGCAATTGTGTTATTACAATCTAGCATAATTTCTTCTACATATTTATCTAAACTCCTATGCACTAACAATAACACTCCTCCAGAATTTCCTGCCATGATGTGAGAGTTTTTTTCGCAGGAGCACACAACTTGAATATAATCCAAAAATATATAGCTGTAATCAAATGTGGAATCAAGAAAAGTCTCTGTGAGACATATAAAATCAAATCTATTTACATAGTGTATAAAGGAAACATCTTTCAGTTTATTGTGCAAATTTTCAACATTGAATTTGAAAACGTTTAAACGACTTGGATGGTCAAGCCTGTCCTATGTCTTCTTGGAACTGCTGTAATGCAGTCTCCTGTCGCTGCTGTCACCAGTCGGCCGTTTGCTGCGAGCAGAGGACGGTACAGGTGACTTGCCTGGCGAGTCGGGCAGAAGGGACCTCCTTCCCGTTTGCCGGTCTGGAGGGGGGCTGTCACGTGTTGCCCTGTTGCTGGTATTGGTGAGAGACTGAGGTGAACGCCGCGTGGCATCACTGCATCTCCACCACCACTCCTGGCATTCCTACCCTGCCGCTGCCTCCTGTTACACGCACAGCAGGGAGTGAAGAGAAGGGTGAAGAAGAGGCAGCGGTGACGATGACGTCAGTACCTCTGGCAGCTGGGGACTTTCCTCCTGAGGCCATCTTCCCTCTGCTGACGTGGCGAGGAGATTGCCCACGAGGACTGGGTCTTGAGGAAGAGGCCAGGGCGGGGGCGTGCTGTGCTCCTCCACTCTTCACAACCTGAGCGAAGGACGGGGAGTCTGCATGCCCAGGCCTGACCACCAGCTGTCCCCTGTGGAAAAAAGCTCTCTTCCCTTCCCTGCGAGCTCTGCCCACAATCTGTGCCTGTGCCCTCGTCAAGTCGTTTGCCAGTCGTATCCCTTTGTTCTGTAGTCCTAGTCTCATGTCCTTGTCTTTCAGGATTGACATTTTGTCCCCCCACCTCCCAAACTTGGCCACTATCGTTCTGGGCTGTCCATTAAATGGCTGTCCTGTCCTATGTGCTCGTGCAATGTCCTCTGGAGTCCAAGTTTTCTGTCCATTTACACTATTCAGTGCATCGATGATTGCTTGTGCACAGGCGTCATTAGATTCATGTCTACTTGGTTGGGGTAATCCCGTAGAAACGTAAATTATCTCTTCTGGAAAACCCCTCTAGTCTGTGTCTGTCTTCAGTTGGTTGATTTCTTTTCTCAATTCGAGGATTGTGTCAGAGAGTTGTTGTACCTCTTCTCTGTCCTCAATCCTTTCTTCAAACAGTTGGTGAATGTCTGATGTCCTGTCTCTCACCTTCTCTGTCAGCTGTCTGTGCTCTGTCTCCAGTCTGTCACACACCTGTTGATTTCTTCAACATTGTTGCTTAACTTGTCCTAGTTCGTTCTTAATGTCACCTAGGTCATTCCTTATAGAGTCGTATGATCGTAAAACTGTTTCTGTATGTTGTCTATTATATGTCATCATGTCACTCATCCCCCTCATGGTATTTGTCACTGTGTCTGTTCTGTCTTTGTGTCCGTCTGTTCATCTGTGTTGGGCCCAGGGTGGTTTCAATGTCTCTGCTAAGCAAAAGCCATCAGAGAAAAAGAGAGGGAAAGAGAGAGAGAGAAGAGAGAGAGAGAGAGAGAGAGAAGAGAGAGAGAGAGAGAGAGAGAGAGAGAGATAGAGAGAGAGGAGAGAGAAAACAAAACGGGATCAAAACCAAAAGAAAACTGATAAAAAATCGAACAAACACAGTTCCAGGGAAACCAAAAAAGAGGAATGACAAATTGACGATAATGGCTCGGCTGTTTAACTCACCTACTTAGGCCTACAACATAATTATAGACCATGGGTTCAAATCCCATCAAGAGTCCTGACTTAAGGAGTGTTCAGCTCCACTTCTGAAACCAGGTCATGCCTCGATGGCTTATGGGGTTAGCAAAACAGACAAAATTACATCACGAAGCACGTTGTCATACAACCCAGACGCCATTTTGCGTTCCTAGATCGGAAGTGCCGATCCTTTTTATTCCCAAACGGAGCGAGCCTTTTCAGTCGCAAACCTAACTACTACATGCATGAACCTCAGTTGACCCCGGTCTAAATTGAACCCGGACATCTATATGTCATTAAAGAGGACGAATGACCAGGGTTTGGG
>CM054135.1:57293479-57309512 GCA_028751875.1 Rapana venosa
CAAGTGTTTTGTTCGAATTCTCTTTGTTGATTTATCCTCGCATTTAACCGATTCGCACATTCCATGGACAAAAAAGCTGCATCACTTCAAAGTTAACAACCATGAAACATATTGTATCGGATTGTGAATTTTTTTGACCAGTACTCCCTTTAGTGTGTTATTTTGAAGGAAAAACTCATTACAAAGAACCACTTCCCCTTACACACCACAAGGCACAGTCTATAGCTCGGTTCTTTTTTACGTTATATACAAATGACTGCACCTGGTAATTATTCACCTGTTGTAAAAAAAACTCGACTCTGCTTACTAGATGTATCCAACTCAAATTTGGTTTATTTTGATGCGTTTTCTGTTAAATGGTTGTGAAAAAAACACTATATTGATTAAACGTCAACAAAACTAAGAAATTGCTCATTGAATTTCGCAGACATACACCCAAGTTTCTGATCTGTTATAGACGGTATATCTTGGTACATTTCTAATAATAACCTTGAATTTTAATCCAACAACTGCCTTTATATATAAGAATGTCAATCTCCGCCATATTACTGAATTACTGAACAAAAGTTGCTTGTTTTATCGCTGTTTTGTAGAATCAGTCTTATCATATTGGGGTCTTTATGCTGTTTGGTTGTTTGAATGTAAAAAACAAGAATGTATTGAATAAAGTTGTGAATGTGGTGTGAAAGATTGTGGGAGAAAAGCAAAAGACGCTAAAATTCCTTCTCTGAAAATCAGTGATTGAACGTGCTTTCACAACACTATGTATTGCTTCCTCTGTTCGAAGATTCCGAATGCTCAAAATCAAAAAAGAAAACAACCAAAAGTAGATTTATTAACAAGTCAATTCAGCTTCTAATCCACTGTTAACTTCAAAAGAAACATTTTTTAAGAGTTTTCATAATTAAATCATCAATAAACAGAGTCTGTGTGCTTAAATTATGCCTCAGAGAGAGGAAGAGAGAGAGAGGAAAGAGGAGAGAGAGCGAAGAAGGAGACACAGAGGACACAGAGACACAGAGCGACAGAGAGGAGACCACAGAGACGAGAGGACTCTCTCTCGAGTGTGTGTGTGTAGTGTGTGTGTGTGTGTGTGTGGTGCGTGCGTGCGTGAGTGCGTGCGTGCGAGCGTGCGTGCGTGCGTGCGTGCGTGCGTGGCGTCTAGCGTGCGTGGCGTGCGTGCGTGCGTGCGTTGCGTGCAGGTGCGTGCGTGTGTTGTGTGTGTCCTGTGTCTGTGTCTGTGTGTGTGTGTTTGTGTTTGTGTGTGTGTGTGAGGAGTGTGAGTCTGCTGTGTGTGTTTTTGTGTTAGTGTGTGTGTGCGTGCGTGGTGCGTGCGTGTGTGTGTCGTGTGTGTGGTGTGTGTGTGTGTGTGTGTGTGTGTGTGGGTGTGTGTGTGTGTGGTGTGTGTGTGTGTGTGTGTGTGTGTGTGTGTGAGTGTGCATGCAATAGATTTTTTATAAAGTACAGGCAAAGAAACACGTGTGAGCTGTGATGTGTATATCCTATACACATCACAGTCACTCTTGTTCTTTGCTCTGGATTTATTAAATATGCAGCACACTCACAGTGTAAAACTTTTTTAATCAAAATGTTTTCTTATTTTCATCTCAATGTAATTTACTTATGCTATTTGTATTGATTGTGCTAATGATGTGTTTTCATGACATCTTTTTTGAAAATATTGTTGTGGGTTTTGCTGTGCTATCAACTTTTTACTGGTGTGGTGCGTGCGTGCGTGCCGTTGCGTGCGTTCGTGCGTGCGTGCGTGCGTGCGGCGTGTGTGTTGTGTGTGTGTGTGTGTGTGTGTGTGTGGTGTGTGTGTGTGTGTGTGTGTGTGTGTGTGTGTGTGTGAGTGTGTGGGTGTGCGGGGGGAGTATGGTGTGTGTGTGTGTGTGTGTAGTGGCGCGCGCGCGCGCGTTTCTGTGTGGTGTGTGTGTGTGTATGGTGAGTGTTTGTGCTTGTGGTGTATGAGTGGGTGTGTGCGTGCGTGCTGTGCGTGCGTGCGTGCGTGCGTGCGTGCGTGTGCGTGGTGATTGGTGGGGCTGTGTGTGTGTGTGTGTCATAGATTGTTGCCCGCTTTTAAGGTAGTAGTTTTAATAATTCATGCTGGGTAGTTATAATGTTAAAAGTTCCACTTTCAATTTCTCTAGTTGAGACATTATAGTATTCTTTAGTCCTGAGTCTTGAGTCTTGATATTGTACTGACACAGTGGACGACATTTTAAGGAAAATGGGCAGCCACCACATCAGCTTCGAATGATTGACAAGGAAGAGGACTGTGACTAACAAAATGATTTTGGCCATAATAAACTGACAGGACGAGACGGAGGACATGCTCTTGAGATCACGTCTGCTGCCCAGGGAAATCATCAATTTTTCTTGTGTTTTCTACCCTGAGGTCGTGTCGGTTTGAACTAAACTGACAACAACCTCAGGGTTGAAAACACAAGAAAATAATTTGATGATTTCTATGTTTGAACTGTGGTGTCTAATGTAGAATCGCTGATAGTAATTATGTTTTTGTGGGACTTTTGTGGATTTTTCAGTCACTGCAAAAGTGATTTTCCTCAAAATTCTCTGATTTGGAGAGCAATTACTTGAGTTATGTAGTTGTTTGATTGTGAGCACGTGCCAATACAAGCAATAGCTGAAGGATGCTCGATATTCATATTTTACTCAATTTAATTGGGCAGCTAATGAGCCTGTTTCAATGTAGCATGAAGGTTAGTTGTTTTTCCGAACACCATTTTGATCAGAACATTGAGAAACACAGCTCTCACCAAGCTGCCAACCATGCTCTACCAGACAGAAAGCCCAACGAAAAGAAAAAAAAATACAAAATTACCTACAACAACAAAACAACTAGTTCGGTTCAAGAAGTGACAAGGACAGGAAAAATTACATACCGGCACGGAATCTATGTGGAATTTATAAAACAAAAAACCCGAACTTTAAAACTGAAATGGCTGTTCCACCTTGATTAGACAAGTGATCCAAAAACTTTTTTGAGAGAAGTCTGAAATATGGGATGCATGCAGAAACAAATAAACAACAGTAATATTCGATAAATGACTGTATAGTCATTTCAAAAAAATGTGTTTGGGAATCATAGCAATGATCACCACCAAAACATACCAGATTTTGATGAATTTAAAGAATCAAATCACTTCTCAAGTTATTAGAGCATGGTTGATAAAATTAAAAGTGGAAATAAACTGGCCTTGATGGTGTGTGTAGTGCGCGCAGGAAATGTTCAAAATTTTTTGCGAAAAAAGGTGAGTATCACAAGAGTGGACTAAGGCAATTGTGATGCCTTTCATACGCCTTAGTATTATTGTCTTAAATGTATATATACCGGATTGAATTCTAGATTGTATCTGTGGGTTGCAGAACATGCTGAATTTTGAGTCTCAAGCTGGTTTTCGAACACATTATTCACTGTGAGCAGATTTTCACTCTCTATGCTAAGCATTTTTTATGCTTAGCAAAAAGGAACAAGAGTTATATGTTGTTTTTCATAGTTTTGAAAAGCGTTTTACTGTATATGTAAATGTTTTAGATGTATATGTTAAAAGAATGGAATAAGGAAAGTTTTTATGATCTTGAGAGCCATGTCTATTCTTACTGTCTTGTGTAAGGAGTGAATTTCAGTTCTCCGACTTTTTTGACGGGAAAAGATGATGGATGTTCACATATAAGAAAAATTCAATGTGTATTGTAGCTGCATCAGGGTGTCGGCCAATGTGAACCACTTTTCTCAATATGTTCAACAGCGTCTTATTGATATTTATATTAACAAACTGTATTCCAAACAGTATTTGATCCCGATGTATCTACTTTTCGAGTTGCATTGTCAGATAGATTTGATGTTCTATCTAATTATAGCATCGCGATAGTGATTCGTCAAAGAAAATCGTGTCCTTTTGCACATCTCGAATTGAAAATGAGATGCATTTATGTATGATACCATATGTATTCAGTATACAGTCACAATTTCTAAAAAGAATCAATACTGCTTCAGCTACAAAGTGAGCAGCATAAGAGGAATTTGTCGAGATTTATATTCCATGGCATTAAAACATGATCTAGAATTGTGTGAATGGAAACAATGACAAAATTAAAAACAAAAAAAAAAGTCCTTTTATCCTCGATATAAAGAATTTTTTTTTTTAATGAAAATAAAACAAATAATGGATGAGTTTAATATTAAGTGGACAAGACTCAATGATCTTCCCACCCCTAATCCCGAGTCTTGATGTAGTTTTTTTAGGTACAAAACAGTCGTGCTGTAAATGAAATGGACATGTGATCTAGCCAATCATTTACACAACTGCAGTATTGGTTTGTTTTGTACTATGGACAAGTTTTCCCCGGTTTTTGATGTGTTAGTTGTCATATTCTACAGAGTTTTGATGGTTGCTATATTCTCAGAGGTGGTGTAATTACTGATGATGGGATGTAAAACTCTCTCTCTTCTCTTCTCTCTCTCTCTCTCTCTCTTCTCTATCTCTCTCTCTCACGTACACATGTCCGAAGTTGGAGGTGCATTTATTTCAAAATTACTGGTGTTACAGTTTGTTAGAAGCTTCAAGTTTTTAGATGGCAACATAAGTGACCATGCCATCTGGAAATCAGACTTTAGGCTGAAATGTGGTGCTTTTGTATTTATTTTCTTTCTTTCATGTACAAACGTACAAGAGCAAAATTGGGAAATTGGGCTGCAGCTGATTGACGAAGGGTCGACGGTGTTCCTTTGGTTGCCTCCTCTCGTTTTTTTTATTTGGGGGCAGCTTGCTGTTAGCAAGGTGCGCGTTGTCGAATCGAACCCCTGACCTATGCGCCAATTGCGGGCACGACAATCAAAGGCTCTGGTTCTGTCGATCTTCGGAGTCACAAAGCCCGCGAAAGGAGGAAACAGCCACTGCAGCCAGTGAGCTCTCGCTGACTGAATCTCTCCAGGGAGAATGAAAGATAAGTCAGGGGTCTGAGGGAGTTGTTACAGCCGCTGAGGACGAGATCTCGGACCTCAAAAGAAGAAATGTGCCACTCTTCGTGATGAGAACGCTTGAGCTCTGGCAGAGAAACATGAAACTGGAGAAGAGAGTGGAGGAACGGAAAGGAAGACGGCGACTTGGAAACATCATCATCCACGGACTCCCAGGCCAGATAAGGAGAGCAGAGGAGCTGGAGCTTGCTGTTCGGGATCCTCTTCACGGACACGCTGGACAGGACTGCACCGTTCTGAACCGTAAGTCCAACTCCAAAGGACAAATCAATGTTCTGAAGGCAAGGGGAAAAATGACAGGGATATGGTCTGTGAAGAGAATGACAAGAACAGGACAAGCGTAGACCTACCATGGTGACATGAAGACAAGCGGGGAGGCCGCTGCAAGGAGAGCAAGGACAGGGGAGTAGATCCCAAGACTGTCAATTGGCAGTACCGGGACAATACCGAAACACCAATTACTTACCACAGAAAGCAGAACAGATGCAGATGGCAGAACATTTCAGCGAGTTCTCAACAGACCACAAAAACTGAAGAGGCTGATGTACAAATCTTGATGCCGATTCTCAATGTGAACAGCACACCACCAAGGAAGGAAGAGATTATAGCAGCAATCAGCTCTCTCAGAATGGAAAAGACCCTGGCCGGACACCTTAACGCAGAAACTTTTAAGGCAGATCCAGAGTTTGCATCTTAAGTCTACAGCCACCTTGGCAGCTTATGGAAGAGAAAACAGCTACCAGCAGATTGGGACAGAAGGAGTCGTCGTGAAGATACCAAAGAAATGAGCACCCAGAACTACTTTAACAACTGGGGAGGGAATCACTCTCGCTATCTTTTCAGCAAGATCTGAAAAGATCATCATCGGACGAATCTCAGAGGCAGTTGGACCAAAACTCAGAAAGAACAGGCAGGTGTTCGACCAGAAGAAGATGCTAGACCCAGAGATCTTCACCCTGCGCAACATCATCGAACAGTGCACGGGATGGCAGAGACAGTGTATATCAACTTCGGAGATTTGGAAAAAGCCCTTAACAGCATTCATCGAGAAAGTGTATCGATACTCCGAGCATATGAACTTCACAGGAGATTATCCAGTCCTTAAGAGCTTCTACACCACTTCAGTGCAGAAGACTTTTGTGAATGAATCTTTGGCTGAGACCGTCTCCAAACCAAGAATTTTTTACCGTTGCAAACCAAAGAAAAGCAAGGGACACATCTGATAGTGGAGGGTGCACATTTGTTGCTGCCTCCGTGCAATAAGGCCATGAGCATGTATAAGATGAGATACGCTTTGTCATCAGTTCGAGATCAAAAGCGGTTCTGAACAAATGTGCTCGCAAATGTTCTCATTTTAAGAGAACATTTTGTAGTAATTAATATTACGTAGGAATGGGTATAATCATTTCAAATTTCTTGCTCATTTCCTGTATTATACCTCCACTACAGGCACATGAGAAACCGCGCGCAGCTACGCCAGTTTCGTGCTAGCCCACCTTACTGACAGACGTTGTTATTCATTATCGCTCTCACTGTGTCGGCAACGCCCATGTACAAACGTCAGGAATCTGAGCATAGCTATTAATATAGTTCTAGTCCTAGCCTTTCTGGTTTCTTTTGAATTGTGGTTAAAAAAGTTTCATTTTATCACCACATGTTTTGGTTTGTTATGTAGTGCTGGTGAAATACTTTGTATTGTGGATAAGTGTGTGTGGAGGGGGGGGGGGGGGGGGGGGGTGGGGGAATGGAGGTCTATGCGGCTGATTACTCTAGGACTGATTTGGTGGTGGATCTGTCCTAATGAAGAACACATGCTGTCACTCCGAGATTTTTGACAATGTCAAAATCTCACAAGAAGAATGGAAAACTTGGAAAGAAGTGCACCGCACTCCTGGAAGAGAAAAAATGGCGCTGGCTCAGAATAGAACCCCTTGTGGGAAATGAAGGAAAAGAAGAAAGCAGGCAGCGATTCAGAAATGTTATGACAGTGTTTCTGATGAGAGGGAAGAGGAGCTGGAGAAAGAACTGATGGCAGAACTTATAGAGGATGTGGATAAAGTGGACGACATTTCGCTGAAATGGCATCATCTTTGATGATAATGAGGAAAAAGGCCACCGTTTCTGAAAACTGGCAGGCTGCTTGAGTCAGATTTGGATCGAACTCCCGAAGAAACTGAGGGAAAAAACTTACCAAGTACTATTCCCGGAAAAACTGTTCTTACCTGGGCGTTTCCCCAAACAACCCAGGAGTTTTTTCTGTTTCAGCCCTCTCACGAGAGAGAGATGTCAGGATGGCAAATACACCAAAAAAACCTGTCAAAAGCTGCATAGCGATACGCTTCTGCACTGACGACTTCTGAAAAAAGTAAGGAGATACCATCTCAGGGCAGGAGCAGTTAAAGTACGGAGAACTGACCGGATGCCTCGCCTATCTTCAGACGCCCTAGCTCCAGAAAACGGACCTGACCCGAGAACTCTTCTGGCATATGTGCACCCGCATGTTGCCATGACACCAGAATACTATACGGCACCGAGTTTCACCAAGCATTGAAAGAAGTACAGGAGAGTCCAGAAACTCGGTCCAGAGCATGCGTGGCCAGCAAAAGAAAACCACAAGGCAGCACAAACAACACCAGCTCTTTTTTAGGCCGGAAGCATGGAGGCAGCGCAGACAAACAAGGTGTTTTGGAAGGAAGGGTCAGAAGAAACGCCCTGAACTGAACCACCCTCCTTCTCTGGAAACAGGTTAGTGAATTTGGAACTTTGCTTGCCCTCTCTGTGTGTTATCTTAAAGAAGCATGATAAATTTACAGCAGGAAGCCTTTAAGGAAACGGTTGTCTCCTGGAAAGGGTAACTTCTGACCCTGATTGTACTTGTACAGTTGAAGGAATTAAAATCCATTTATTCTGATTGCCCAGAAGATATTAAAAGCAAAGTTCTTTCCAAAGGTTCATTTTAACAAACATGAAATTATGCTATTGACTCTGAAATAGAAAACCTGTTGATCAAAGGTGTGATTAAAAATCCTTGCCAGAATCAGGGACAAAATGTCTCACTATCTTTGTTAGGGAGGAAAAAGATGGATCATTTAGAATGATTTTGAATCTGAAAGCTCTAATGAAAGGTAGAATTAGATATAAGAAATATTAAGATGGAAAACAATACATACAGATTTGGATCTAGTGACGCAAAAATTGTTATTTTGCATCAAATTGATCTGAGAGATGCCTATTATGTCATAGCAGTAGAGGAGACTTTTCAGAAATACCTGAAATTCAGATGGAGAGGAAAACTGTACTGTTTTCAGGCAGCTGCCATGGGACTCAGTCCGATTCCCAGAAAATTCACAAAACTTATGAAACCTGTCCTAGCATGCTTACATGATATGGGTCACCAGATAACTTCATTCATTGATGATAGTTTAATTGTTGGAGAGTCTGAAACAGAAGTTGTACAGTGTGTGACAGACACGATAAAATTATTAGACTATCTAGGATTCTATGTACATGAAAAGAAATCTCAGTTCATACCTGTGCAAGAAATCACATACCTGGGTTTCAAAATAAACTCCATAGACATGTCCGTCATGCTGACAGATGAACGGAAACAGAAACTGTTGTGTGCATGCAAAGAATTATTCAGTCAGAAGAATGTTACCATAAGATCTCTGGCATCTTGTATTGGACTAATGGTTTCTTGTTTTCTTGCTGTGCCAATGGGCCCTTTGTACTACAGAGCACTTGAACAAGACAAATGTTTTGCACTTAAAATAAGTAAGGGAAACTGGGATAAGTCTGCAGTGTTATCAGCTGAAGGAAAAGCAGAGCTAGAATGGTGGATCAATAACATAGATAAACAAAAGGCTCCTATTCAGAGATCAGATCCTACTATTACTATGAAGACAGACAGCTCAGGTACAGGATGGGGTGCTTGGATTGTTGAGACCAAAGCCCAAACACAAGGCTGGTGGAGTGAGAAAGACAAAGAAGGACATATAAACTCATTGGAGCTATTAGCTGTCTTGTTTGGTCTCAAATCTTTGTTGCATGACAAACTGAATGTTCACATAAAAATCATGTCTGATAACACAAGCACAGTTGGTTGTATTAACAACATGGGTTCTAACAGATCAAAACAGCTGAATAACGTGTCTCAGCAAATCTGGCATTGGTGTGAAAGCAGGAACATATGGCTCAGTGCTGCCCACATCCCTGGAGTTGATAATATTGAAGCTGACAGGCTGTCTAGACAGGGCCACATAGACACAGAATGGAAACTTGATTCACTGCTTCTCTCTGAGGCTCTGAATATTCTAGATATAAAACCTGACATTGACTTGTTTGCTTCTAGATTAAATTTTCAGTTTTCCAGATATGTGTCTTTCTTGCCTGACCCAGGAGCATGTGCTATTGACGCATTTAGCATGTATTGGGGTAATGAAACTGTCTATTGTTTTCCCCTTTCAGCATTCTATCCCGTGTCCTGGCAAAGATAAAGAAAGACAAAGCAAGAGGGTTTCTAGTAGCACCTAGGCCTGGAAAAAATACCAGGCACTTTTTGGCCTAGTACTTAAATGAATTCCCTACACAGCACAGGTCAGTATCATGGTCGCCAGGAACACTCTACTGACAAAAACCAAGTCAAACGGTAGATGATAACACCACTAAAGAGAAGAAAGCTTGACTCTGTTAGTCCTGCAACGTGTCAGGGTTAGTATTCAGAACACAGAAGGGGTTTTCTGAGGACCTAACCAGTATTCTCATGTCCTCATTGGCGGGACCTGCAAGACAAGAAAAAGTTGTTATGATGTGATTCATACGAAGAGTGGGAAGGAGGTAACGACCGTTAATGTGGGTAGTCAAACGCAGTGTGGATGTTACACGTTTCACGTCCTCTAGCTCCTCAGCTGTAAAATTTTATGCATCTCTGTTGAATGAGGGGACTATTCATATAGCGCTGTGGGCACCGCTCGTTCTGCGCTAAGTTGTTTCTCATGCCAACTATGAAGGGGCTCCGTTTTCACAGGTCAATCATGAACTTGTAAAAAGATATATCGAAGGTGTGTTTTGAGATAGGCTAAACCACCACTATCAATAGTTTCACCAAACTTGGGATGTAAATATTGTGCTTAAAATGCTAGTAACTTGGGATTCCAGTGGATATAAAACTAACGTTCAAAGAACTGACTCAATTGAAACTTGTGATGTTAATTGCTCACTGCTGTCGTGGTCAGAGGTGTCATACTAATGCTTGCACTTGACTATCGTATAATATGCTTCTAACGAGGCTAAGAAATGTGTCATTCTATGTAAATAGGTTATTAAAATCCACTCCAGAAGTGGAGCCCAGTCAATCACCGTATTGTAAGATCAATGGCACTTTTTGTGGATAATAAGAAGGCTTTGTGTGTTAGTTCATCACATTGAAAGAATACCATTGAGACGAAGAAAAGAAACTGAGGTGCTCAACGATTTTTCTCCATCTTGGACATTTTGTTTATCACTTCATCCAAGCCACAGCACAGAGGAAGCTTGTAGCAGATTACCGCATTCTCTCGCTGGTCTGAATATGGGAACGCTGGCGAGGGCAGGCGTTGACATTACACGCTATCACCAGCCCACGGTATAGTACCAGGTCGCCAGTACTTCAGCAGCAAAAAACTTGCTGTTCGGCTTCCCAATACGACAGTCATAAATGAAACGCAGCGGATGGACGAATGTTCAACATTTGCGCTAAATTTTATACTAAGTAAATGGAGGGACTCCAGAACATGACATGGGCCAGTCTCATGGAGCGTTTCCTAACACAGAAGTAAGGTTAGGACATGTGTCTTTTTTTCATTTTGATGGTTGTGTTTGTGTCTTCGCGGGGAGGTAACACTGTGGCTCTCAAAATCTCATGTGCTCTGTAGTGGAGGTAATACAGGAATAGTTGAGCAAGAATTAATACAATAGAAAGCGAGGATGTACCTCGTAAGATGAAGCTGTTTGTTATAATTCTTGCGAAATTATTGTAGACCGGAACGGAGTGCACATGCCCACCCGTTGATGGTCTGTCATTGCCATACCATGCAAATTAAATGAAATGCATACCATGCAACGAAAACTACTACCCCTAGAAATAAATGATGAATATGCACTCATCAGTGTTCTTGCGCTACAAACGTGCAAATAGTAAGAATCCCACACAAAGTAAATGAAAAGAATATGTTAACAATGTTTGATTATTTATATGATGATCGCCTGTTCATATAGTGTGTGAACACAGGGTCTCTCGTCGGCTCTAAAAATCGGGCGGTAGAGCTGCGTCGCGGTTTCTCATGTGCAGACTCCGTTCGGTCTGACGAATTAAATTCAGCACGTATTTACAAACAGCTTCTAACTACGTATGGTAAGTCATCTGCTTTATTGTATTTTATATTATAGGACCCATGGGTTCAAAATCCCTCATCAAGAGTCCTGACTTGGGGGAGTGTTCGCTCACTTCTGAACCCTGGTCAGGTTCCGATGGATATGGGGTTAGCTAAAAACAGACAAAATTACTCAGGTAAGCATTTTTCATTACAATGGCAGACGCCTCATGTTTACGTTTCGCCTGAGACCGGAGAAGTGCGATTCCTTTTTAGTCCCAAATGAGAGCATAGCCTTTCCAGTCGCTACACATTAACTAGTAAACATGCATGAAACCTTCAGTTGACTAGGTCTAAATGTGAACTGTGACTCATGCTATGTGTGTCATTTAGAAGAGGACTAAGATGACGCAGGCTTGTGTACTGCTTGCTTTTTTTCTGGTGAACACTGCAGGTGTCTGTATCTCTCGGACCTGGTCCAGGTTAGTGACAGCCAGAAAAGGAACGAAAAATACAGGCACGCCAGCACCATAGGCGCTCTTAGTTACCTTCTTCAGATCAGTTCTATGATACTATTATGAATCAGCCATCTGTTGCAAATGGTGGAAAGTCATGTCACAATGACTGTCTGTATACAAATACAGCTGCAAAAAAAAAAAAAAAAAAAAAAAAAGGTGAAAGGGTGGCGCAGGGCTAAGTGGCGACGCGTTCTCCCGCTCTCCCCGGGGAGAGCAGCCCGAATTTCACGGAGAGAAATCTGCCGTGACTTAAAGTGGTATGAAATAAAATCTGAGCGCTTTGATTTGTTGCTTTACAAGATTCAGCGCTATATAAATTCCATACATTATTATTATTATTATTGTATGTAGATTATGACAGGGCTTTTATAAGTTTATTTGGTAGTTTATGCTTGTGTTTTTTGTGTGGCACCTCTCATGAATAAATTCTGTTTAAAACAAAAATTTTGATAATTCAATCACTGGGCTACCCCCTCCCACAACAAATGGAACATGTCATGAAAAAGTAAACCACTCAAGTTGTTTTGAACATACTATAATGCTCTTGTTATTATTTATTTTTGTTGTTGTTGTTATAATTATTCTCATCATTAATAATAATATTATCATTATCATCATCATCATCATCTTCTTCTTCTTTTTCTTATTCTACTTCTTCTACTCCACCTCTTCCTCTTCATCGCTCTCTTCTTCTACTTTTTGTTTTTTATTACCTATTTCTTTTTCGTCGTCGTATTCTTCGCATTCTTCTTCTTTACATTCTTCTCCTTCTTCGCATTCTTCTTCGCATTCTTCTCCTTCTTCCATTCGTCTCCTTGTATTTGTTCTTCTTCTTCGCATTCTCCTCCTCCTCCTTCTCCTCCTCCTCCTCCTCCTCCTCCTCCTCTCTCCTCCCTCCTCCTCCTTTTCTTCTTTCTTCTTCTTCTTCTTCTTCTTCCTCGTATTCTTTGCATTTTTCTTCTTCGCATTTACCTTCCTCGCATTTGCTCATCTTCACATTCTCCGCCTTCTCTTCCTCCTCCTCTTCCTTCTTCTTTTTTCTTCTTCTTCTTCTTCTTCTTCTTCTTTCTTCTTCTTCTTCTTCTTCGCTTTCCTCTTCTTCTTCTTCGCTTTCTTCTTTTCTTGCTTCTTCTTCTTCTTCTTCTTTCTTCGCTTTTCTCTTTTCTTCTTTTCTTCTTCTTCTTCTTTTCTTCTTCTTCTTCTTCTTTTCTTCTCCTTTTTCTTCTTCTTCTTCTTCTTCTTTTCTTTCTTCTTCTTCTTTTCTTCTTCTTCTTCTTCTTCCTTCTGAACAGACAGCATTGACGTTTTCAATGATGGGGTTTTTTCTGTGTTGTTTTGTTAAAGTTTGTATAATAGAGAAGCATTGAAAACATGGCAGGCATTACCCAAAAGAATCCTGACCAGCATGTGAGCTAGAGTGCAGCCAGCATTTGATAACAACTGAAAAGCTGCGATTGCATTGCTCAGGGAAGACGTTGTTCTTACTGAGTGTCAATGTTCTGCTTCTGACAAACCTTTTTGATCTCATTATGTTGTTCGTCACAGCTTATATTAAAAGAAGACACCCCCCAACCCACCCACCACCCCCCACCACCGTGGGAATGCCGGGGGGCCTTTCGGTATCCCCACATTCTGGAAACTCTATGCAAGGAATTCCCTCTTTTCTATCCCTTCTTTTCTGTCTGCCTCTTTTCCTTTTTTCCCTGTCACCTATTTTCCCCTTTTTTTTCTCCCTTTTTTGGCCCGTTTTTCCTGTTTTTTTTTTAAATTATTTTTTTTTCGAGGATAATGGAATAAGCTTCGTTGCTTTTTACCCCGCCCCCGGTGTATGCAGTTTTGTCATTTTGTCATCGATCCCCCCGTAAAAACAAGGGGCCTACTCTTCCAAAAGGAGCAAAAAAGGGGGTTTTTTAAAAAAGTGTGCGAAATATGTTCTGCGCCCTTTTCGAAACGATAATTTTGTTTACGGGCTCATCCCAAGGATTTTGGGGTTTGGAGTCGGCACTGATGTTGAACGAAAATTCAAACCGGGGTCAGCAGATCACAACCCCAATGCTATCACTTAAACCACTCCCCAGGCTATCACTTTCCCCCGGAAAAGGGAAACAGACAGCAGACAGACAAACAGACGACAGTTTTGACGGGACTGACAGACAGACGGGACAGACAGAAAAGACAGGACAAAACGGAAGCAGTTTTGACAGACGAGCGGGGGAAGACAGGGAAGGGGCGTACTTAGGTTTTTTTCCCTGTTTTGTTTTAAAGCCCTGATGTGGGGGGAAAAAAAAAAAAAGGGGGGGTTTGGGGAACGGTAGGCCACAAAAACGGGGACGAGTCCCCCCCTTTGTATCTTTTTTGGGAAAGGCCAAGAGGGAAATGGCCAAAAAAAAACCCTCTTCCTTTTTTTTTTCTTCTTTTTCTTTTTCTTTTTTTTCCCTTCCTTCTTCTTCTTTTCTTCTTCTTCTTTTCTTTTCTTCTTCTTCTTTTCTTTTTCTTCTTCTCTTTTCTTTTTTTTTTTTGTCCTTCTATTTTCTTCTTCTTTTGTCCTTCTCCTTTTTTTTTCTTCTTGTCCTCGCCCTCCCCCTCCTCCCCCCTCCCCCTTTCCTCCTTTTTCCTTTTTTCTTTTTTTCCCTTTTTTCTTCTTCTTCTTCTTCTTTTTTCTTTTTCCCTCCTTCCTTCTTTTTTCTTCTTCTTTTTCTTCTTCTTCTTTTTTTTTTCTTCTTCTTCTTCTTCTTTTCTTCTTCTTCTTCTTCTGTTTTCCTTTTCCTTTCTTCTTTTTTCCTTTCCCTTCTTTTTCTTTTTTTCCCCTTTTTTTTTCTTCTTTTTCCCTTTCCTTCCTCCTCCTCCCCCTTTCCCCCTTCTTTTTTCTTTTTTTTTTCAGTCCGGGGGAAAGAAACATGACAACGACAAAAACAATAAGACGACGACGACGACGAGGAGGAAAAAGCAGCAGCTGCGGAGCAGGTTGAGGGGATGTTGATGGTAGTAGAAGTGGGGTGCAGGGAAAAGGATGAGGGAAAACGATACAATGGACGGGGGCGGCGAGGGATGACGATGACGATGATGGTGGTGGGGGGTTTTGGTTTGGTGGTGGGGGGGGTGGTGGTGGTGGTGGGGGGCGGCGGCGGGGCGGCGGTGGGGGCGGTGGGGCGGCGGCGGCGGGGTGGTGGTGGGGGGTTTGGTGGTGTTGATGATGATGATGAGGGATGATGATGAGGGGGGGAGGGGGGGAGGAGGGGGGGAGGAGGAGGAGGAGGGGGGGAGGAGGAGGGGGGGAAATTGATAAATTGTGACGCAATACTTCACCATAGTAAATTTCTAAGGTCAAAGGAAGAAGAAGAAGAGAAGAGGAAAAAAACAACAACAACAAAAAAGCAACAACAAAAACAAAACAAAAAAAACAACAACACGAAGAGAAAGGGAAAAAGTAGTCCATTTCAACACCCTGGGGGTTTTCCCTTTTCCCTCGACGGGATTCGGGGTTTTAAACCTGTTGTGGGGGTTTTTGGGGGTATGCCACCGCCCCTTTCCCCCCTTCCCCTATTTTTTGGTGCGCTTTCCGATTCGGGGTAAAAAACCAAAATTTTTAAACTGCAGCCCCTTTCTCGTTTCCCTTAAGCCGTATGTGGGTTTGAAAATTATGTTCGCTGGTTGTCTGCTTATGACTTCGGGGGTTTTAAAAAATTTTTACCTGTTCTTTTCTATCTATTGTCCCGAAAGTTTTGCCCCGACCGTGGGGGCACCCTCAAAGACTCAACAACCAGTTCCCTCCATTTTCTCTGTTTCCCTTTCCCCCGGGTTTTGTTGAATTCTGGGCCCTGTCCTTTTCGCTGATGTTATCCTCCCAGCTTTTCCTTTGGGCCTTTCCCTCTTTTTTTTTCCCTTTTGGGACGTGCCTTTTTAAAAATTTTTTTCAAGTCCTTTGGATTTGTGACTTCCCCCAACCTTTTGGGTTTACACTTTTTCACGATCTTTAGGGGTTCAAATAGGGCCCAATGGTTTCTGGATTCTTTTTTATCCCCGCTTTCGTTGTTTAAGGGGGTCTTTTGTAGGGGGGGGAAACGAAAAGGGAAGTCTCGGAAAGCATTCATCTCCACCCTTTTATTTTCCCTCCCCAAATCTGCGCCCAGGGTCCATGATTACGGCATACAGAAATATGG
>CM054135.1:57312512-57370012 GCA_028751875.1 Rapana venosa
ACGTTATGATCTCGATCACATTATTAAAGTGATTCAGCCAGCAGACTAAACGGCCCAAAACTAAAATCTTTTAACGTCTTCCTCTCTTTTTTTTTTTTTTGGATGAGGGGAGGGGGGGGGGGATGATGGAGTCTTCAATCCTAAAAGACTGACCGTCTATGAACGGTGGAATATTCCACACACACACACACAAACCCTGCATGTCATGTCTTGTTTGCAGGGGGTGAAAAAGGTAGAGAAATGGACTGGGAAAGGAGATCTCATCCCCACCCACCCCCTTCCCCCACCTCCACTCAAAGCAACAATGAATAAGATGAAGAAAATGGGAATCTAGAGAAAGACAGAAAAAAAGGAAACTATTGTGGCACAGATGTGTTTTTCCCCAAAAAAGATGAGAATATTCACTGTCAGTCCTGACGGGATCTCAAGAACAACATATATTCACGGGGAT
Organism: Rapana venosa; assembly: GCA_028751875.1. Classification (NCBI taxonomy): domain Eukaryota; kingdom Metazoa; phylum Mollusca; class Gastropoda; order Neogastropoda; family Muricidae; genus Rapana; species Rapana venosa. Next base: position 57,312,964 of record CM054135.1, read on the forward strand.
TTAGATAGATAGATAGATAGATAGATAGATAGATAGTAGATAGATAGATAGATAGATAGATAGATAGATAGATAGATAGATAGATAGATAGATAGATAGTTAGATAGATAGATTCAAACAAGCCACTGTTGGCCGTCGCTCTTTCTCTGTTTCTGGTCCATCCACCTAGAATTACCTCCTCTTTCACTTTGCCAAAAGCCTTCATTTGATACCTTCAATTCTGGTCAAAACACGCTTATTTCCTACCTGAGACTTCCTAAAGTATTATCTGTCCTACTTTTCAAGAGTATCCTTCATTTCCTTGATATCACTTAAGTGTGTTCGCGCAAATTGTGTGCGTGCGTGCGTGCGTGCGCATTAAATTGAAACTCGGTTAATTATGATATTTAAGGAAAGTTGCATGCGGGGTAAATGATTTGGTGCAAGCGCTTCGATTTGTTTGTTTACAAGATTCAGCGCTGTATAAATTCCTTTTATTATTATTATTAATATTATTATTATTATTATTCATTCATTATCATTATCATTATTTATATGCATGTGTGCGTGCATGTGTGTGTGTGCGTGTGTGTGTGTGTGTGTGTGTATGTGTGTGTGCGTGTATGTGTGTGGTGTGTGCGTGTTATGTGTGTGTGTGCGTGTGTGTGTGTGTGTGTGTGTGTGTGTGTGTGTGTGTGTGTTGTGTGTGTGTGTGTGTGTGTGTGTGTGTGTGTGTGTGTGTGTGTGTGTGTGTGTGTGTGCGTGTGTGATCAACAGGCACGTGGACACGCTGATCAAGTGTGTCAACTCTCAGCCCGTCAATGTGGTCAGCAATCGTTGCTGGCCAGTTGTGGACCAGGCTCTGACCGGTTTTCTCCGTGAGTGGCTGTGGCTGGTGGCTGTCTGTCTGTCTGTCTGTCTGTCTGTCTGTCTGTCTGTCTGTCTGCATCTCTCTCCTCTCTCTCTCTCTCCTCTCTCTCTCTCTCTCTCACACACACACACACACACTCTCTCTCTCTCTCTGTCTCTGTCTCTGTCTCTCTCCTCTTCTCACACAAACACTCTCTCTCTCTGTCTCTCGCTCTGTTCTCTTCTCTCTTCCTCACACACACCCACACCTCTCTCTCTCCTCTTCTCTGTCTCTCTCTTCTCTCTCCTCTATAGGCTCTGTTCCTCTCTCTCTCGCTATCTCTCTCTCTCCTCTTCTCTCTCTCTCACACACACACACACACACACACACACCACACTCTCTCACTCTCTCTTCTCTCTCTCTCTCTACCCTCTCTCTCTCTCTGTCTCTTCTCTGTCTCTTTCTCTGTCGGCTGGGTGGAGAGGGGGGGGAGGGGGGGGTAGGGGTAGGTGTTACAGCCGTTTTGCAGTCGTTGTCATTTTGTTGTTGTTGTTTTTTGTTTGCTGTGCTGCTGCCAGTTAATGAAAATTCTGCTGCTGCTGCTGCTGCTGACATGTGATGAAATTCTGCTGTTACTGCTGCTGCTGTGGTTTGCAAACTGTCTGTTACTGCTGCTGCTGGACTTTTCGTTTCTTCGTCAACGTTTTCATATACATCATCGTTTTTTCATCGTTAATCATCATCATTATCATCGTCATTATCATCATGTTGTTCATCATCGCTATCACCTCATCGCTAATAATCATCGCGTTCATCGTTTATAATCATCGCTTTCATCATCGTTATCATCGTCATAGCCTATCTTCATTCGTTATATGTTCGTCCGTCGTTTCGACGATGATCTCAAAAACAGCAGAGAAGGCAGCTGATGTTTCGGAAAACTGGCAGAAAATTTTGATTCTATAATGGAGCTGCTCTTGCCCACAGTCTACATCCCAACTTCTCGCGGCCAAGCGGGCATAAGGGACAGTCAGCGTTTGGAGATGTTTCTCCAAAGGCCACTAGCCCCCCAGGGCTGCAGCACATATGAGACTGTGGAGTCAAGGCCTCCTAGTCAGATAGTCTAGTCGATCACTAAAGGACCTAAAGTGTGTAAAGAGGATTCCAATGAGTGGAAAAAGCCAGGTCATACAGCCTCTACTTTGCTTCTTCGCGATCATCATGTTGTTTATCATCCTCATCATCGTCGCTATCATCATCGTTATTAGCATCATCAAGTCATCATCATCATCACAGCATCCCTTGTTGGACGATGTTACAGACAGTACAGGTTACCCTGCAGCTTACGCCGACCCTGAGAGGAAAGTGAGGAAAGACCTCGGTGCTGACCCTCCTGCTATAGGTAAGCAGCATCCCCCCCCCCCCCAACACACAAACACACATTATTTAAAGGGCCGTTGGGCCTTTGCTTTTGTTTTTGATTTGGTTTGGCTTTGGTTTGGATCTCTTGTTAAAAGGCTTCTCTGAGCTTCACCCACGATGCGATTTGGCGGTATGCGCCGTTGTTTGGTTAGGGTGTGTTTTTTTGTTTGGGGTTTTGTTGTTTTTTGGTTGGGGGGGGTGTTGTTGAGGGGAGGGGTCACTATGAAGGTTTAGCCGATTCCCTGCTTCGGCGACGATGGTCTAAACACGACACCTGTGTGCACGCTCTTTGTGGTGACATATTCTTCACCGACCCCCTTGCCAGCAGTGCCTACTTTTCCGCTAGTGGAACTTCGTGCGCAAGCGTTCTGCGTGGTTAACCGTAACACGAGGACCTTGGTTTTATGGTCTTATATGAAGACTTGGGGGTTTAAAGTGGAGTTCCAACTGATGTTAACGCCCAAGAGGGAAAAAGACCCCTCGAACGGGAGGTCTTGATAGTGGCTCGAACCCGGCAGTCAGATTACGAACTCCAGCCTAACCACAAAGCTATCCCGCCCACATTATAAGCATCCAACGTAAAAGTATGTGTTCCTCTTAACTATGCGGTCATTTGGGAGTGAGGAAGATTGTCAGGAGACCTCAGCCTTCCTCAGGGACCTAGCATAATTGAGAGCGGCGCCCCATCTCCTTCTCCTCTCTCTCTCTCTCTCGCCTGCTTTACTTTCCTGAGCCTTAAAGAGGCAGGGTACCTTTTACGCTAGGTGAACTGGGGACTGTACTGAAAGCAAAAGGCGCGCAAAGGCGTCCCTATCTACTTGGTAAACCACGCTCAACGCTGCCTTAAAAGTGACTTAACTTGGAAAGCGATGTGTTCTGACACTGAGCATTCCCCGTCCCCACAGTAGCATCTTGTTAGGAGTTAATTCTCTACTTGTGTATTGTGTCTTTTCTGTGGCGTGCGTGGTACGCGTGCTTGTGTGTGTGTGTAGTGTGTGTGTGTGTGTGATTGTGGTGTGTTGTGTGTTTGTCGTGTGTATGTGTGTGTGTGGTGTGTGTGTGTTGTGTGTTGTGTGTGTTGTTTTGTGTGTGTGTGTGTGAGAGAGAGAGAGAGTTTCTTCATTTTAAACGTTTCTTCCATTAAATAGTGAATCTAGATGGGGAAAAGTGTTTTACCTTTGAAGTTTTTGTGTGTGTTGTGTGTGCGTGTGTGAATCTGTGGTGTTGCTGTGTTGAATCTGTGTGTGTTGTCTGTGATGGTGTTGCTGCGTGGTGTGTGTGTGTGTTTGTGTGTGTGTTGTGTGTGTTTAGTGTTTGTGTGTTGTGTGTATATATTGTTGGTGCGCGCGCGCGGCGCGCGATGTTTTTGTGGTGTTGTGTTTATTTTTATTTATTATATATTTAAATCTTTTATATCGAGGATTAATGGGAAATAAGCAGTTGTATGTTTGTGTTGTTTGTGTCTGTGTGTTGTGCGTCTGTGTGTGTCTGTGTCTGTTTGTGTGTGTATGTGTGTGGCGTACGTGCCTGTGTGATGTGTGTCTGTGTCTGTAGTGTGTGTGCGTTCTGGTTGTGTATGTGTGCGTCTGTCTGTTGTGTGTCTTGTGCGTGTCTGAGTGCGTGCTTGTGTGTCGTGGCTTTGTGCGTATTTGTGTGTGTGTGTGTGTGTGTGTGTACGTGCGTGTGTGTCTCTGTGTGGTGGTCTGTTTGTGCGTGCGCGTGACGTGTGTGTGTGTGTGTCATGTGTGTGTCTGTAATTCTGTGGTACGTGCGTGTGTCTGTTGTGCGTGCCTCTGTGTCGTGTGTGTGTGGTTGTGTGATTATGTTGTGTCTGTGTTGTATGTGTCTGTGTCTGTGTGGTGTGTTCTGGTGTGTCGTTTGTGTAGGTGATTGTGTTTTGTGTGTGTGCGTTGTGTGTGTGTGCGTCTGTGTGTGTGTCTCGTGCGTGTCTGTGTGCGTGCAGTGGCGTATGCGTGCTTGCCGATGCCTGGGCGTGTGTGTGTGTGTGTGTTGTTGTTTGTTACGTGCGTGTGTGTTCTGTGTGTGTTGTCTGTGTGCGTGCGTGCGGTGTGTAGTTTTGTGTGGTGTCTGGTGTTGTTGTCTGTGTGTGTACGTCGTGTGTCTGTTGTGCGTTCCTCTTGTGTGTGTGTCTGTTTTGAGTGTGTGAGTGTCTGTGTCTGTGTGTGTGTGTTTTTGTGTCTGAGTGTGTTGTGTGTTGTGTTGTGAGTGTCTGTGTGTGTCTGTGTGTGTGTGTGTTTCAGACAACGGCAGAGCAGAACGCCAGGGGGCATGAACACCATCCCGAATGACCGGAGATCACGGAATTATCATTCATGCGCGCGCCATGCCCATGGTTCATGTATGGCATGCTGGGGGGAGGGGACTGGGAGCTTTCGGGGTTTTAGCTCAACACCACCTCTCTCCACACCCCCCATTCTGCTTCACCTCACCTTTCCCTGGCTTTTGCTTTATCCGCCTCTTCCTAATCTTTCGGGTGGTGTTTTTTGTGGTTTTTTGTTTTGTTTCGGTTTTTGGTGTTTTAGGGGGTTATCTTTTTGCGTGGGTTTCTCGGATTTGGGGATTTGTTTGTTTTGGTTGTTGTTTTATAGTGGGATATGTTTTTCTTACAGAAATCTTCAGGCTGCAACTGGTAATGGGTGGTTTTTTCTGTGGGCTTGTGAAAAGCTAAGCTATACCTCTTGCCTAATGATAGCAGTTCTCACTTGGTTTGTTTTGGGTTTTTTTGTTTTGTTTTTATATTGATCATTTCTCTCTCTCTCTCTCTCTCTCCCTCTCTCTCTCTCCCTCCTCTCTCTCTCTCTCTCTCCTCATCTCCTTCTCCTCTTCTCTCTCTCTCTCTCTCACTGTGGAGAATATCTCTGTTCTTTCCTATGGAATTTAGTGCGGGCAGGTGAATGACACACAGGGCACACTGTCGTGGGTTCCTTTACTTGTGTTAAATGTATTTCTTATAATCGATTTCTGTCAAACATGTCTTTTTTCTTTTTTAGAAACTTGTTTGAGTATTATGGGGGCAAATGTACAAGCAGAAAAAATTAGTGATCGATTGGTTCTTTAAATCATTCCTACGGGTGAAAAAATGTAAAAAAGGGAAAAATGTTTTTGTTATCTTTGTTGGATCTTTTTGTCATTTTCTAGGAAAAGTAACAAATAAACAGTGAATAGATCAAAACAATTTTTTAAAAACTTATAGCCTTGGCTTAGCTCTGTTTTACCACTGTCTAGGTGGGGGGGGGAAGGAAAACTCTAAGACACTATCGTTTTTTTGCTCAAATTACAAGACTCGTACAATTTAGGACTCTAAAAAGTTTAAATGGTTTTGTCCCATAACCTACACGGTCGTTCCGTTAGTGGGACGAGGCGTCAGAGACCTCAACTTCTCTAGGGGGCAAGATATTGAGTGGGGCACCATCTCCTCTCCTCGCTGCTTTACCTTCCTGGACCCTAAAGAGTCAGGTACCCATTTACCAGCTGGCGGTGAAAATAGATTATCAAATTTAAGGAAAAAAAAGAAAACCTTTTTAGCCATTGGCATTAGGCCCTGTTTTGTCACTGTCTGGTGATGCGGGGGGTGGGGGGGAGGAAGGAGGATCTAAGACACGATCGTGTGGGGCTCAAAAATACAAGAACTGGTACTATTAGGACCTACAACATTTTTGTTGTTGAATATCAACCAAGAAACTTAATAATTGAGAGCCCTAACATTTTTCCCATGGATATTGCATATAGATCGCTAGCCAATCGACACGTGAATCATTTACAATGATACACAAGTATTTTATAATTAATATAGAGAGGGGGGGTGGAAGATTTAGCGGATTTGCAGATTCTTTTGCCACTGTATCTTTCCAAGTGGGCCGTTCATGATGTTTGAAAGATGAATTTGGTGGGAAAAGGAGAATTCTGTGTTTTAAAAAAAAAACACAATACTGTGTTTTATATAAATTATATTTGCTCTTGTTTATCGCGTTGTTGTTTTGAGGAGAGGGTACGCAGAGAGAATATCGTGGCAATTGATGCTACCACGTGTGGTTTTTTTGGTTGTTTGTTTTTAGATGATGTGGTGTATGTGTTTTATGTTGCGCGTGAGAGAGGGAGGGGGGGGGAAAAAAAGGGTATATTTAAACCTCTCTCTATATCTACAATCTATCTATCACGTCTTCTTTTTTCTTCTCCTCCTTCTTCTTCTTCTTCTCTTCTTCTCTTCGTCCTTTCCTATCCTCATTTCTCAATCCTCCCTCTTCCTCCTCCTCCTTTCTTCCTACCTCCTCCTCCTTCTCTTCCTCCTCCTCCTTCCTCCTCCTTCTTCTTCTTCAAAATTCTTCGCATTCTTCTTCTGGCTTCTTCTTCTTCTTTGCATTCTCCTTCTTCACATTCTTCTTCTTCTTTTTCGCTTTCTTCTACTGCAACATTCTTCTTCTTCGCAATCTTCTCTTCTGCTCATTTCTTCATCGCATTTTCTTCTTCTTCGCATTCTTCTTCTGCGCATTCTTCTTCTTCGCATTCTTTTTTGTGCATTTTATTTCGCATCTTCTTCTTCTTTGATTCTTCTTCTTCGCATTCTTTCTTCTTTTGCATTCTTCTTCCGTCTTTCTTTCGTATTTTTCGCATTTTGCGTTCTTCCTTCTTCTTTGTTATTTTTCGCATTCTTCTTCTTCCTCCTTCTGTTCTCTTCCTTAACGCTTGAGGATGTGGTTGGGTGTGTTGCACTAAATTTTTCAGGCAGTGTCCTTCTTGTAAGAACGGAACCAGCGGAGCCCATCCCTCTACAGGTTACAGATTGCATGCTAGGTATGTTAGTACCGTTTCATAACTACGACCGCTGAAATGATCACGGGGGGCCTTTGGACTTTCTCCTGCATGGTTATATACCTGGAGAGAATGAAGGCACGGCATGTCTGCACTTCAGTTGGAGGTTGTAAAAAAATCCCACCTTTATTGCATAGGTTCTGCACTGCTAAGATTCGACCCAGAACTTCAGGAAAAACACAGAAAGGAAATCAAATGCTCTATACATTAGCTAGAGAGAGAGCGATAGAGAAAAGAGATGAAGAGGATTTGGAGAAACTCTGGAACTTCATGAACTCTGACCGTTTAATTGTACTTCGGCTTGGGCCAAATAGGTCAAGGGGGACACAAAAAGGGAACAAAACTGAAATATGTAAATCAATAGTTTTCTGTCTACTGTCTAGTGATGCACCACATTCTACAAAACACATAGCACACGACTGAGAGCATCGTCCTTCCTCATAATCCCTAAACACATGATGTCACCGTTATCAGTAATTACATTCAATACAATCATCGTTATTTACTTCATCATCTTCATCCTATATCCTTGTTTGTTATAGTTATCAATTCCGAAAGTGACTCTTGGTCTTGATAATTATTTTAGTTACATCAATATAAGCATGACCACTTTCCATCATTACTTGTTTAGCATTCAAATTGCACACACACAATTCATGAGCTCTCGCACGCGCACGCAATACAACACATGCACTCACTCACCACGCAGGTTGTGCACGGGCATCACACCACACATACACACAGACATACTCACAGGCACACATGACACACACCTAAACACACACACACCACACACACACACACACACACAAACACACACAACACATCACATCAGCATTACAGAAGCAGTACTTAACTCAACAAAAACCACACATTTATATCTAATGTGAAGTTAGTCAAAAGCCATCAAAGGATATCATATTCAATCAAGTTTCTCTACCTCCTGTTCACTTGCATGGAAAAATGAAACTGCAGGACCATGTTGCATTTCTGGTAGTTTACTATTAGAGTCATTTTGTAAATAACACATGGAAGGGGGTTTTACTACCCCCCCAGAAACTTTGTTCTTCAAATCAGGAATATGTGGGGATCATACAACAGAAAATGCTCTTCGTCTTCCATTGCTGCCTGCAAAATGGACATGATTTCTTCTGCGGGGAATATTACTAAATCGGTGCACATTTGATTGATAGGCAGAACAATTAAATCATGACTTTGTGAACTGGCAACTCGGAAAAGTAAGGTTTCTCATGTCAGTCACATATTTTTCCTTTTCAAAAATTATTTTAAAGGAATTATAATTACTATACCTATCACGGTCTCTGAATAGTGCCAGACCACCTCTTGGGTTGTATGATCAAACAAGTCTCTGCTTCACTAACCTATATAAACACTTTGACCTGACCGACACCTTTGCTGCAACCAAACAAAACTAAACCCTTGTCCTCACATAGAATTTCCCTTAATTTTTTTATAACCCACAATCTTTACCAATTTCTATCTAATTCACAGCATCTGATAAGCTTTGTGTGGAAGTCTTTCATTATTCATTGTAACATCTAAACCATACTTATGACAGAAATACTAGATACACATACAGAGGATAATCTTCCTAAATCACCATAAACTTTTTTATTTGGAGTTCTCACTGGAACACCTAAAAAAATCTTTTGCAAGCCATAGCCTGAGCTTTTTCTAACTGAACTAATTTTGTTAACCCCTTATTATTCAGAAGCTCAGCAGAATTTGGGGCTAGAACCTATTACATCAAAATCTTATTAAAAAATGTTTTGGTGGGTTCATTTCTTTATATTTGAAAAGCCCTATTCAGTTAAACAACCTGGCTTATCTACCCTTATGATGCCAACCGTTCGGTACCTCTTTTCATGCTAAATCAATTGTAGTGAAATGGAATCTAATAAACAATAACTATTAACAAACATCTAGTTTCTTACCATTAAAAAACACTTCTCATGACGTCTAAATACCCTCTTTTCTGAATACCATAATTTTGGTCTTTCTCCAGTTTGTTCACATTCAATTCCATGACATTTCAACAGTTATGTAGGGATGTTTAGTTTGGTTTTGTAAGCACTTGCCAATGAAGTAGAAAGCCAAAGCACATCATCCCGCAAAGAGCAATTAAACAATTCCATAATGTCTGGCAAAATTTGGATACATGTCTTCCTTTAACATTCATATGACTAATCAAGCCTGATTTATCTAAAAACAGAAAATAACTAGACCTTCTTAAAACACACCCTTGCCTTACCCCAACTGGCATCAAAATACTCGTACGTTCACAATTTGCCGTACACATGAGACCTAAAGAAGATTACAATTGCTTTCAAGGAAGAAAGCCAAAAAATTTTCATTCACACCTTGGTTTCTCAGCATTCAAGCAGGTTTGGTCATGCTGTACAGAATCAACTCTTTTTTGAAATCACAAAAGGTACATACAATTTCTTCGTTTTTTCATCATACTTTTTGGACAATGCCATATAATTAAATATTTGATCAAACAGTTGAATTCCCCTTCAGAAACCTGCCCTGACTTTCGAAATTTATTATTTTGTCTTTCTAAACCAGTTATAAAGTCTGTGCATTTCAATTTATTGTTGTAAACATTTTAAATAATACTTCTTAACAGTGACACTCCTCTGTAAAATTATCTGCTTTTTGATATCTCCTTTTTTGTAAATATGGTATTATTATGGCTTTTGACACTCTTTCGGATAAACACCTAAACTGATAAAAATAGTGAGTTAAAAATTTTCACCAAAAAACTCAAGTACAGCTTGCGTCCATTTTTTAACATTTCAGCTAATATATTGTCAATTCCCACAGGCTTTTCCTTTATTTTAAGCTTTGATATCGCTGTACTACTGTCTGTTTCACAGATATTTTCTTTGTTCCAAAGTCGTGTTTATCTCCTTTTCTTTTTAAATTCAACTTTCCCCAATTCCTTCTATGTTTACTTCAAAGGTTTTGAAATAATTTTTGAAGTGGTTTATAACCTTTCCATCACTACTAATAGAGTTGTTAAAATCACAACACGGTTGTGAAATACATTTGTTGAAGTGGTTTATACCAGTCATCACTTACTATAGAGTTGGTAATCACAACACGGTTGGGAAATACATTGTTGAGTGGTTATACAGTCATCACTACTAATAGAGTTGTTAATCACAAACACGGTTTGAAATTCATTTTGTTTGAAGTGTTTTTACCAGTCAATCACTACTAATAGATGTGTTAATCACAACACGGTTTTGAAATACAATTGTTGGAAGTGGTTTATACAGTCATCACTACTATTAGAGTTGGTTAATCACATACCGGTTTTGAAATACATTGTGAACGTGTTTTACAGTCATCACTACTAATAGAGTTGTTAATCACAAACTCGGTTTTTGAAATCATTGTTGAAGGTGTTCTATACCGTCATCACTACTAATAGAGTTGTAATCACAACACGGTTTGAAATACATTGTTGAAGTGGTTATTATAACAGTCATCACTACTAATAGAGTGTTAATCACAACACGTTTTGAAAATACCATTCTGTTGAAGTGGGTTATACCAGTCATCATTACTAAATAGAGTTGTTAATCACAACACGGTTTTTGAAATACATTGTTGGAAGGGGTTTATTACCTGTAATCCACTACTAATAGAGTGTTAACACTACCGGGTTTTGAAAAACATTGTTGAAGTGGTTATACTTCATCATTATAAAGAGTTGTTAAATCAAACACGGTTCTGAAATTACATTGTTGATAGTGGTTTATACGTCATTAATACTAATAGAGTTGTTAATCACAACACGGTTTTTTGAAATACAATTATTGAAGTGGTTTATACCAAGTCATCACTATAATAGAGTTGTTAATCACAACACGGTTTGAAATACATTGTGAAGTGGTTTATAAACCAGTCATCACTACTAATAGAGTTCGTTACCACAAAAACACGGTTTGAAATACATTTTATTGAAGTGGTTTTATACCAGTCATCACATACTAATAGAGTTGTTAATCACAACACGGTTTTGAAATACATTGTTGAAGTGGTTTTATACCAGTCATCACTACTAATCGAGTTGTAATCACAACACGGTTCTGAAAATGCATTGTTTTGAAGTGGTTTATACCAGTCAACACTACCTAATAGAGTTGTTAATCTCAAACACGGTTTCTGAAATACATTATGGAAGTGGTTTTTATACCAGTCATCACTTATTTAGAGTTTGTTAATCACAACACGGTTTTGAAATACAGTGTTGAAGTGGTTTATAACAATCATCATACCTAATAGATGTTGTTAATCACAACACGGTTTCAATCCCATTGCTTCTTACTTCTTTCCCAAAAGTTGTGAAGAATTAGAAATGCTATTTGCCAATGATTCTGCTTTTCATTCTTTTATAACTTTGTTTTTTTGGTCTTTAGCAACGTTTATATAATTTTCTTTTATCGACATAAATTTAGTCTGTCCTCTTCCTTTTCTGCTTTTCGGAAATGGTTAACATTTGGACTACTTTCTTTTTTGCTACTTTCACATTCATCATCAAAACCATTCAATTTTCGACTTGGTTGTGCTAGTAGATGTCTTTTTTTTAACATGCATAACTAGCATCTTCAAAGTTTTAACAAAACATATCTAAAGCCTCTTCTATAATGTTTATCCTATAGTAATTTGTGGCCATTGTGAATTTTTTCTGCATGTCAGTACTGTTTTAATGCTTAAAAAGTCAATCTTCTTATTCTCATTCCTTATGAGTTTTCTATAAGAAATTGTCTTTTAGAATTCTCATGCATTAGTTTCTACAATTTGTTCGTTGGCTTTTATCTTCATACAAACAGGGAAGATGTGTCCGAATCTAGTTAGTTTTCCACAACTAATGAAGTATTTTTTAACAGATGTTACTTAATTCTAAAGATGCAATTAAGTAGTCAACTGTACTTGCAACATGAAAGATGCTTATAAAGGTTATAACTATCATCGAATTCTGAAACTCAAGCCATCAGCATAACACATACAAACATATTTACATAGCTCCAATTAACTGTATTACGAAATACAATTTGTTTCAGAACCATGTGATTTCCTGGGAATTTGGAAATTAGAAAATGTATCTGCAAATTGTCAAAATCATCAAGTCATCCCAACATTATAATTATAGGTGAGCAGTTCGAGCATGAAATCCCTGTGAGTATAAAGATTAAGTCATCATATAACTTTGGAGCCTCAAAGTAAACATTGCTCAGATCTTCATTACATAAAACCCCTTGTTTGGTTTATCCAAATACAGAATTACACAGAGGAAATATATGTACAAATCAACGTTGTATTTTGTTTGGTAACCCAACAAATCTTTGTGCAACTTTACAAACAACAGTTATTTCAGTCTCAACCTTCAAAAATTTTTCCACAAAAGGATCAAAGGATTTTCTGACAAACAGAATTAACCTCCCGATTACCCTTCCTGATGAGATAGGTTTTTGGCCTTTTGAAACAAAACATTAAATATTCACTAAAAGATGGGAAATCGAAATCAGCTGTAACAAAGTTTCTGTTAAAGCAAATGATCTCATATTTGAGCAAAAAAAAACTAATAAAAATCTCCTGTTTTTTAATTTTAGGCACAGACATTAGCATTAATAGTTAGAAAATTAATTTCAGTACTTAGTTTACACAGTGATCAGACTGCACTGCCTCTAGCCTGGTGCTTTCATTTGCAGTTCTGGAAAAAATTAATTCCTTGCTGCTGAACATTGAAATTCTGTGGCCCAGCAACCAAATCCTCTATTTTGCCCTCCTGGGCTACCCTCTATTTTTTGGCTTTTGTCTTTATCTGTGAGGGTTGAATCTCTTTCACTGTCACCTGAGTGAAGTCTGTTAAAAGAATCAGTAATGCTACTTTGGCTACCAGACCTTTACGGCAGCTTTGCTTACCAGTGACTACTTGAGAAGCAGCACGCCTGAGCCGTAAAGCCTGCTTTGAGCTCAGAGACTGTCTGGTCTGCCTGCCTCTCTGTCCTTGTGGTGGGTCACTGCTCTGTGGGTTCACTGGCTCCCCTGCAATACTTGCATCATCTTTCTTGTTAAATCTGTTGTCCCTGGTACATAGTTTGCCCTGTTTGTGACCGTCTCTACTTTCTACTTTGTTGTCAGTGTACTCATCGATATCTGTCTTGTCAGTCTCTGATTCAGTCATGTCTATATCTGTCATCAGAGTTCTGATGTTCCCAGTGGTAATGTTATCATCAGTCACTTCATAGTCTTTGTTCCTCCTCTGTCTTTTTCATCCCTGACAACTTTGTCAGATTTGTCGTTATCCGGGATTTTGTCGGTATATCATCATCTGTCTCCTCGCTAGCAGCAATACCAAGAAACCCTTTCATCAATGTCATCAAGATTTTCAACAGTCCTCTGTCTGGTTACTTCTTCAGAATATACTGCAACAATGTCCTGCACCATTCAGTGGGTCATGATCTTTTGACTCTTCTTTGTCACAGTCACTCTTGTCATATTCAGTTGTCAAATGTTGTCTTTTCTTTTGTACATGTCTGCATGTGTGTATTGCAGGATTTAGTCTTTGGTCAGAGTCTGTGTTTTTCTTTTTCTCCCTCACATAAACAATCCTCTCTGGCTCAGCTTGCCTTCTGTGAGTCACTGCCTCACTGTAGAGATGGGGACCTGGCACAACTGGTACAACACTGCCCCTTCTCCTGTCTTGATGACCAGTCTTCTGCTGTGGCGTCCTTCTGTCTTCACTGGTGACAGCGTAGAAGTGGTTGGTTGGCTGCCCTCTGCTTGCCCTCTCCTGTTGAGCCGCATGTTGCTGAGGTGATCCACCGGTTCTCTGCCAGGACCTGTTGTGCACTCGTGACTGGTGATTGTCACAATGCTGGTCCTCTTGGGCACGTAGGGGACTGTAGTGATGCTGAGCCCTCTCCTTCCCAGGCTGATGACCGTTCGGAAACACAGGACCTGCACTTCTGTTGTAAGCTCCACGTCCCCTGTCCTGGATTGGGGGCCACTTCTCTTCTTGGTAGTGAGGTTGATGGTTGTAGCGACCCTTGGGATCATCACGCCAATGACTGGGCTGTTGCCTTTCTTTCACCTGCAGCTTTCCATGATGGAAATATGCTATTTTACCCTGGCTTTGATGAAAGTCTATCATTTCTCTTTGGTGAGATGTTAGGTCAGCTGACACCTTGATGCCACTCCTCCTGAGATTGTCACGAAGCTCCTTGTCTCCCATCACAGCCATCTTATCGGCCCATCGGCAGAAATGAACAATGATGGGTCATGGTTCACTTCTCCAAGCATAAGGTTTGCCAATGCAATATGCTCTTGCAATGTCTTCTTGGCGCCAGTCCAAATAAGGGGCATGGTTATTTAAAATGTCAATCACATACTGAGTTATTGTGTGATCTGTTTCTCCTTGAAGTTCTTCAACATTTATCAACTTTACATTGTTAACTTTTGTTTCGCTCAGTTGATTCCAACTTTTTCTCCAGTGCTTCCAGCCTGTCAAATATGATTTGTCTGTCTTCTTTCAATTCATGAATGTCATCCTTGTTTTGTGTCACACACTCTTTCAGTGCAATAATCTCTTCAAAGAAATGAGAGATTCTCCCATCTAGAGCTGTAAACTTTTCTTCAATGCTGCTCTTTATCCCATTAGAGTGCACAAGAAGTCCTTGCTGGATCTGTGTAAAACGCCAGTCTATCATATGCATGATATGTGCTGGTGATGAAAACAATTCACTTTGAGACATTTTGAACTTCTTTCAAGCGCCTGTTTTCAAAACTGGATATTGTCACAGTACACAAGCACCCAACATAGGAGCGGAGCAAAGGTCAGGGATTCGTCACACATCACTATTACCAGTTAGCATTAGGCTTGTGGCTTGCAGTGTGCATGCACCACAGCTGCCCTGTTGTTCACTTGCACGTGCATTGTGCCTAAGAAGTTCGTTGTTTTGACAACAAATGAGTTCAGGTCCAAAACCGGTTTCTCTATATGTCCAAAGTAATTAACAAAAACGTTAGTTTCGGCATTATTACTAACCTCATTTGTGATTTATTTATATTTTCCTCTTTACCAGTCCTTCTTCAACACTGTTACCAAAAATCACCACACTATATAAACCAGAAGTCACTTTTTCATGCATAATGCAGAGCACTCAAACACCACGTCCATCGGCACACACAGCGTTCCAGCAAGCCGAGAGAGGAGAGAGAGAGAGAGAGAGAGAGAGAGAGAGAGAGAGAGAGAATTGAATTGAATTGAATTGAATTAGTTTTATTTAAAGAGGGTTACGGCATAAGCAAACTAACATGCTTTTTTACAACCAGCCCTCTTGGCAAATGAAAACCAAAAAACCAATTTAAAAAAAAACTCTCAGACAAACAACAAAATTTTGTTCAAAGAAAAAGGGAAAAAAATCAAAAACATCCAAAATGGAGAAAGAGAGAGAAAGAGGGACGCTTTGACGCTTTGACCAATTTATTGTCATTGCCCAAAGTGGCCTATTGACAAGGGGGGTTATACACGACTTTCTTTTGTAAATACAAATAAATACAAGAAAAATCACATGATGCATTTAACGTAATGAAAACCAAAAAACCAAACATGAGCTCTTATGAAGGATACCACTTTAAGCTCTGACGTAAACTCAGTTTCAAAATGAACACAAAGTAATAACAAGGATGAACAATAGGAACCAATAAGCAATAACTAAAATAATGAAAAGAACATTCTAGAATGCTATATTAGACCATCCATTGACATTGTATGTGAAATTTTCAAAAAATATTCTTGCTGGAGACTACAGCGTAATTATAAATGTTTCTTTAGGTGTTTCACAAAATGCTGGAGTTAACATAATATAAATGTTACTTTAGTTTAGTCACAAATGTTAAGCTAATTGGAACTTAGCTGTAATTGTCTTAATTTCAGTGCTTCAGCAATAAACTTTGCAACCGATTTGATCACAATATCATCATCGGATGATAAGATAGAAAAAATATCTTGCCTTCCGAAAGCTTCTAGATTGAGAACACCACAGTTTTCACGTATGGAAACATATGATTGACAATGAAACAGGAAATGCACTTCATCATCAAGAATATGACCACACAAAGGGCATGAGAACTGTGTGGACGTCTCAGGTTGAAACCATCTTTTGTTTGCATTGAAGCCGAGTGTTCTTAGTCAAAATCTTGCATAAATTAGTCGATGCCATTTGTCAGTGACTATTCGAAGATACTTTTCAGCTTGAAAAGCACACTTAAACGAAAAAAAAACAGCAGTATTTATCTTTACTTTCCATGTCCGAGTGCCAATTTTGTTTAAATGAACAAATGAGTCTGTCTTTCAATTCAGAAATAAACCCATGCTCGCTACCTACTTCCTGAGACAACCACACGATTCCGAAACCATGTTCTGATAAATACTTTTTAACTTGATATGCCCAATTCTTCTTACCCAGCTCCATTTGTATAGCCATCATGTCATAAGACTGCCTACATAAACGTGACCCTGGAAGTTTCAGTAGTTTTAGCCAGTACTTAATACACTTAACAGACGTTCTGATGTTTAAAGGATATCTTCCCGTTTCTCCATATAGTACAGTATTTGACGAATGGATTGGGACATTTAAGAAACGTTTGATAGCATATGTATGTATTTTTTCTATTTGTGGATTAACAGTAAGTCCCCATATTGCAGATGCATATGTAAGTAAAGGTTCTATTTGAAAATCAACAATTTCCAAATAAAACAATCTACTGAATTCAGCTTTCGTAACGTTTTTAAGATTTCGATTACACCTTTTTTTCCTTTCCTGCAACATTCACACCATGCAACATTCAAACTTAGCTTCATTGAAAATGTCATCCCTAGGTACTTATAAGAATTCACGACTTCCACTTCAGCATTTCCATAAAACCATTTTTCACTCACTGATAAATGTCCACCCATTCTAAAAATCATGATGTTCGTTTTTTCCATATTGACTGATAAATCTAGGCGATCTGCCTCTTCCTTTAATATATCTAGTTGGTTTTGTAAACCTAGTACCGTGTCAGACAAGAGAATCATATCATCGGCAAATAGTAGTAAAAATACCTCCATTGCTCCTGAGATAAACTGAATACCATGTTTTCCTTTTTGTTAATTCAACGGCTAATTCGTTTAAAAAAAAAAATAATAATTGTGGACTTAATATACACCCCTGCTTCACTCCTTTTGGACATTCGAATATTCCAAATAATCATATCCTGCGCGTTACACATGCTAATACTGATTTATATACACTCCTTAGTGCCATATATAATTTACCGTTTATTCATTTTTACGCAGAACAGTCCTAAGATATTACGATTAACAGAATCGAACGCCTTACGAAAATCGACAAATGCAACAAATAGTTTTTTATTTGATTGCAAGTATTTTTTAACAATAGAGTATAGGGTGAATATATGATCAGTAGTACTATAATTTGCTCGAAAATCTGCTTGTTCTTCAAGCAGTTTTTCATTCTCTTCAGCCCATCTAGTTAACCTTTTATTCAAAATATAAGTATATATTTTGCTGACGATGCTAGTGAGGGCTACTCCACGATAATTGTCTGTTTTAGTGCTTTCGCCTTTTTTGTAAATAGGAATAATTATAGACTTGGCCCACTCCAAAGGGAAAGCACCTCTTTCAAAAACATCGTTGAAGAGTTGAGTTAGGAAGGAAATAACAATTGAGTTGGCATTTTTTTAGCATTTCGCCTATTATTTTGTCTGAACCAGCACTTTTTCTTGTTTTTAAATGCTGGATACCGGCAATAACTTCATTTTCTTTGATAGTATTATTAAACAATGGTTCGAAATCATCATCTTCGTCCATTACATATATATCCATCTGTGTTACACTATCATCCGAGCTGTTAAAAACGTGTAAGAAGTGATCATACCATTCTTGAATAGATATGTTATTATATACAAGAGCCTTTCGATTCACAGACCTAATTATAGACCAAAATGTTTTGGCGTCGTTAAGAGAATTTTTCAGTTTATCCAATAATTATATTCAGTTCAAATTCCTGTTCTTTTGTTTTCCTTAATTTGACATATTCTTTTCGCGCTGTTGCGTATAACTCCCTTTTCTCTAACTTATCATGATTTGTCTGACATCGCTGAAATCTTTTTAGTAACCTCTTTACTTCTTGCTTCTTTTGTTTGCATTCAGTATCAAACCAGTCATTACAATTCCTTTTCCCTCCACCAACTTTTCGGACCATGCATGCAGCTGCCCCACATAAGGCATTTACAAAATATTCTACACTTTCATTTATATCAGTCGGCAATGAGTTAAAAGCTTTCTGTATACTTTCGAGAAATTCAACAGTGTTCAGCTCATTTTTGTATTTCTCAGCATTACTGTCAGACCATATGATTTTCTCTTCACCTCTTTGCTCTGTATCCTGTGTTTCAGTACAATCGTAGGCATCTTTCCATGTTGTTTCAACTGGAAGATGCCACAAATCAACACAGTCTCCAATGCACAAATCGAAACTTGATAACATATGACACGGAACAAGAAAATAATCGATAACACTGCAACCGTTAGGAGATACAAAAGTATAGTTACCCTATTTATCTCCCTCACAGCCGCCATTCAAAATAACCATATCAAACATAAAACATAAATCTAATAATGATTTACCAAAACTGTTCATTATACCATCCTTCGAGAAACGCACACAAACTTCATCATCCATACTATCAAATTCTAGATCTCTAATATAATTTGTCATTTCTTCATGGTCAGCTTGTTCATGACCTGTCCTCGCATTTAAGTCTCCCATAATCATAAGATACATGCTGTCCTTTTCGAAGTATTGTGCAAGTGTTTCCTCTAATAATAATATACCATTTTTAACCATCTTTTCATCATAAACAGGGCTTCCTTCCGGAGCAACATAGCAAGCTAGCAAGATAACATCTTTATCTAAGTTAAATAAACTCTTATTTATTCTTAAAGCAATTGTGTTATTACAATCTAGCATAATTTCTTCTACATATTTATCTAAACTCCTATGCACTAACAATAACACTCCTCCAGAATTCCTGCCATGATGTGAGAGTTTTTTTCGCAGGAGCACACAACTTGATATAATCCAAAAATATATAGCTGTAATCAAATGTGGAATCAAGAAAAGTCTCTGTGAGACATATAAAATCAAATCTATTTACATAGTGTATAAAGGAAACATCTTTCAGTTTATTGTGCAAATTTTCAACATTGTAATTTGAAAACGTTAAACGACTTGGATGGTCAAGCCTGTCCTATGTCTTCTTGGAACTGCTGTAATGCAGTCTCCTGTCGCTGCTGTCACCAGTCGGCCGTTTGCTGCGAGCAGAGGACGGTACAGGTGACTTGCCTGGCGAGTCGGGCAGAAGGGACCTCCTTCCCGTTTGCCGGTCTGGAGGGGGGCTGTCACGTGTTGCCCTGTTGCTGGTATTGGTGAGAGACTGAGGTGAACGCCGCGTGGCTGTCACTGCATCTCCACCACCACTCCTGGCATTCCTACCCTGCCGCTGCCTCCTGTTACACGCACAGCAGGGAGTGAAGAGAAGGGTGAAGAAGAGGCAGCGGTGACGATGACGTCAGTACCTCTGGCAGCTGGGGACTTTCCTCCTGAGGCCATCTTCCCTCTGCTGACGTGGCGAGGAGATTGCCCAGGAGGACTGGGTCTTGAGGAAGAGGCCAGGGCGGGGGCGTGCTGTGCTCCTCCACTCTTCACAACCTGAGCGAAGGACGGGGAGTCTGCATGCCCAGGCCTGACCACCAGCTGTCCCCTGTGGAAAAAAAGCTCTCTTCCCTTCCCTGCGAGCTCTGCCCACAATCTGTGCCTGTGCCCTTGTCAAGTCGTTTGCCAGTCGTATCCCTTTGTTCTGTAGTCTTAGTCTCATGTCCTTGTCTTTCAGGATTGACATTTTGTCCCCCCACCTCCCAAACTTGGCCACTATCGTTCTGGGCTGTCCATTAAATGGCTGTCCTGTCCTATGTGCTCGTGCAATGTCCTCTGGAGTCCAAGTTTTCTGTCCATTTACACTATTCAGTGCATCGATGATTGCTTGTGCACAGGCGTCATTAGATTCATGTCTACTTGGTTGGGGTAATCCCGTAGAAACGTAAATTATCTCTTCTGGAAAACCCCTCTAGTCTGTGTCTGTCTTCAGTTGGTTGATTTCTTTTCTCAATTCGAGGATTGTGTCAGAGAGTTGTTGTACCTCTTCTCTGTCCTCAATCCTTTCTTCAAACAGTTGGTGAATGTCTGATGTCCTGTCTCTCACCTTCTCTGTCAGCTGTCTGTGCTCTGTCTCCAGTCTGTCACACCTGTTGATTTCTTCACATTGTTGCTTAACTTGTCCTAGTTCGTTCTTAATGTCACCTAGGTCATTCCTTATTAGAGTCGTATGATCGTAAAACTGTTTCTGTATGTTGTCTATTATCATGGTCATCATGTCACTCATCCCCCTCATGGTATTTGTCACTGTGTCTGTTCTGTCTTTTGTGTCCGTCTGTTCATCTGTGTTGGGCCCAGGGTTGGTTTCAATGTCTCTGCTAAGCAAAAGCCATCAGAGAGAAAGAGAGAGAGAAAGAGAGAAAGAGAGAGAGAGAGAGAGAGAGAGAGAGAGAGAGAGGAGAGAGAGAGAGGAGAGAGAGAGAGAAGGAGAGTAAAACAAAACGGATCAAACCAAAAGAAAACTGATAAAAAATCGAACAAACACAGTTCCAGGGAAACAAAAAAGAGAATGACAAATTGACGATAATGGCACGGCGTTTAACTCACCATACATAGGCTACAACATAATTATAGACCAGGGTTCAAATCCCATCAAGAGTCCTGACTTAAGGAGTGTTCAGCTCCACTTCTGAAACCAGGTCATGCCTCGATGGCTTATGGTTAGCAAACAGACAATAATTACATCACGAAGCACGTTGAACAACCAGACCATTTTGGTTCCCAATCGAAGTGCCGATCCTTTATATTCCCAAACGGAGCAGCCTTTTCAGTCGCAAACCTAACTACTACATGCATGAACCTCAGTTGACCCCGGTCTAAATGTGAACTGTGACATGCTATAGTGTCATTTAGAAGAGGACTGAGATGACGCAGGCTTGTGTACCAGCTTGGTTTTTTTTTCTGGTGAACACTGCAGGTGTCTGTATCTCTGGACCTGGTCCAGGTTAGTGACAGCCAGAAAAGGAACCAAAAATACAGGCACGCCCTCACGATACGCCCACACAGGCTCTTGGTTACCTTCTTCAGATCAGTTCTATGATAGTATTATGAATCAGCCATCTGTTGCAAATGGTGGAAAGTCATGTCACAATGACTGTCTGTATGTAGATTATGACAGGGCTTTTAGAAGTTTATTTGGTAGTTTATGCTTGTGTTTTTTGTGTGGCACCTCTCATGAATAAATTCTGTTTAAAACCAAAATTTTGATAATTCAATCACTGGGCTATCCCCTCCCACAACAAATGGAAACATGTCATGAAAAAGTAAACCACTTAAGTTGTTTTGAACATACTATAATGCTCTTGTTATTATTTATTTTTGTTGTTGTTGTTATATTTATTCTCATCATTAATAATAATATTATCATTATTATCATCATCATCATCTTCTTCTTCTTCTTTTTCTTATTCTGGCTTCTCTACTCCACTCTCTTCCCTTCATCGCTCTCTTCTTCTACTTTTTGTTTTTTATTACCTATTTCTTTTTCGTCGTCGTATTCTTCGCATTCTTCTTCTTGCATTCTTCTCCTTCTTCGCATTCTTCTTCTTCGCATTCTTTTCCTTCTTCGCATTCGTCTTCCTTGTATTTGTTCTTCTTCTTCGCATTCTCCTCCTCCTCCTCCTCCTCTTTCTCCTCCTCCTCCTCCTCCCATCCTCCTCCTCCTTTTTCTCTTCTTCTTCTTCTTCTTCCTCGTATTCTTTGCATTTTTCTTCTTCGCATTTACCTTTCCCCGCATTTGCTCATCTTCACATTCTCCTCTCTCTCCTCCTCTCCTCTTCTTCTTTCTTCTCTTCTTCTTTCTTCTTATTCTTCTTCTTCTTCTTCTTTCTTCTTCTTCTTCTTCTTTCTTCTTCTTCTCCTTCTTCTTCTTCGCTTCTTTCTCTTCTTCGCTTTCTTCTTCTTTTTCTTCTTCTTCTTCCTTCTTCCCTTCTTCTGCCTCTTCTTCTTCTTCTTCTCTCTCTCCTTCTTCTTCTTCTTTCTTCTTCTTCTTCTTCTTCTTTTTCTTCTTCTTCTTCTTCTTCCTTCTTCTTTCTCTTCTACAGACGCATTGACGTTTTCAATGATGGCTTTTTTTTCTGTTGTTTTGTTTAAGTTTGTATAATAGAGAAGCATGAAAACATGGCAGGCATTACCCAAAGGAATCCTGTCAGCATTGAGCTAGAGTCAGCCAGCTTTGATAACAACTGAAAAGCTGCGATTTCATTGCTCAGGGAAGACATCGTTCTTACTGAGTGTCAATGTTCTGCTTCTGACAAACCTTTTTGATCTCATTATGTTGTTCGTCACAGCTTATATTAAAAGAAGACACCCCTCACCCCCACCCACCACCCCCCACCACCCGTGGGAATGCCGGGGGGCCTTTCGGTATCCCCACATTCTGGAAACTCTATGCAAGGAATTCCCTCTTTTCTATCCCTCTCTTTCTGTCTGCCTCGTTCCTTTTCTTCCTGTCACCTCCTTCTCGCCTATTTTTCTACCTTTTTGGTCCGTCTTCCTGTTTTATTTTTATTATTTTATTTCGAGGATAATGGAATAAGCACTCGTGTGCTTTATACACCCATTCCCCGTGTGTGTGCAGGTTTGTCAGTTTTGTCATCCGATCCCACCGTACACAATGGCCTACTCTTCCGAAGAGCAGGACTGGTTTTAACGTGTGCGCAAGATGTTCTACGTCCGTTCGCACACGGGTACTTTGTTTACAGTCTCCGAAGGACTTTTGGGAGAAGTGGAGTCGGCACTGATGTTGAACGAGATTCGAACGGGTCAGCAGATCACGAGCCCAATGCTATCACTCTACCACTACCAGGCTATCTATCCCTTGAGAAAGTGAAAGAGACAGACAGACAACAACAGACAGACAAACTGACAGACTGACAGACAGCAAGACAGACAGAGACAGACTGACAGACGAGCGGAGGAAGACAGAGGCACAGACGTCACTTCGGGCTGTTTTCCCTGTGTTGAATTAACGCAGTTGATGTGAGGAGACAAAAAAAAGAGGTGACAGGTAGGCCACAGAACAGGACGAGTCACCTCCCCTGTATCTTCTTTCGGCAGCAAGATGGACTGGCCATACCAATCCTCTTCCTTTTTCTTCTTCTTCTTTTTTCTTCTTTTCCCATCTTTTTCTTCATCTTCTCTTCTTTTTCTTCTTCTTCTTCTTCTTCTTTCTTCTTTCTTCTTCTTCTTTTCTTCTTTCCTTCTTTCTTCTTTCCTTCTTCTTCTTGTCCCTCTTCTTCTTCTTCTTCTTCTTCTTCTTCTTTTTCTTCTTCTTCTTCTTTTTCTTCTTCTTCTTCTTTCTTTTCTTTCTTCTTCTTCTTCTTCTTCTTTCTTCTTCTTCTTCTTCTTCTTCTTCTTCTTCTTCTTCTTCTTCTTCTTGTCCTTCTCCTTCTTCTTTCTTTTGTCCTCCTCCTCCTCCTCCTCCTCCTCCTCCTTCTTCTTCTTCTTCTTTCAGTCCTGGGCCACGAAACATGACAACGACAACAATAACAATAACGACGACGACGACGACGAGGCGGAGAAGCAGCAGCAGCAGGAGCAGGATGATGATGATGATGGTAGTAGAAGTGGGGTGCAGGAGAAAAGGATGACGACAACGATACAATGACGACGGCGGCGACGATGACGATGACGATGGTGGTGGTGGTGGTGGTGGTGGTGGTGGTGGTGGTGGTGGCGGCGGCGGCGGCGGCGGTGTGGTAAAATGATGATGATGAGATGATGATGTGATGATGATGATGATGTTTGATGATGTGATTGATGAGGGATGATGATGATGTGATGGACGACGCAATACTCTCACCAGTAGTAAACTTCTAAGGTGGGAAGAAGAAGAAGAGAAAAGAAGAGAAGAAGAAGAAGAAAAGAAGAAGAAGAAGAAGAAGAAAGAAAAAGAAAGAAGAAGAGAAGAAGAAGAAAGAAGAAAACAACAACAACAAACAACAACAACAACAAAAACAACACAACAACAAGAAAAAGAAGATAAAGAAAAAAAAGAACAAAGAAAGAAGGAAGAAAAAGAAGAAGAAGAAGAAAAGAAGAAAAAAGGAAAAAGAAAAGAAGGAAAAAGGGGGGGGGGGGGGGGGGGGAAAAAGAAAAAGAGGAAAAAAAGAAAAAAAGAAGAAGAGAAAAAAAGAAAAGAAAAGAAAAGAAAAGAAAAGGAAAAAGACAAGAAAAAGAGAAGAAAAAAAAGAAAAGAAGGAAAAGGAAAAGAAAAAAAAGAAAAGAAAAGAAGAAAAAAAGAAGAAAAAGAACAAAAAAACAAAAAAGGAAAAAAGAACAGAAAACAAAAGAAAAACAAGAAAGAACAAGAAGAAAAGAAAGAAAAAACAAGAGAACAAAAAAGAACAAGGGAAGAAAAGAGAAGAAGAAAGAAGAAAAGAAAAGAAAAGGAAAAAAAAGAAAACAAAAAACAAAAAAAACAAAAAGAAAAAAGAAGAACAAGAAAAAAAAAAAAAGAAAACAAGAAGAAAAAAAAGAAAAACAAAACAACAAAAGAAAAAGGAAAACAAAAAACAACACAAAAAAAACCACAAAACAAAAACAAACAAAAACAAAAAAACAAACTAAAAACAGAAGAGCAAGAAAGAAAAGTCCAGTTCCACAGCTTGGGTTTTTTCCCTGTTCCTCGAAAGGGAGCTTTGAGGTTTTCTGTTGTGAGGGGCTTTGTGTGTATTCGACCGTCCCCCCCCCCCCCCCTCCCCCCCTCCCCCCCCACCCCATTAAGGTAGCCGCATTCCGATTCGGAGAAAACATAATTTGTGCAGCGCCTCTCGCTTTCTAACCCGTATGTGTTTGAAATCTGTTCGCTTGTCTGTCTGCTTTTGACTTGAAGATTTTTTTTGTAAATATCTGTTATGAATGATAAAAAGGGGGGTTTGTGTATCAGCCTTGCGTTGTCTTTTTTACAAGGCTGTAAGTTCAACAAAAACTTTACACACTTTAATGAGGTCAATTTATTTTTTTTTTTTTTTATTTAAACCATTTAAGTCAGGAGATTTCTCGCGTGAAATTCGGGTGCCTCCCCCGGGGGGGGCCCTCGCCCAAGAGCCCCCCCACTTTTTTTTTTTTTTTTTCTGCACTGTATTTTTTTCCCCATCAGAGTGGCTTTTTTCTAAGAAATTTGTTTTTCCAGGGGGAAAACTCTTTTTGCCCTGGGGTTTTTTTACGTGCGTGAAAAAGTTTGTGTAGCCACGGGGCTCGGTTTTCGTCTCATCCGAAAAAACTGCGCCAAACCACCATCATGGTCTAAGGAAAGGGGGAAAAAATTTTTGGGCCCAAACGGGGAAAAAAAAAATAATAAAAGAACAAGAGAGGGTTAGGGGAGAGGGGAGGGTAAGAGAGAGGGTGTCGAGGAGTGGTGTGGATTGGAAAAAGACGAAAATAAAAATTTGAAAAGAGGTGGAAAAAAAAAAAAAAGTAAGATTGGAATAAAATAGAACAGAAAGAAAAAAAAGAAAAGTAGGGAGAAGGAGCATGGAGGGGTGGAAAAAAAAAAAAAGGAAAAGAATGGAAAAAAAAAAAAAGAGAAAAATGAGAAAAAAAAGGTTTGGGATGGAAATTGTCGGAAAAGATGGAATGGGGAGGTGTAGGAGATAGAGTATTGTGGATGAGTTGGGATGAGGTGAGAGCCCAGATCTGCATACCATATTATTCATATTTGAGGGTGGAAAAAATAAAAAAAGGTTAATATAAAAAATGGGAATAGAAAAAAATATAAGGAAATATAAATTAAGAATAAATAAAATAAACTGGATTAGATATATATTATATGTTTAATATTATATGGGAAAAAATAGATTAGGGAGTGGGGTGGTATGGTTATATTATTATAAGATATAATATAATATAAGCGTTAGCTTGATATGGGTTGTTGTTTATTTTTTATTGGCGTTGTTGTTGGTGTGGTGGTGTTGTGGTGGTGGTGGGTTGAGATGAGGTTGTGGGGGGGGGTTGTGGTGGGTTTTTTTTTTATTTTTTCTTTTTTTTTTATTGTGTTATATGGTTGGGTTATTTTTTTTTATTTTTTTTTTTTTTTTTTTATTTATTTTTTATTTTTGGGGTTTGGGTATTTTGCGTGGGGTGGATTTTTTTATTTTTTATTTTTATTAATTTATTTTTTTTTTTTATTTTTTTGTTGTGTTGATGGGGGGGGTTGGTGGTTGGGGTTTTTTTTGGTTTGTTTTATGTTATTTTTATTTTTTAGTGATTGTTTTTTGGTTGTATATGGTTTTTGGTTTTTTTTTTATTTGTTTTTGTTTTTTTTTTATTTTTTTTGTTAGTTTTATTTGGTTTTTTTTGTTGTTTTGTGGGTTTTTTTGGGTTTTTATGTTTTTTTGGGTTTTCTATTGTTTTTTTTTTGTTTTTTTTTTTTTTTTTTTTTTTTTTTTTGGTGGGGGGTATTTTTTGGTTTTTTTTTTTTTTGTTTTTTTTTTTTTTTTTTTTTTTTTTTTGGGGGGGGTTGGATTATGTTGGTTTTTTTTTGGTTGGATTTTTTTTTTTTTGGTTTGGTAGTTATGGTTGTTTTTTTTATGTATATTTTTTTTTTGGTTTATTTATATTTTTGTTTTTTTTTTTTGTGTGTGGGTCGTGGGGGGTTTTGGTTTTGGTTTTTTCTGTTTTTTTTTGTGGTTTTTTTTTTTGTTTTTTTTTTTTTTTTTATTGTTTATGTATGGGGTTGTGTTTGGGTTTTTTTTTTTTGGGGTTTTTTTTTTTTTTTGGGGTTTTTTTTTTGGGGTTTTCTTTTTTTTTTTATTTGGTTGGGTGTGGGTGTGGGTGGGGAGGTTTTATTTATTATTTTATTTTGGGGTTTTTTTTTTTTTGCACAGGTTTTTTTGTGTTGGGGGTTTTTTTTTATTATTTTGAGGTTATTTGAGTGGGGGGAGTGTTTAGTTGTGTGTGGGTTAGTGTGGTTGTGTGGTGTGGGTGTGTGTGTTGTTTTGTTTCTTTGTAGTGTTTTTATTATTCTTTTTATTTTTTTTTATAGCGTATTTGAGTGGGGGGAGTTGTGTGGTTGTAGTGTTGTGTGTTGTGGTGGTGAGTGTGTGGGTTTTTTGTAGGCCTTGTTTGTATTTTTGTTTTGTGCTTGGGGGGTTTTTGGGTTTTTTTTTTTTGTTGTTTTTGTATGTTTTTTTTTTTGGTTATTTTGGATTTGGGGGGTGCCGTTGGTTTTTGCAGTTTTTTTTGTGTGTGAAATTTTTTTTGTGATTGGACTTTGGCTTGTTTTATTTTTTTTGTCAGGGGTTGGGGTCTGGGGGTGGTGTTGTTGAGGAGTTGATGTGTGGGTGTGGTGTTTGGTGGGGTGTTTGGTAGTAGAAGTGGATGTTAGTGTGAGTGCTGTGTGTGGGGTGGGGTGCGGGGGGGGGGGTGGTGTAGTGATGTGTGTGCGTGAGTGTGTGGTGTGTGTGATAGCGGTGTGGGGGCGGGGGGTTGGGGGGTTTGAGAAGAGCGTGGAATTGCATGTGATTGGTGTATAGTTTTATTTGTTTGTATGTTCTTGTATTTATAAGAAGAAGAGAAAATGAGGAGGAAGAGAGGAGGTGGACGAGAGAGGGGAGTAGAGGGTGGAAAAAAAAAAAAAAAAAAAAAAAAATTTGGAAAAAAAAAAAATGGAAAAAAAAAAAAAAAAAGGAAAAAAAGAAAAAAAAAAAAAAAGAGAAAAAAAAAAAAAAAAAAAAAAAAAATTGGGGAAAGAAAAAATGGAAAAAGAGAAAAAAAAGAGAAAAAAAAAAAAAAAAAAAAGAAAAAAAAAAAAAAAAAAAAAAAAAAAAAAAAAAAAAAAAAAAAAAGCAGAAAAGAGTAAAAGAATGACAAGCCAAGAAAGAGAGAGGATAAAAAAGAAAAGAAAGAAAAAAGAAAGGTGGAAAAAACAAAAAAGAGAAAAGAAAGAAAAACATGAGAGAAGAGAATAGAGATTAAGACCGGAAAGGAAGCCAAAAAGAGGAGAGTGGGGCGGTGGAGATGGAGGGGAAGAGGATTAGAAGAGAGGAAGAGGAGTGGAAGAGAGATAGAAGAGATGAGGATGGAGGATAGAGGAGAAGAGTTAGAGGGAGAAGAGTGTGGGAAGAGGATTTGTTGGCGAAAAAAAGACTAAGAAAACCCATAAAGATAAAAAAAAGAGAAAAAACAGAGTGGGGGGGGAACCAAGAAAAGGGAACAAAAAAAAAAAATTTGAAAAAAAAAAAAAAATAAAAAAAAAAAAAATAAAGCGAAAACATAAAAAAGCAGGAAAAAAAAAAAAATGAGAAAGAGAAGAGTGGGTGGAGAAGATTGGAGAAGAGATTAGAGAGGGGGGTGGTTGAGAAGGAGAAGAGAGAGAGTAGAGGAGGGGCTTTGGTTTTCATTTTTGAGATGGAGAAAGAGAGAGAAAGAAGAGATGGGGTTAAACGAAAAAAAGAAAAAAAAGTGTGGGTGGAGAAGGAGATAGAGATTAGATCAGAGATTAGAGAAGGAGATTCGGGTTGGAGAAGGGAGAAGAGAGAAGGAGAAGAGAACCGATTAGAAGAGTAGAGGACCCGGGGTGGGTGTTTTGAGGAGAAGTGAGAGTGAGAGAGAATGGAGAGAGTGAGATAGAAGGGTGCGTGGAGGAGGGAGAGAGAGGAGACAGAGAGAGAGAGAGGAGGAGGTTGAGAGGGTGGAGAAGAGCTGAGGGTTAGAGAGAGTGAGAGGAGGGTGGAGAAGGAGAGAGAGGAGAGAGGGAGAGGGTGGAGATGAGAGAGATAGGGTGGAGAGGGAGGAGAGAGAGGTTTGGAGAGAGAGGAGGGGGGATTTGAGAAGAGGAGAGAGAGGGTCGAGAAGAGTGAGAGAGAGTGTGTGGGAGAAGAGAGAGGAGAGGGGATTGGAGAGGAGGAAAGGGGAGGAGAAGAGAGCAGAGAAGGTTGGTGAAGAGAGTGTGAGAAGGAGAGAGGGTGGAGAAGAGAAAGAGGAGGAGAAGAGAGGAGAGAGGGTGGAGAAGAGAGAGAGAGGATGGAGAGAAGGAGAGGAGAGAGGGGTTGGAGAAGAGAGAGAGATGACGGAGGAGAGAGAGATAGGGTGGAGAGAGAGAGAGGGTGGGGTGGAGAAGAGAGAGAGAGAGAGAGGTGGAGAAGAGAGATAAAGTTTTGGAGAAGAGAGAGAGATGGAGGGGGGTGAAGAGAGGAGTGGTGGGAGTGGAGAAAAGAGAGATGGTGGAGAAAGAGAGAGAGGAGGGGATGGGAGAGAGAGAGGGTGGAGATAGAGAGAGAGAGGTTGGAGAAGAAAGAGAGGGTGAAGAAGAGAGAGAAGAGAGGAGAGAGGGTGGTGAAGAGAGAGAGTGGAGTTGGGGTGGAGAAAGAGATAGAGGTGTTTGAGAGAAAAGAGAGTTGGAGAATGAGAGAGAGAGATAGTTGGGGCTGGAGAAGGAGAACGAGGGTGGAGAATGAGAGAGAGAGAGAGGGTGTAGGAGAGAGAGAAGAGGGGGATGGAGAAGAGAGAGAGAGGGTGGAGGAGATAGAGAGAGTGTGTGTAGGACGAGAGAGAGAGGCGTGTGGGTGGAGAGAAGAGAGAGAAGAGAGAGGGTTGGAGAAGAGAAAAGAGGTTGGAGAAAAAGAGAGAGAGAGAGGGGTGGAGAATGAGAGAGAGTGAGGAGGGTGGAGAAGAGAGAGAGTGAGAGGGTGAGAACCAGAGAGAGGGGTGGAGAAAGAAGAGAGAGAGCAGGGTGGAGAAGAGAGAGAGTGATTAGGGTGGGAGAAGAGAGAGAGTGAGAGGTTGGAGAAGAGAAGAGGTTGGAGAAGAGAGAGAGAGATGGTGAGAAGAGATGAGAGGAGGGGGGGTTGAGAAGAGAGAGGGGGGATTGAAAGAGAGAGAGAGAGAGAGAGAGAGAGGGTGGAGAAGGAGAGGGGGGGGGTTGGAGATGAGTGGGAGGAGAAGAGTGAGAGGGTGGAGATGAGAGAGAGAGAGGGGGTAGAGAAGAGAGAGGGGGGGGGGGATTGGAGAAGAGAGAAAGAGGTTGGTGAAGAAAGGAGGAGTAGAGAGAGAGAGAGAGAGAGAGAGAGGATAGGGTTGGAAAGAGGACAGAGAGAGGTGGGTTGGAGAAGAAGCAAGAGAGAGGATAGGGTGGATGGAGAAGAGAGAGAGAGAGGGGGTTAGAGAAGAGAGGGGGGGGATTGAGAAAACAGAAAAGAGGTTGGAGCAAGAAAGAGTGGGAGAGAGAGGGTGGTGAAGAGATAGAGGGGGGATTGGAGAAGAGATGGAGGAGAAGAGAGAGAGGGTTGGAAGAAGAGGGACAGAGCGGGTGGGTTGGAGAAGAGAGAGAGAGAGGATGGAGAGGAGAGAGAGAGAGGGGGGGGGGGACGAAGAAGATGAGAGAGAGGAAGATGAAGAAGACAAAGAGGGGTGGTGAAGAAGAGAGAGAGGTTGGAGAAGAGAGAGAGAGAAAGGGTGGAGAATAGAGAGATAGGGGCTGTGTGAAGAGAGAGGAGAGGGGAATGGAGAAGAGAGAGAGAGAGAGGGTTGGGAGAAGAGAGAGAGAGAAGAGGGTTGAGAAGTGAGAGAGAGAGAGGCGTGGAGAGAGACAGAAGAGTGGAGAAGAGAGAAGAGAGGGTGGAGAAAGAGAGAGAGAAGAGTGGCGGGTAAGAGAGAGAGAGGGGGGATGGAGGAGAGAGAGATGCTGGAGAAAGAGAAAGAGAGAGAGGCTGGAGAAGGAGAGAGACGAGAGAGAGAGAGGGTGGTGAAGGAGAGAGAAGAGAGAGAGGCTGGGGAAGAGAGAGAGAGGTGGAGAAAAGAGACAGAAAGTGGGGTGGAGAAGAGAGAGGGGGGGGGGGTGAAGGGAGAGAGGAATGGAGAAGAGAGAGAAAAGCGTAGATAAGTGAGAGAGGTAGGGGTGGAGAGAGGGATGAGAGGGAGATGGAGAATCGAGAGCGAAAGGGTGGAGAAAAGAGATGAGAGAGTGCAGACGAGAGAGAGAGAGGGGGGGATGGAGTAAGAGACAGAGAGATGTTTTTTGTATAGAGATGGGGCGTAGGTGGATGCGCGAGAGGATTTGATCTAGAGTAGGAGGCGGGGATGGTGGTGAAGAAAGATGAAAGAAGATGTGTGTGAGAAGAAAGAGAGAGAGAGTGTGGTGTGGAGAATAGATAGAGAGAGTGGGCGGGAGAAAGAAGAGAGAGAGTGGAGTGACTAGGGTGTGAGAGTTAATGAGAGAAAGGCGGATGGAGAGAGAAAAAAAAAAAAAAGAAAAAAGAAAAAAAAAAAGAAGCGAAAGAAACGAGGGAAGTGGGGTGTAAAAAAAAAAAATAAAAAGCCGGAAAATGGAGGTGAAAAGAACGAAAAGAGAAGGAAATAAAAAAAAGAGTGGTAAAAAAATGATAGGAGTGGAGGAGAGGCGAGGGTGGAAAAATTGGAAAAAAAAAAAAAAGCGGGAAAGAGTGACGAAAATGGAGGTTGGAGTGTTCAAGAAAAAAAGATTTGTGGGTGTAGTAAGTTGTGGATGAAAGAAAGAATGAGAATGTAGAAAAATTTGGAAAAAAGCAAAAAAAGTGTTTTTGGAAAAAATGTGAATAAATAAGAAAAAAAATCTTAAATATAGAAATGGTTTTGATGAGGTGAATGTTTGTAGAGGGAGAGGGTGGGAAGAAGGATTGGAAAAAATAATAAAATAAAAATCAAATGGAAATAAAATAATGTGGGAATGGAAAGAAAAAAAAAAAAAAAAAAATAAAACAAAAAAAAGCGATCGAAAAAGAGGGGTGGTATATTTTTGATTTGATTTTATTTTAAGTTGTGGTGGGGGTGGAGTTGATGGTAGAATTGAGATTGTGAGGATGGAAGAGATGATGAGTAAAAGTTTAGTGGTTTGAGTGGGTTGGAGGGAAGAGAGAGTGATTGGAGATAGAAAGAGTTGACGAAAGAGGGGATGAGAGAGATGAGTATAGTGAAGGAAGAAGAGTGGGTGGAGGAGGAAGAGAGATGTGATGAAGATGAGATAGGTTTGGACGCGGATGATTTTTTGTGGGTCGTGATTTTTTGGGGTTTTGTTTTTTTTTTTGACGGTGGTTGGTAATTTGGTTGGGGTGTTGTGTGGTGGGTGTGGGGTTGTCGATTTTTTGTTTTTTGTTTTTTTGTTTTTGGTTAGTATTTTTTTTTTTTTTTTTTTTTTTTTTTTTATTTTTTGGGTGTGTGGGGTTTTTGGGTTTTTTTTTTTTTTTTTTTTTTTTTTTTTTTTGTTTTTTTTTTTTTCTTTTTTTTTTATGTTTTTTTTTTTTTTTATTTTTTTTTTTTTTTTTTTTTTTGTTTTTGTTATTTTTATGGTTTTTTTTTTTTGTTTTTTTTAGGTTTTTTGTTGTGGGGTTGTGGGGGGGTTTTTTTGGTGATGATGTGTGGGGTGGAGGGGGTGGTAGTGGGGGGTGGTGTGGTGTGTGTGTGGGGGGGCGTGGTTTTTTTGTTTTTTTATTTTTTTTTTTTTTTGTTTTTGTGTGTATTTTCTTTTGTTGTTGGGTATTTTTTTTTTTTTTTTTTTTTTTGTGTGGGGGGGGGTTTTTTGTTTTGTTTTTTTTTGTTTGTTTTTTGTTTTGGCGTTTGGTGTTTTTTTGTGGTGTTATTTTGTTTTTGTTGGGACGGATGTTTTTAGTGTTGTATTTGTTTTGATTTTTTTTGCGTTTTTGTGGGGGTGTTTTGTTTTTTTTTGGTTTGTGTTTTTGTTTATATTGATAATATTTTTTATTAATTTTTGAATATTTTTTTTTTTTAATTATATGGTTTGATATTTTTATTTGGGTGTTGTTGGTATTTATTTTTTTTTGTATATTTTTGTTTATTTGGTATATTTATTATTTTTTTTTTTATTTGTATTTTTTTATATTTTATTTTTTTTTTTATATTTTTTTTATTTTTTTATATATTTATTATTTATATTTTAATTTATTTTTATATGTTTTTTTAGCGAATTTTTATTTATATTTTTTTATTATTTTTTTTAATTTTGGCGGGTGATTTTGAATTTGGTGGGGGTTGGTTGAGGGGTTGTGTGTGATTTTGTGTGTATTTGTTTTATGTGGGGGGGGTTAATGGGTTGTTTGTGTGTCTTTTGTTTGTCGTACGGGGTGGGTTTGTGTATTGTTTATGTTTTGTGATTTATTTGTTTTTTTTTATTTTGGTTTTCTATATTATATTGCGATATAGTGGGGGTTTTGTGTCGGGGGTTGTTTTGTTTGTCGGGGGGTGGTGTTGGTGGGGTGATATGTGTATGTAGTGATAGGAGTTGTTGGGGTGTGATGGGTGTGGTGGTGGGTGTGATGGAGTTTTCGGGTTTTGTTGTGGATTGTTTTTGTGTGGGGTTTTTGTTTATTTTTTTGTTTTTGTTTTGGTTTATATTTTTTTTGGTTATTGTGGGGTTTTATTGAGTTATAAGTGGTTGGGGTGGTTTTTTTTGAGATTTTATATGGGGTATATATATAAATGTGTTATTATATATGAATTATATAGTATAAGGGTATAAAAAAAAAAAAAAAGGATAAAATTGGAAAAAAAAAAAAAAATGGAAGAAAAAAAAAAAAGAAAAAAAAAAAGAAAAAAATGGAAAAAGAAAAAAAAAAAAAGAAAGAAAA
The DNA here is from genome assembly GCA_028751875.1 of Rapana venosa. Classification (NCBI taxonomy): domain Eukaryota; kingdom Metazoa; phylum Mollusca; class Gastropoda; order Neogastropoda; family Muricidae; genus Rapana; species Rapana venosa. The sequence goes on from CM054135.1 coordinate 57,346,923, forward strand.
AGAGATATGAAATGGTGAAAAAAAAAGAGAAAAAAATAGAAAAAAGAAAAAAAAAAACAAAAAAAGAACAACACACCACCACCCCATCCACTCCTGGGAGGTGTAAATGCGAATAAAAAAAAAGAATGGAAAAGGAAGGAGGGAGGGTAGGAGTGGGTTGGAAAAAAAAAAAAAAAAAAATAGGAGAAAGAGTTGTTGAAAGAAAAAAAAAAAAAGGGAAAGAAAAAGAAAAATGGGAAAAAAAAAAAAAAAAAAAAAGAAGAAAAAAAAAAAAAAAAAAAAATTAAAAAAAAAAAAAAAGAAGGAAAATGGTGGAAAAAAAAAAAAAGAAATGGAAAATGTTGGAAAAATGCGAAAAAAAGAGAGAAAAAAGAAGGAAAAAATATAAAAAAAAAGAAGGCGTAAAAAAAAAAGTAATATAAAAAAAAAAAAATGGATAAAATAAAATAAGAAGAATAATAAAAAAAAAAAAAAAAAAATGGAATGGGGAAAAAAGGAAAAAAAATAAATTAAAGAAAAAAATAATAAAAGAAGGATGGTGGAGGGTGGCAAAAAAAAAAAAAAAAAAAAAAAAAGAGGAAAGATTGGAATAGTGGAAAAAAAAAGAAAAAATAAATAAAAAAAAAGAAAGAAAAGGGAAAAAAAAAAAATAAAAAAAAAATAGAAAAAAAAAATTGAAAAGATAGGAAAAAGTAGTTAAAAAAAAAGGGATGAAGGAATAAAAATAAAAAAAAATTGGAAATGAAAAATAAAAAAGAAAAAAAACAGGAAGGAAAAAAAGAAAATAAATGGAATGTAAGCGAGATGAAGTAATAAAAAAAAGATTGTGTATAAGAATAGAGTGATAGTATGTGATATAAAAGTGTGGACAAAAGAGAAGAACGAAAAAGAATAATGAAACGACAAAGAAAATGGAAAATAAAGAAACTAAAAAAAAAAATGAAAATTAAAAAATAGAATATTGCGTTGGGATATATATGGAAAAATAAATAAAAAGAGAGATGATGGGAGGGTGGCGATGTGAGGCAGTGGGTGGTATATTTTATAAAAAAAAAATATTAAATTTATAATAAATTTTATATTATTAAGATAAAAAAAATAAAAAAGGAAGGATAAAAAAAAAAAAAAAGAGAGGAAGTGGGTCGGAAAAGAAAGAAAAAAAAAGCGAAAAAGACGCATTAATGGAATGTGTAAAGTTTAAGATTTTATAAAGGAAAGTAAAAAAAAAAAGTGTAAAGAAAAAAAAAAAAAAAAAAAAAAAAATATAAAATAAAAGAAAATAAATAAGAGGGGTTTGGGAAAAAAAAAGTGGTGGTGAATAATTTTGGAATATAGTTAAAAAGTGCGAGGTGTGATATAAATAAAATGATTGTTGCGGAGAATGGGGGGGACGGGTGGAATTAAATAAAAAGAATAGAAAAGTAAAATTCATTATTATAAGAAAAAAAAAAAAAATAAATAATAAAAATGAAAAAATAAAAAAAAAAAAATGGGAAAAAAAAAAAAAGAGGCGGGGAGGGGTGGAATAAAATTGGATTAAGGTGATGGGGAGGGTAGGAATAAAAAAAGGAAAAGGAATGGGGAAAAAATAATTATATGGAAAAAAAAAAGCGAATAGATGAAAAAGAAGAGTGGAGCGAGTGGGAAGAAAGTATAAAGAGTAAGACGGGAGATAAAATAAAAAATCGTATGGTGAGGTGAGTGTGGTTTGGTGAATCGGGGGGTGTGGGGTGGGGGGGGGGGGGGGTTGGGGGGGGGGGTGGTGGGAGGGAAAAAAAGGAGGAGGAAGGGTAGCAATGAGGGGGGGGAAAAATGTAAAAATAAAAATGGAAAAAAAAAAAAAAAAAAAGAAAAAAGGAAAGAAAAAAAAGTGGAGAAAAAAGGATTGGAAAGGAAAAGGAAAAAAAAAAAATAAAATGGAAAAAAAAAAAAATGGAAAAAGAAAAAAAAGAGCGAAAAAAAGGAAAGGGAAAAGGAAGAAGAAAAAGAAAGAGATAATGAAAATAAAAAAGTGAAAATAATAAAAAGATAAAAAAAAAAGAAAAAAAAGAAAAAAGGGTAAGAAAAAAAATAAAAGTGGGGGGCAGAGTGAGGAGGGGGGGAGGGTGGAAAAAAAAAAAAAAAAAAAAAAAAAAAAAAAAAAAAAAAAAAAAGAAAATAAAGGTGGAAAATGGGAAAAAATGAAAAAAAAAAAAAGAAGAAATGTTAGAGAGGGTTTGGTTGGAAAAAGAAATGGAAAAAAAAAAATAAAAAAGATGAAAAAAAAATAAAAAAAAGCGAGAAGATGGAAAAATAAAAAAGAAAAAAAAAAAAAGAAAAAAAAAAAGAAAAGGAGAAAAAGAAAAAGTCGGAAAAAAGGAGGGGGAAAAAAAGTAAAATGGAAATGAAAATAAAAAAGAAAAAAAAAGTGGAAAAAGGAAGGAAAAAAAAAGGAGGGAAAATGAGGGGTGGTAAATATATAGAAATATAAAGAAAGAAAGGGATTATATAGCGAAAGACAAAATAAGTAGAAATAGGAAGAGAAGGGGATTAAAATGGTTAGAGGGAAGAAAAGAGGAGGATGAAATTAAAATATTTAGAGAGATTAGAAAAGAAAAAAAAAAGAAAGAAAAAGGAATGAGACAAATATTAGGGAGTGGGGGTGGGATAAATATAGAGAATGAAAGGATTAAAAGAATAGTATGCTATATGGGATATAAGAAATAAAAATTATGATTTAATAATGAATAAGCGTTTGGTAGAGTGGAGTGTGGTTGGAGACAGTGTTGTGGGAGCAATAGAGTGGGGGGGGTAAGAGGATAGAGGGAGAAAGTGAAGAAGAGAGGTGGAGAAGAGTTGGTAGAGAAGAGTGTTGCCATAGTGCGGTGGTGTTGAAGTAGAGTGGGAAGATGAGTGGGGTGGGGACGAGAAGTGGGAGAAGTGATGTAATAAAATTAGAATGGAGTGGGGAAGAGAAGATGGGGGGAAGAAGGAAGATGAGGAGAAAATTTGTAGTGTGGGGGGGGGGTGGGAGGAAAATGATAATGGATTAGGTGGAAATTGGTGGGAGGGGGGGAGGGGAGAGGGGGTGAGGGAGAGGGTGGAGGAGACATTGTTTGGAAAATAACGTTGGAAAAGAGAATAGAAAAAAAATAGCGTCGGAAAAATAAAGTGATAATATGGTGAGGTATATAAATGAGCCAGGGTAAAAGATAATATCTGGATAAAAAAAGAATAAAAGCGAAAGTTGTGGGGTTGTGTTGAGGCATTGACTTTGATTACTTGCGGATGAAAGAGGGGTTGGGCGGTTTGGAGAAGGGAAGGGTGGGTGTGAAAGAGGGAGAAGAAAAAGGAAAAAAAAGAAAAAAAAAAAAATAGAAAAAATGGAAAAAAAGAAAAAAAAAGAAAAAATAAAAAAAAAAATGGAAAGAAGTAAATTTGGAAAAAAAGAAAGAAAAAAATAAAAAAAGAAAAAAAAAAAAATGAAAAAAAAAAAGAAAAAAAAAAAAATGTAAAAAAAAAAAAAGGAAGAAGAAAAGAAAAAATGAAAAAAAAAAAAAAGGAAAAAAAAATTGGAAAAAAAAAAAAAAAAAAAAAAAAAAAATAAAAAATGTGGGAAAAAAAAGAAGAAAAATTAAAGCGAGTAAATAGAAAAAAAAAAAAGCGAAAGCGAAAAGACAAAAAAGAGTGTAAAAAAAAAAAAAAAAAAAGAAAAAAAAGTGGATAAAAAAAATAAAGACTAATAGTGTTGAAGAAACAAAAAAAAATAAAAAGTAATGGATATAAGTAGAAGAAATAGGAATTATATAATAAGATAAATAGGGATATATAAATAAAAAAAAATATAAATAATTAAAATGAGAAGAAAAAAGTGGTAGAAAAAAAAGGGAAGAGATAATGCGTAAAGGAAAAGAATAAAAAAAAAATAAGGAAAAGAAATAAATAAATGAAGGAGGTAGTATGGGAAGTGGGGGGATATTGAATAAAATGAAGAAATTAAGTTAGGAAAAAAAAAAAAAGAAAAAAAAAAGTGGTAAAATATGGAGGAGGAGGGTGTGGATATAAAAATAAATAAAAAATTGAAATATAATGAAAAAGAGCGAAAAGTGGTGGGTGGTGGAGGTAGAGAGAGAATGAGGGTGGTGGTAATTAAGAGGGTGAAATGGTGCAAATTAGAAAATAAAAAGGAAATAAAAAAAGCGATTAGGTAAGTAGTGGGTGGGTGGTGTTGTGAGATAGGTTGTTGAGTGTTGTGGTAGTGTGATGGGTGTGTGTAGAGGTTAGGCGTGTGGGGTATGAGTGCAAGTAGTTGTGAAGAGTATGACGGGGTATAGCGGGATTAAGTGGTGGGTGTGAGATGAGTTTGTGAGTGGAAGAGTAGAAGTGAGTGTGATGAGGGAGGTGCTATGTGGGCGAGTAGGCTGTTTTGCTTTTGTTGTGGGTTATTAATGAGATATAGAGCTGTGATAAGGCCGATGTGTAGAGGGCAGCGGATTTAAAATTTAGGATAAATGGTAATGATAGAAATGGTGATATTAGATATAATTTGATATATAAAATTAATAATTTAGCGATGCGTTATGTGTGTGCTTTTTCTCTTTTGTTTTTTTGGGTTTTTTTTTTGGGGGTGGTGTGGGGAGCGTGGTTGCGGTGGGTGGTCGGTGGGATATTTTGCAGTTTGTTGGTTGGTTGCGTTTGGTGCGGGCGGGGGGGTAGTTATTTTGGTGTATCTCGATTTTTTTGTTGTTTTGTTGGTTTTTTTGTTTTTGTTTTTTTTTGTTTTTTGGGTTTTTTTCTTTTGTTTTTGTTTTTTTTTTTTTTGTTTGGTTGTTTTGTGTGTTTTGTTTTGTTGTTTTTTTGTTGGTGTTTTTTGTTTTGTTTTTTGTTTGTTTTGTTTTTTTGTTGTTGGGTTTTCTTTTTATTGTGTTTTTTCGTTTTTGGGGGAGTTTTTTGGGCGGTTTAGTTTTGGTTGTTTTTTTGTTTTTTGTGTTTTGTTTTACCTTTTTTTGTGTGATCTATTATATTTTTATTTTTCTTTTTTTTTTGTTGCTTGTTGTTAGTTTTTTGTTTGTTTTTTTGGTGTGTTGGAGTTGTTTTGTTTTTTTGGGTTTGTTTTTTTTTTTTTGTTCTTTTTGAGTGTTTTTATTTTGTGAGTTTTTTGTTTTGTTTTTTTTTTTTTTGTTTTTTTTTTTTTCTTTCCTATTGTCTTTTTATTATAAGTAGCTTTGTGTGAATGAAAAAATAGTAGATATAAATGATCCACGTGGTTCCACTATCACGCATAAACAACATACAAAATCACTAGAGCTTGGGGGTTGAGGAATGATGAGAGGATAGACCCCACTTAGAGAGAAGAGAACGAGATTAGAAGTGTCTGAAAGTTGAAGGATAGAGTACGACAGAAGTGATAGATTCCGGAAGATGGAAAAAAAAAGAGTTGTGTAAAAAAAATAAAAAAAAAAGAAAAAGAAAAAGGAGAAAAAAAAAAAGAAAGAAAAAAAAAAAAAATAAGAAAAAAACAAAAAAAAAAGAAAAAAAATAGAATGGAAAAAAAAAAAAAAAAAAAAAAAGAAAAAAAAAAAAAGAAAAAAAAAAAAAAAAAAAAAAAAAAAAAAAAAAAAAAAAAAAAAGGAATGGAAGAAAATGGGAAAAAAAAAAAAAAAAAAAAAAAAAAAAAGGAAAAAAAAAAAAAAACAATCTGAAAAAAAGATAAAAAAAAAATTAGAAAAAAGGAAATAACAATAAAAAAAAAAAATAAAAAAATAAAAAAAAAAAAAAAAGAAAAAATTGGAAAATAAAAAAAAAAAGCGAAGAAGAAAAGACAACACAAGATGATAAAAGAAAAAAGGTGGAATACGATAAAAGAGTGGTGGAGAAGGAGTTTAGTACCATAAGTAACGACATAAGAACAAAAAGGAGAAATAGACTAATGTAGCACAATAAAAGAGTGTAAAGTATTGGGGGTGTGGGTAAAAGATTGTGGAGGAAGAAAAAAAATATGGAAAAAAAAAAAAAAAAAAAAAATAAAAGAATAAAATAAAAAAAAAAAAATAAAAAAAAAAAAAAAAAAAAATGGGAAAACAAAAAAAAAAAATCAGAAGAAACATATAAAACAAAAAACAAAAAAAAAAAAAAAAAAAAAAAACATAAAAAATAAAAATAAAAAAAAAAAAAAAGAAAAAAAAAAAAAAAAAGAAGAAAAAAACAATAAGAAAATAAAAAAGAAAAAAAATGGAAAAAAAAAAAAAAAGAAAAGTGGAAAAAAAAAAGGAAAAAGGAAAAAAAGCGAAATAAGAGTGGAGTAACGGGAAAAAAAGAGATATAAAACAAAGAAAAAACATGTGAAAAAAAAAAAATGGAAAAATTGGAAAAAAAGGATGGGGAAGAATGAAAGTATTTTGGGGAAATAATAGAGGGAACGTGGGAGTGAGGGTTTGGAGAAAAAAATAAAGAACGAAAAAAAAAGTTATGAAAAAGAAAAATTTGAGTGTTGGTGAGGAGTGGAGGATGACAGGTATTGATTAGGAGGGTGGGAATAAAAGGGGAAAAAAAAAGAGAAATGGAAGAGGGTGTGGAGGGAGTTGTAGATGGGTGGAGAAAAAAAAATGAAGGAAATTTGGGAGAAAAAAAAAAAAAAGCGAAAGTTCCACTCGAAGATGTTAAGAGTGGGGGTGGGTAGTGTTAAAAGAAAAAAAGAAATAGAGAAATGTTAATGGGGGTGGGGAATGTAAAAATGAGGGGTAAAATTTAGTTGCAAAGATGTGCAATATGGGGAAAATTATTAAGTGAGTGCAAAAAAGAAGGGAAGAAAAGGAAAATTAATTTGTAAAAAGTAAAAATAAGTGGGGGATGAGGGGGTGGGTGGAAAATAAAAAAGTAAATAAAAATTGAATAAGAGATAATATAAAGAATTTAGAAATGGAATGTTGGAGAGGGTTGAGGTAGAGGGGTGATGGGTTGGAAAGAATATATTTTTGATAGGAGTGGCTGGGTGGCGATAAAAGGTGGGGGAGTTGGGGGTGTGAGGTGGATGGAGTGTGTGGGGTGGTGTGTTGGAGGGGTGGGGGTAAATATAAGATATTAAAAAAGAAATAAAAAAAAATAAATTGATATAATTTGGTGGATATTTGGAAATTGGGTTATGTGGATAAAGAAATTGGGGATATTTGGGTTATTAATGGTAGAAAAAAAAAAAGAGGAATAATTTTAAAAGCGGTGATAATAATTGGAATATTGTTCTAAAAATATAAGATGATGAATAGTGGATTAATGAATTTGGTAAAATTAATAGATATGATTGGTAAATGAAAATTAAAAATATGGGGGATGATATTTTAATGTTTGTAAGTGTGAGTGGGGGGGTAGGGGGGAGGAGTGTGAGTGGGAGGGGGGAGAGGGGGAGTGGGGTGGAATAAAAAGGGAAAGTAAAGTGATAGTTGGAAAATGGGGGAAAAAAAAAAAAAGAAATTGGAAAAAAAAAAGAGGCTCAAAAAAAATTTGGAATAATTTTGGGAAAAGAATTATTTTATGTTTTTGTGAGTGGGGTTGGGATATAAAGATTGGATTTTGGGTTTAAGTGATGTGCGTATAGATGTTGGGTATTGATTAAGTTCAACGCGCTGGGTTAATTGTTGGGTATTAGAAGATTAGTTTTTGTTTTTGTTTGGTGGGGTTTTTGACGTGCGTTGGGGTGGTGTGTGTGTGGGTTGGTGGTGTTGTTGGGGGTGGGTGGTGGGGGTGTGGGGGGTTTGTTTTTGGTTTTTGTTTTGGATTTGCAGGGGTTTTTTTTTTTTTTTTTTTTGTTTTGTTTCTTAGTTAATAAAGAAGAAGGAAATATGAAGAAAAAAAAAAAAGAAAAAAAGAAAGTAAAATAAAAGAAGAGGAAATAAAATAGAAATAGGGAGGTGAGAGGGTGGTGGGAAAGAAGGAGGAAGCAAAAAAAAAAAAAAAAAAAAAAAAAATAAAAAAAGAGTAAAAGGAAAATAAATAAAAAAAAAAGAAAAAAATGGGAAAAATGGAAAAAAAAAAAAAAAATCAAAATAGGAGAAAAAAAGTGGAGAAAAATAAGAGAAAAAAAAGAAAGGGTAAGAAATAAAAATTAAAGGGGTTGGAAAATGAAAAGTGCGCGAAAGAAAAAAAAAATAATAAAAGAACAAGAGAGGGTTAGGGGAGAGGGGAGGGTAAGAGAGAGGGTGTCGAGGAGTGGTGTGGATTGGAAAAAGACGAAAATAAAAATTTGAAAAGAGGTGGAAAAAAAAAAAAAAGTAAGATTGGAATAAAATAGAACAGAAAGAAAAAAAAGAAAAGTAGGGAGAAGGAGCATGGAGGGGTGGAAAAAAAAAAAAAGGAAAAGAATGGAAAAAAAAAAAAAGAGAAAAATGAGAAAAAAAAGGTTTGGGATGGAAATTGTCGGAAAAGATGGAATGGGGAGGTGTAGGAGATAGAGTATTGTGGATGAGTTGGGATGAGGTGAGAGCCCAGATCTGCATACCATATTATTCATATTTGAGGGTGGAAAAAATAAAAAAAGGTTAATATAAAAAATGGGAATAGAAAAAAATATAAGGAAATATAAATTAAGAATAAATAAAATAAACTGGATTAGATATATATTATATGTTTAATATTATATGGGAAAAAATAGATTAGGGAGTGGGGTGGTATGGTTATATTATTATAAGATATAATATAATATAAGCGTTAGCTTGATATGGGTTGTTGTTTATTTTTTATTGGCGTTGTTGTTGGTGTGGTGGTGTTGTGGTGGTGGTGGGTTGAGATGAGGTTGTGGGGGGGGGTTGTGGTGGGTTTTTTTTTTATTTTTTCTTTTTTTTTTATTGTGTTATATGGTTGGGTTATTTTTTTTTATTTTTTTTTTTTTTTTTTTATTTATTTTTTATTTTTGGGGTTTGGGTATTTTGCGTGGGGTGGATTTTTTTATTTTTTATTTTTATTAATTTATTTTTTTTTTTTATTTTTTTGTTGTGTTGATGGGGGGGGTTGGTGGTTGGGGTTTTTTTTGGTTTGTTTTATGTTATTTTTATTTTTTAGTGATTGTTTTTTGGTTGTATATGGTTTTTGGTTTTTTTTTTATTTGTTTTTGTTTTTTTTTTATTTTTTTTGTTAGTTTTATTTGGTTTTTTTTGTTGTTTTGTGGGTTTTTTTGGGTTTTTATGTTTTTTTGGGTTTTCTATTGTTTTTTTTTTGTTTTTTTTTTTTTTTTTTTTTTTTTTTTTGGTGGGGGGTATTTTTTGGTTTTTTTTTTTTTTGTTTTTTTTTTTTTTTTTTTTTTTTTTTTGGGGGGGGTTGGATTATGTTGGTTTTTTTTTGGTTGGATTTTTTTTTTTTTGGTTTGGTAGTTATGGTTGTTTTTTTTATGTATATTTTTTTTTTGGTTTATTTATATTTTTGTTTTTTTTTTTTGTGTGTGGGTCGTGGGGGGTTTTGGTTTTGGTTTTTTCTGTTTTTTTTTGTGGTTTTTTTTTTTGTTTTTTTTTTTTTTTTTATTGTTTATGTATGGGGTTGTGTTTGGGTTTTTTTTTTTTGGGGTTTTTTTTTTTTTTTGGGGTTTTTTTTTTGGGGTTTTCTTTTTTTTTTTATTTGGTTGGGTGTGGGTGTGGGTGGGGAGGTTTTATTTATTATTTTATTTTGGGGTTTTTTTTTTTTTGCACAGGTTTTTTTGTGTTGGGGGTTTTTTTTTATTATTTTGAGGTTATTTGAGTGGGGGGAGTGTTTAGTTGTGTGTGGGTTAGTGTGGTTGTGTGGTGTGGGTGTGTGTGTTGTTTTGTTTCTTTGTAGTGTTTTTATTATTCTTTTTATTTTTTTTTATAGCGTATTTGAGTGGGGGGAGTTGTGTGGTTGTAGTGTTGTGTGTTGTGGTGGTGAGTGTGTGGGTTTTTTGTAGGCCTTGTTTGTATTTTTGTTTTGTGCTTGGGGGGTTTTTGGGTTTTTTTTTTTTGTTGTTTTTGTATGTTTTTTTTTTTGGTTATTTTGGATTTGGGGGGTGCCGTTGGTTTTTGCAGTTTTTTTTGTGTGTGAAATTTTTTTTGTGATTGGACTTTGGCTTGTTTTATTTTTTTTGTCAGGGGTTGGGGTCTGGGGGTGGTGTTGTTGAGGAGTTGATGTGTGGGTGTGGTGTTTGGTGGGGTGTTTGGTAGTAGAAGTGGATGTTAGTGTGAGTGCTGTGTGTGGGGTGGGGTGCGGGGGGGGGGGTGGTGTAGTGATGTGTGTGCGTGAGTGTGTGGTGTGTGTGATAGCGGTGTGGGGGCGGGGGGTTGGGGGGTTTGAGAAGAGCGTGGAATTGCATGTGATTGGTGTATAGTTTTATTTGTTTGTATGTTCTTGTATTTATAAGAAGAAGAGAAAATGAGGAGGAAGAGAGGAGGTGGACGAGAGAGGGGAGTAGAGGGTGGAAAAAAAAAAAAAAAAAAAAAAAAATTTGGAAAAAAAAAAAATGGAAAAAAAAAAAAAAAAAGGAAAAAAAGAAAAAAAAAAAAAAAGAGAAAAAAAAAAAAAAAAAAAAAAAAAATTGGGGAAAGAAAAAATGGAAAAAGAGAAAAAAAAGAGAAAAAAAAAAAAAAAAAAAAGAAAAAAAAAAAAAAAAAAAAAAAAAAAAAAAAAAAAAAAAAAAAAAGCAGAAAAGAGTAAAAGAATGACAAGCCAAGAAAGAGAGAGGATAAAAAAGAAAAGAAAGAAAAAAGAAAGGTGGAAAAAACAAAAAAGAGAAAAGAAAGAAAAACATGAGAGAAGAGAATAGAGATTAAGACCGGAAAGGAAGCCAAAAAGAGGAGAGTGGGGCGGTGGAGATGGAGGGGAAGAGGATTAGAAGAGAGGAAGAGGAGTGGAAGAGAGATAGAAGAGATGAGGATGGAGGATAGAGGAGAAGAGTTAGAGGGAGAAGAGTGTGGGAAGAGGATTTGTTGGCGAAAAAAAGACTAAGAAAACCCATAAAGATAAAAAAAAGAGAAAAAACAGAGTGGGGGGGGAACCAAGAAAAGGGAACAAAAAAAAAAAATTTGAAAAAAAAAAAAAAATAAAAAAAAAAAAAATAAAGCGAAAACATAAAAAAGCAGGAAAAAAAAAAAAATGAGAAAGAGAAGAGTGGGTGGAGAAGATTGGAGAAGAGATTAGAGAGGGGGGTGGTTGAGAAGGAGAAGAGAGAGAGTAGAGGAGGGGCTTTGGTTTTCATTTTTGAGATGGAGAAAGAGAGAGAAAGAAGAGATGGGGTTAAACGAAAAAAAGAAAAAAAAGTGTGGGTGGAGAAGGAGATAGAGATTAGATCAGAGATTAGAGAAGGAGATTCGGGTTGGAGAAGGGAGAAGAGAGAAGGAGAAGAGAACCGATTAGAAGAGTAGAGGACCCGGGGTGGGTGTTTTGAGGAGAAGTGAGAGTGAGAGAGAATGGAGAGAGTGAGATAGAAGGGTGCGTGGAGGAGGGAGAGAGAGGAGACAGAGAGAGAGAGAGGAGGAGGTTGAGAGGGTGGAGAAGAGCTGAGGGTTAGAGAGAGTGAGAGGAGGGTGGAGAAGGAGAGAGAGGAGAGAGGGAGAGGGTGGAGATGAGAGAGATAGGGTGGAGAGGGAGGAGAGAGAGGTTTGGAGAGAGAGGAGGGGGGATTTGAGAAGAGGAGAGAGAGGGTCGAGAAGAGTGAGAGAGAGTGTGTGGGAGAAGAGAGAGGAGAGGGGATTGGAGAGGAGGAAAGGGGAGGAGAAGAGAGCAGAGAAGGTTGGTGAAGAGAGTGTGAGAAGGAGAGAGGGTGGAGAAGAGAAAGAGGAGGAGAAGAGAGGAGAGAGGGTGGAGAAGAGAGAGAGAGGATGGAGAGAAGGAGAGGAGAGAGGGGTTGGAGAAGAGAGAGAGATGACGGAGGAGAGAGAGATAGGGTGGAGAGAGAGAGAGGGTGGGGTGGAGAAGAGAGAGAGAGAGAGAGGTGGAGAAGAGAGATAAAGTTTTGGAGAAGAGAGAGAGATGGAGGGGGGTGAAGAGAGGAGTGGTGGGAGTGGAGAAAAGAGAGATGGTGGAGAAAGAGAGAGAGGAGGGGATGGGAGAGAGAGAGGGTGGAGATAGAGAGAGAGAGGTTGGAGAAGAAAGAGAGGGTGAAGAAGAGAGAGAAGAGAGGAGAGAGGGTGGTGAAGAGAGAGAGTGGAGTTGGGGTGGAGAAAGAGATAGAGGTGTTTGAGAGAAAAGAGAGTTGGAGAATGAGAGAGAGAGATAGTTGGGGCTGGAGAAGGAGAACGAGGGTGGAGAATGAGAGAGAGAGAGAGGGTGTAGGAGAGAGAGAAGAGGGGGATGGAGAAGAGAGAGAGAGGGTGGAGGAGATAGAGAGAGTGTGTGTAGGACGAGAGAGAGAGGCGTGTGGGTGGAGAGAAGAGAGAGAAGAGAGAGGGTTGGAGAAGAGAAAAGAGGTTGGAGAAAAAGAGAGAGAGAGAGGGGTGGAGAATGAGAGAGAGTGAGGAGGGTGGAGAAGAGAGAGAGTGAGAGGGTGAGAACCAGAGAGAGGGGTGGAGAAAGAAGAGAGAGAGCAGGGTGGAGAAGAGAGAGAGTGATTAGGGTGGGAGAAGAGAGAGAGTGAGAGGTTGGAGAAGAGAAGAGGTTGGAGAAGAGAGAGAGAGATGGTGAGAAGAGATGAGAGGAGGGGGGGTTGAGAAGAGAGAGGGGGGATTGAAAGAGAGAGAGAGAGAGAGAGAGAGAGGGTGGAGAAGGAGAGGGGGGGGGTTGGAGATGAGTGGGAGGAGAAGAGTGAGAGGGTGGAGATGAGAGAGAGAGAGGGGGTAGAGAAGAGAGAGGGGGGGGGGGATTGGAGAAGAGAGAAAGAGGTTGGTGAAGAAAGGAGGAGTAGAGAGAGAGAGAGAGAGAGAGAGAGGATAGGGTTGGAAAGAGGACAGAGAGAGGTGGGTTGGAGAAGAAGCAAGAGAGAGGATAGGGTGGATGGAGAAGAGAGAGAGAGAGGGGGTTAGAGAAGAGAGGGGGGGGATTGAGAAAACAGAAAAGAGGTTGGAGCAAGAAAGAGTGGGAGAGAGAGGGTGGTGAAGAGATAGAGGGGGGATTGGAGAAGAGATGGAGGAGAAGAGAGAGAGGGTTGGAAGAAGAGGGACAGAGCGGGTGGGTTGGAGAAGAGAGAGAGAGAGGATGGAGAGGAGAGAGAGAGAGGGGGGGGGGGACGAAGAAGATGAGAGAGAGGAAGATGAAGAAGACAAAGAGGGGTGGTGAAGAAGAGAGAGAGGTTGGAGAAGAGAGAGAGAGAAAGGGTGGAGAATAGAGAGATAGGGGCTGTGTGAAGAGAGAGGAGAGGGGAATGGAGAAGAGAGAGAGAGAGAGGGTTGGGAGAAGAGAGAGAGAGAAGAGGGTTGAGAAGTGAGAGAGAGAGAGGCGTGGAGAGAGACAGAAGAGTGGAGAAGAGAGAAGAGAGGGTGGAGAAAGAGAGAGAGAAGAGTGGCGGGTAAGAGAGAGAGAGGGGGGATGGAGGAGAGAGAGATGCTGGAGAAAGAGAAAGAGAGAGAGGCTGGAGAAGGAGAGAGACGAGAGAGAGAGAGGGTGGTGAAGGAGAGAGAAGAGAGAGAGGCTGGGGAAGAGAGAGAGAGGTGGAGAAAAGAGACAGAAAGTGGGGTGGAGAAGAGAGAGGGGGGGGGGGTGAAGGGAGAGAGGAATGGAGAAGAGAGAGAAAAGCGTAGATAAGTGAGAGAGGTAGGGGTGGAGAGAGGGATGAGAGGGAGATGGAGAATCGAGAGCGAAAGGGTGGAGAAAAGAGATGAGAGAGTGCAGACGAGAGAGAGAGAGGGGGGGATGGAGTAAGAGACAGAGAGATGTTTTTTGTATAGAGATGGGGCGTAGGTGGATGCGCGAGAGGATTTGATCTAGAGTAGGAGGCGGGGATGGTGGTGAAGAAAGATGAAAGAAGATGTGTGTGAGAAGAAAGAGAGAGAGAGTGTGGTGTGGAGAATAGATAGAGAGAGTGGGCGGGAGAAAGAAGAGAGAGAGTGGAGTGACTAGGGTGTGAGAGTTAATGAGAGAAAGGCGGATGGAGAGCTCTCCTCTCTCTCTCTCTCTCTCCTCTCTCCCTCTCTCTGTCCCTCTCTTCTCTCACTCCTTCTGTCTCCTCTCTCTCTCTCTCTCTACTCCGTTCTCTCTCCTCTCTCTCGATCTCTCTCTCTCTCTCTCTCTCTGGTCTCTCTCTCTCTCTCTCTCTCATCTCTCTCTCTCTCTCTCTCTCTCGTCTCTCTCTCTCTCTCTCTCTCTCGCACAAGATCTGGGACGCACACCACATAGAAATCTCTCTCTCTTTCTGCCCCTCTACTCTCCCTCCTCTCTCCCCTCTTACATTCCTTGCATTGCAATGTACTTAATCAGTCTTACGCAAACAACTCTGACATGTAAAGATGTTTTCAAATGCCTGTCAGAAATAAACATAATGAACAAAATACTTAGCATTTTATTCTCCAAAATGCATGTTATGTGGTTGTGAATTAAATGCATCCGGCACAAAATTCCTCTGTCTGTCTGTCTGTCTGTCTGTCTGTCTGCCTGTCTGAATGTGTGTGTGTTGTGTGTGTGTGTGTGTGTGTGTGTGTGTGTGTGTGTGTGTGTGTGTGTGTGTGTGTGTGTGTGTGTACTGTGTGTGTGTGTGTAGTATGCTATGCCATACTTATACTTATAAAAGCGCTTTATAAATAACTTAATATTTTATTTCAGTAAGCAGAAAGGCTGTTCTATACTCTTCGGCCGTTTCTGGGTTTTTGTTCTTCACTGGCTTTAGCTCCCTACGTTGGTCGCACAGGTCCAGGATATCGTTGGTAACCCACGGTTGGTTCTTTTTCCTCTCTTTCCCAAGGATCTCCAGCGCTGTCTCCTGAATGGTCTTGCTGAAGGTCTCAGTGAGGTTGTTGATGTCATCTTGGAGGAAATTCAATGCTGCAAATCTGCCCCCTATCTCAGCTTTAAAGATTTCAGCGACTTCGGGGTCCTTCAGCTTTTCCATGTTGAACCGCAAACGGGGATTTCTCCTCTGGTTTTTGGTCTTCAGCTTGATCTGTAGGGTCATGAGTACCATGTCGTGGTCACTGCCAATATCAGCGCCAGGGAAAGTTCTTGTCTGGGCTTTGTTGATGCTCGACTTAAATCGTTTGGGGGCCAAGATGTAGTCAATTGGTTATGTGTCTTTCCATTTGGTGAGTGCCACGTCGTTCTTCTTGATGTCTTGTGGGGGTATAAGGTGTTGGCGACAGTAAGATTGTGGCTGCTTGCGAATTCCAAAAGTCTGAGACCTCTATCATTAGTTTCGTCCACGCCAAAACGGCCTACTGTCCCTGGCCATTGGTCATAAGCGTCAGGTCCGATCTTGGCATTCCAGTCGCCCTGGATCACGAGAAAGTCCCTCTTTGGAGTTGATTTGATGGCGCTCTCCAAATCTTCGTAGAAACACTCGATTGCTTCATCATCGTAGTCTGATGTTGGTGCATAGACTTGTATGATGGTCATGTTGTGTGGTTTTGCTGCGACACGCATGGAGATCAGTCTGCTTGAGATTGGGGTACAGCTGATGACACTGTTAGTCCTCTTCTTGTTGACAAGAAATCCTACTCCGTGTTGGTGTTTGGAGTCGTCGCCACTATACCATAGTTTGTGATCTTCTTCTGTAGTTGTTTCGCCGAATCCGACCCAACGGACTTCGGCCAGTCCAAGTATGTCCCATTCGTATCTTCGAAGTTCATGGGTTAGCTCTTGGAGCTTCCCACATGCGTGCAAGGTACGGATGTTCCATGTACCAATGATGGTCCTTTCAGCCTGGAGTTTGATCGCTGTTGTTTGCGTCCCAGTCGCATATTTTCCACCTCCATCCTGGAACGCTCCAATGGAAGGCGCGGTTGTTGGTATTCCGGGCCTCAACCGATCCGGCATGTCTTTCCTTGCAGTGTTGTCCATGTAGGTATTTCTGTGGCCGAAGAATATAGAACAGTCAACAGGTCAATCAAGAAGAAGATGACTGAGGCCATGGGGAACTGGATGTCAGAACAATGCTCCAAGGTTGAGAAGGCAATGGCGAAAGGAGACAGCAAAAAAGGCGTACCAGACCATCAAGGTACTAACCAAGTCCCCAGCAGCCAAAGACCTCCGTTATTGAAGACAAAGAGGGGTCAGTCCTTACAGAGAGCGCCACTATCATGAAGAGATGGACAGAATATTGCAGAGACCTGTACAACTACAAGCTGAAGGCTGATCGAACAAACTTCACGAGCATGATCCCAGACCATCAGATCCTGAAAGCACACAGGTGCTGGAGGAAGAGGTAGAAGAAGCAGTAAGATCCCTGAAAGGAGGCAAGTCACCAGGGATTGACAACATCCCGGCTGAGCTCATCAAGAACGGAGGCCCAGAGATGATCAAGGCATTAACAATCATCTGCCAACGCATCTGGACAAGCAAAGAGTGGCCTGAACAGTGGACCCAATCCATCATAGTTCCACTTCCAAAGAAGGGAGACCTGAAGAAGTGCCAAAATTACAGAACAATCAGTCTGATAAGCCATCCAAGCAAAGTTATGCTACGCATTGCCTTGAACAGACTGAAACCACAAGCAGAAGAAATCCTATCAGAAGAACAGGCAGGATTCAGACCAGGTCGAAGCACTGTCGAGCAGATCTTCAACATCAAAATGCTCATAGAGAAGCATCTCCAAAATCAGCTACAGCTCTACAACAACTTCATTGACTTCAAGAAGGCCTTCGACCGAATGTGGCAAGAAGCTCTGTGGCAAGTCATGAGAGACTATAGCTTCGACGAGGACCTGATTCAAGTCATCCAGGCGCTGTATGACAGCTCCCACAGTGCAGTCCTCATGGGTGGAGAAATCGGGGAGTTCTTCCGGACTTCAGTTGGAGTTCGACAAGGCTGCCCGCTATCCCCCGTTCTTTTCAACGTGTTCCTGGAGAACATCATGCAGGAGGCCCTCCTTGACTTCAAGACCACAATCACAATAGGAGGAAGGCCAGTCTGCAATCTTCGATTCGCAGACGATATTGATTTCATGGGCAGCAGTGAAGAAGAACTCCAGGATCTCACCACCAGACTGGAAACATCAGCCAATGCCCACGGTATGGAGATCAGCACGGAAAAGAGCAAGATCCTAGTGAACAGTACCACACCGACCACTCCCACCAGCATCAAGATGAATGGCGAGACACTAGAGGAGGTGGAAACTTTCAAGTACCTTGGAGCAGTCATCACCAAAGAAGGCACGAGCACACAAGAGGTGAAGATCAGACTTGCTGTGGCACTCTCCTCCATGACTAAGCTGGCGAAAGTGTGGAGAAACCACAACATCAGAACCCACACTAAGGTCAGACTCTACAAGGCACTCGTCACATCCATTGCCTTGTACAGCTGTGAAGCATGGACACTTACTGCCGATTTAGAACGTCGCATTCAAGCCTTTGAGATGAAGTGCCTCAGGCGGATCCTGAACATCACCTACAGAGACCGCAAAACCAATGACTACGTCTGGCAGCAGATCGAGGCACTGGCTGGCAAACAAGAACCATTGCTAGATACAGTCAAACGGAGGAAACTGAAGTGGTTTGGCCACACAACAAGGCATAACAGCCTGTCAAAGACAGTCCTGCAGGGAATGGTGGAAGGAGCAAGGAGGCAGGGACGACCACGCAAAAGCTGGATATCCAACATCAAGGAGTGGACCGGCCTCACTGTACCAAGCCTCCTGAAAACAGCCCAGGACAGAACCATTTGGCGGTCCACTTGCAGCGTCCGTGCGGGTACCCCAACGGTCGTCCCGACCAAGGGATGAGTGATGATGATGAGTGAAGCAGAAATGAAATAACTATCAACCCACAGTCACACACTGACGTTGATACTATATTACACAGACACGTGTATGCAAATGAGCTCTCTGCAAAATATAAAAACACATAATTTATGCAACCGATAAATATCTATATTTGCAGATTTGTAGATGTAAACATAAGACCAAATTGAATTCGTTCACGCTAGCACACACGCACGCGCGCGCACACACCTGCACACACACTACACACACACACACACACTACACACACACCACACACACACTTCCGCTTAATGAAATAAAATACTAACACATGAATTTTTTTAAAAAGCGCGCTAACATACTTGTTAAAGAACTACAAACCACACGCAAACAACTCAATCGGAAATAGAGGGAAAGAAATAAACCAACAAAAAATACACAAAACCCAACAACGGTAACAATGACAAATAATAATAATAATATTATTATTATTATAATAATAAAAATAATAATATAATAATAATGATATAATAATAATAATAATAATAATATAATAATAATAATAATAATAATAATGTATGGAATTTATATAGTGCTGAATCTTGTAAAGCAACAAATCAAAGCGCTCATGACAACAGCTCATAATCCAGAAAACTGAACTATTCAACCATTTAGGAAGTTGATGAAAAGATGCTTTTTGCTGTACCCAACACCCCTCCCCCTCAACTCCCCCCCCCCCATCCCTAGCCGTCTGTTACCTTTGTAGAACCATTTTTCAAGTTTCCCCAATATTCCCCCTTTTCAAAATACCATAATCTTAGTTTTATCTATATTTACATTCAGTTTTACACTTTCACAAAATGATTCTAGGATGTTTAATTAACTGATTCTGGAGACCACATGGTGTCATTGAAACCAAAGATAGAGAGACAAAGAGGAGACAGAGATAGACAGACAGAGAGACAAAGTGAGGACGGAGAGAGAGAGAGGGGGGGGGGGGAGGTAGAGGGAGAGCGAGAGAGAGAGAGAGAAAAAGAAAGACAGAGACAGACAGACAGAGACAGACACAGAGTGAGAGAGAGACACACAGAGACAGAGACAGACAGACAGATACAGATAGACAGAGACACAGAAAAAAGTAAGAGAGAGAGGCACAGTTAGAGGAGAGACAGACAGACAGACAGAGACAGAGAGAGACACACACACAGACAGACAGACAGAGAGGCAGAGAGACACACAGAGACATGAGACAGACAGAGAGGCAAAGAGACAGAAAAAGAGATAGAGACAGAGAGACAGAGAGAGAGCGAGGAGAGAGAGAGAGGAGAGAGAGAGGAGAGGAGAGAGAGAGAGAGAGAGAGAGAGAAACAGACAGAGACAGAGAGACACGACACAGAGAAACAGACAGCCAGGCAGAGAGACAGAAAAAGAGATAGAGACAGATGGAGACAGAAAGAGAGAGAGAAAAAATCAGAGACAGAGACACGACACAGAGAGACAGAGAGGACAGAGAGACGGAGAAAAAGACAGAGGGAGACAGATAAAGAGAGAGAGGGAGACAGAGAAAGAGAGAGACAGACAGAGACAGAGACAAGACAGACAGACAGACAGACAGACAGGAAGGATGGGGTGGAGGTGGAGTACACGAAAACAGCAGAGTAAATTCCCACTACAATCTGCGCAGTTGTTTTCACGGGCAAGAGATCAAACGGATGACTTCCCCTTTGGGGATGTCGGGAGACCTTCTTGGTCGTCCATCGATCCGATGATGACTGTCCTCATGTGTTGAGTCTTTGTCTTATGTGGGCACGGAGATGGCTGGTTAAGCCAATCCGTGATAGGCAGACGCGGGTGCAGTGGGGGCAAGGAAACTGTCCGGGGGGTTCAGGGTTGGTGGTTGACGCCTTTCTCCTAGCTCGTGCTGCAGTCACATCATCTCGCCTCTTCTCCTCGAAGTTGTCATGCGCCCGGATGGTTAGGGCGCGCCAGCCTGGTCTGTCCATAGCATACAGCTCCAGCTGTTTGGGAGGGATGTCAGCGTGTTTGATGTTGGACTTCACGCAGTCCTTGAATCTTTTGCGTGGTCTGCCCTGGTTCCGCTTTCCCAAGGTCAGTTCGCCATACATGAGCTGCTTAGGCAGCCTTTGGTCGTCCATCCGGATCACGTGACCAACCCATCGAAGCTGGGCTTTCAGTATCATGGCCTCGATGCTGGTCATCCCAGCTCTGTCGGGGGACCTATCTGTATATAAATAGCATCCCCCACCACTTTCTGGAAATTCTGTGCTAGGAATTCCCCCTCTCTTTTCTATCCCTTTTTTTGTTGTTGTTTCCACATTGTTCCACAACACAAAACAACACACACACGCACACTGACACGCGCGCTCACGCGCACACACACGTACGCGCACACAGACACACACACAAACATGTACACACACGCGCGCGCACACACACACACACGCATACACACATACACACACGCACGCGCACGCACGCGCATACACACACAAACGCATACACACATACACACACGCGCACGCGCGCGCACGCACACGCATACACACAGGGTGGGGATTTGAGGAAGGGCAGGCAGAAAAACGCAGACGTAGAAAATTCATTCATAAAGTTGGGAGAGGGAGAGAGAGAGAGAGAGAGAGAGAGAGAGAGAGAGAGAGAGAGAGAGAGAGAGAGAGGAGAGAGAGAGAGAGAGAGAGAGAGAGAGAGAGGAGAGAAGAGAGAGAGAAGAGAGAGAGAGAGAGAAGAAGAGAGAGAGAGAGAGAGAGAGAGAGAGAGAGAGAGAGAAGAGAGAGGGAGTGAGCAGACAGAACAGACGAATGAAAGAAGGAGATAGACGGAGACAGACAGACAGACCGAGAGAGAAATGGAGAGAGAGAAAGGAAGAGATGGAGAGAGAGATGGAGAGAGGGAGAGGAGAGAGAAGAGAGAGAGAGAGAGAGAGAGAGAAAGAGAGAGGAGTGGACAGACAGACAACACAGACACACACAACAGACAGACAGATAGACAGAGAAGAGACAGACAGACAAGAGAGGTGAAAATATATATGATATATATAATAAGATATATATGTTTCGACGTTTTATACAACATAAGAGGAACAGCGAGATGATGATATAAGAGATAATGATGAGACGCAGACAAACGTGACTGGGACTACGAGACGACAAATCAGACGATGACGACGATCATCATGACGACAGACGCTGATGACAGAACGTCGGCAGTAAATCCCTAAAAGAAACATCTAGACACTTTTCCTATTTCCTAATAAGAGAAACAGCAGTGTCGATCAAAGCTACATAAATAGACACAGACAAAAATGTATCGAGCGAAGAAAGATAAAACAACGCTCGCTTGAAATGACAGTTATTATAAAACACACAACGCTACACCCGGGTACTACGCAGAACCTAAGAAAATGCAATATTAAAACCCAAACATAAAAGGTTAGTTATGTCCGAAAACAAAGCAAAACACAAATAAACTCCAGCAAAAAGAAGCAAAATTAAAAAAAAGACAATTAAGGAGTAAAAAAGGCATTGTTGGAAAAATGAAGTAAAGAGTGAATAAATGATGAAGGGTGAGGGAAGACTGAAAGAAAATGGGAAGTATGGGGAAAGGGGGGTGGAGAAAGAAGATGACAAAGAGGAAGTGAAGAGTACTAAAGAAAAGAAAGCTACAAGGACCTGCGCAAAAGAAGAAGAAAAATTGCGAAGAATTGGCGAAGAAGAAGCGAAAAGAAGAGAGAGAAAAAGAAGAATGGAAGAATGCGAAGATGAATTGCGAGAGAATTGGAAAGAGAAATGAAGGAAGAAGAGGGGGAGAAGAAGAGAAAAGAGAAGAAGGAAGAAGTAAGAAGAAAAGAAGAAAGAACGAAGGAAGTAAGAAGAAGGAAGGAAGAAGAAGAGAGAGGAAGAGAAGAGGAAGAGAAGAAGAAGAAGAAGAAAAAGAAAAAGAAGAAAAGCACAACAACAATAACACCTAGCATAGATAAATTCACGAAGAACACTAAAACAAACAGCAATCAGACACAAAGTGCAAACACTAGTTATAGAGATAAGAAATAGACAATCAACAAGCAAGAGAATGACAAAATCCCATACCCAAGTGAAGCAAAAAAAGCAAAACAAACAAAACACATCAAAAGTAATGTCTGTTACTTGGACGGTGTAAGAACGCGCTGCAGAACGAAAATCGGTGAAGTGGCGGCTATTACGGAATTCACCATATAGACATAGTGCTCCATCTTTCGGATAACGATACGAGGTCCCTGTTACACTAATATACCACTAAAACAAACCCAGCAGAGGTTTCCATGCAATCTAAAAATAGCCATCTGTAGGAAACTATACAGTCAGAAAAAATAACAAATCAAAACAAGGTGAAGTGGCACGCTAATCACGGTTCTCCCGCTCTCCCCGAGGGTGAGCAGCAATACAAATCTAGGCTTGACTACACAATTCAACGCATAATCAAAATCCTATCATTCATGTCATCTTGTAACCTATTGGTGTACCCGCACGGACGCTGCAAGTGGACCGCCAAATGGTTCTGTCCTGGGCTGTTTTCAGGAGGTTTGGTACAGTGAGGCCGGTCCACTCCTTGATGTTGGATATCCAGCTTTTGTCGTGGTCGTCCCTGCCTCTTGCTCCTTCCACCATTCCCTGCAGGACAGGCTGTTATGCCTTGTTGTGTGGCCAAACCACTTCAGTTTCCTCCGTTTGACTGTATCTAGCAATGGTTCTTGTTTGCCAGCCAGTGCCTCGATCTGCTGCCAGACGTAGTCATTGGTTTTGCGGTCTCTGTAGGTGATGTTCAGGATCCGCCTGAGGCACTTCATCTCAAAGGCTTGAATGCGACGTTCTAATCGGCAGTAAGTGTCCATGCTTCACAGCTGTACAAGGCAATGGATGGACGAGTGCCTTGTAGAGTCTGACTTAGTGTGGGTTCTGATGTTGTGGTTTCTCCACACTTTCGCCAGCTTAGTCATGGAGGAGAGTGCCACAGCAAGTCTGATCTTCACCTCTTGTGTGCTCGTGCCTTCTTTGGTGATGACTGCTCCAAGGTACTTGAAAGTTTCCACCTCCTCTAGTGTCTCGCCACTCATCTTGATGCTGGTGGGAGTGGTCGGTGTGGTATGTTCACTAGGGTCTTGCTCTTTTCCGTGCTGATCTCCATACCGTGGGCAATTGGCTGATGTTTCCAGTCTGGTGGTGAGATCCTGGAGTTCTTCTTCACTGCGGCCCATGAGATCAATATCGTCTGCGAATCGAAGATTGCAGACTGGCCTTCCTCCTATTGTGATTGTGGTCTTGAAGTC
>CM054135.1:57372809-57375309 GCA_028751875.1 Rapana venosa
AAACTAAAAATACCAAAAATAAACCCAAACAAGATACTGTGCGAGTAAACCCAATAGTTTTTTTTAAACAACAAGAACATGCAGCCAGACACACATACACTCTCACACACAACCACACATAATATGTCCTGTGCTCTCAGCTGCTGTGTGTCTCTTGCTAACACACTGACACATAGGAAGGTACACTTGCGCAAAAGAGGCGGGCTTGGCATTACGTCATCAGATGGGAAAGGTTTATATTTATTAATTTTCACTCTTTCTACGCCCTCCGGGTGGGCAGACTTGCTAGCAGTTTGTCGTCTTGGCCAAGAAAAATTGGTGTTTGGTTGGTGGTTCCCAGTTCGAGTCCCAGTAGTCCCCGATTTTTAATATTTATATTTCGTTTGATAAGTAAAAATGAAATGGGTTGAGATTTGCTGTACTCTAAATTTGGGCACAACACACAAATGTTATTAATGTTATATTATAACATTGTGCTGACACTGTCCATTATGAATTTATGTGTTGTGCGAATGCGTGTGTCGGCATTCCAAAGGTTGTGAATGCCGGAAATCATCTCCTTTGCCCATGCTTCATTAAAGCATCCGGATAAAAGTGCACTAGCTTTAATGGAGCCTGGGCAGAGGAGATGGTTTTGCACTTTTTTTCTGTTTTAATCAAAAATAAATTAGTATTACTTTCAGTTTTAGTAGAGAGATAGGGAAAAAGGGGGGTCAAGGTAAACTGTTTAGTTTTTATATAAAACTATGCAAGTTTTGGTCCGATGAGGCGAAGCCGAATCGGACCAAAGTTGCCTGGTTTTATATAAATAGTAAGTAGTTGAGCTTGACCCCCCTTTTTCCCTATCTCTTGGGGTTAGTGTGTCGCCAAGATGATCAGATTGTATCCATGATTATTACTCTGTCTGTCTGTCTGTCTCTTTCAATATCTCTGTCTCCATCTGTCTGCCTATTTGTCTGTTTGTTTGCTTATCTGCCTGCTCGCCCGTCTGTCTGTCTGTTTGTCTGTCTTCCTGTCTGTCTGTCTGGATCTGTCTATCTGTCTGTCTGTCTGTCTGTATGCATGTACGTATGTACGTATGTACGTATGTACGTACGTATGTATGTATGTATGTATGTATGTATGTATGTATGTATGTATGTATGTATGTATGTATGTATGTATGTATGTATGATATGTATGTATGTATGTATGTATGTATGTATGTATGTATGTATGTATGTAAGCATGCATGCATGCATTCGCGTGCTGTTTGTTTGTGTTCGTGCAATTCAGCGACTGTGAGCGAGTTTATTGACCTTTTCAGAAAGCACAAAGAAAATTTGATCCCTACAAATACAAGAAACAAGACTATAATTCAAGATGACAATGACGAATCTGAAAACAACAAAACCAATAGAGAGAAAGAGAGAGAGAGAGAAAGAGAGAGAGAGAGAGAGAGAGAGAAGACAGACAGACAGACAGACAGACAGACAGACAGAAAGACAGACAGACAGACAGACAGACTGTCTTCACTCATGTGGTTCAAAAAATCTCTTTCATGGCACTTGAATAACACACAACATTACAAAATGCAACAAAACCACCACACACACACACACACACACCACACACACACACACACACACAACACCACACACACACACCACCACCACCACCACCACCACCACACACCACAACACACACACCACCACCACCACCACCACTACCACCATCACCACACACACACACACACACACACACCACACACCACCACCACCACCACCACCACCCCTGCCACCACCACCACCACCACCACTGCCACCACTGCCACCACCACCCTTACCTTTGGGAGTTACGTTTCCTGTACAAGTTGGCTACTGACCCGCTGTTCTGTTGGTGTGATGTACTCATTGTGCTTGCATATGAAAACATGAATTATATTGTTCAGTATATGCATTGAATATAATACTGTGACCCATTTTCCCTTTATGTGTTCTGTATTTCGTTATCTGCAATAATGGTTTTTCTCTGTAGAATATATTTCTGTGACCCATTTTTCCTACCTGCGTTCTATGTGTCGTTGCCTGTGGTAATGGCTTTTCTATATAGCAGAATACATCCTGTGACGCATTTAACTGTCTGCGTTCTATGTTAGTCTGCTGCCTGTGATAATGGTTTTTCTCTGTAGAATATAATTATTCTGTGACCCATTATTCCTAATTGCTTTCTATAGTATTCTATTGCCTGTGATAATGGATTTTCTCTAATGAATATATTGTTTGTCCCAATATTCATGTCTGCGTTATATATCATTCTATTGCCTGTCATAATGGCTTCTCTTATCAGAATACATCCTGTGACCCATTCTTCTTGTCTGTGATCTTTATTTTGTTTTCTGCGATAATGACTTTTCTCTTTCGAATACATCCTGCCAACCATTTTTCCTGTCTGTTCTATAATTATTTTGTTGCCTGTGGCAATGCTTTTTTCTTCAGAATAATCCTGTGACCCATTCTTC
>CM054135.1:57382809-57392809 GCA_028751875.1 Rapana venosa
TTATGTTACACAAAGATACTGACGATTCTGCTCACAGAGTTCTAAAAGAATATAATGCACACATAGATTAAAAAGAATAAGAAAGAAAGGAAGGAAGAAAGAAAGAAAGAAAGAAAGAATGCATGAATGAATGCAAGAAAAAAAGAAAGAAGGAATGAAAGAAAGAATGACGTAAAGAACGAAAGAAAGAATGAAAGAAAGAAAGAAAGAAAACGAAAGAAAGAATGAATGAATGAATGAATGAATGAATGAAATTACATAAAACAAATTCCTCTACATAATTCACCAAACTTCGAACCTATAATCTGCATGCAGTTATGAAATGCTAAGTCATGTGACAGAAGCCTGCCACCTTTCCCACTCGGCCTTAGCGCCCCATTTCCTCTGTCATTATTACCACCATCATCTGAGGGTAGAATTCTGTTATTTTATTTTTTTAATTTTGTTCTTTTATATCGAGGATAATGGAATAATCACTTATGTGCTGCTTTTTTTTAACATCCAGTCCCTGTGTGTATGCGGTTTTGTAAATTCTTTCATCTGTTCCCACCGGCACACAATGGCCTACTCTTACGAAAAGCGGAACAGGATTTAACGTGTTGCGCAAGATGTTCTGCGTGCGTTCGCACACGGGGCCTCGGTTTATAGCCTCATCGGAAGGACTTTTGGGGAGAGTGGAGTCTGCACTGATGTTAACTCCAGGGGAAAATATCCCCTTGAACGGGAATCGAACCCGGGTCGTCAGATTGCGAGCGCAATGTTCTAGCCACTAGGCTATCCCATCCTCCGTTATCGGTGGATCAGTGGTCTAGAGGTAACGCGCCTGCCTAGAAAGCGAAATTAGTGTGCGGTGGTTCGAATCCCGTTTGGGCACGAAACTTTTCCCCCATCCATTAGACCATGAGTGGTGGTCAGGGTGCTAGTTTTTCGGATGAGACGATAACCCGAGGTCCCGTGTGTTACACAACATTATTTAGCACTCGTCAAAGAACCCACGGCAACAAGAAAGTTGTCCCTGGCAAAACTTTGTAGAAAAAAGTGGCTCTGATAGGGAAACAAATACTGTTGCAGACAGGAAAAAAAAATTTTTTAATGGGTGGCGCTGCTCTTCTGGCGACGCGCTCTCCCCGGGGAGAGCATCCCGAATTTCACGCGCAGAAATCTGCCGTGACTTAAAGTGGTATAAAATATATAATGAATTTTTTTTTTTAAAAAGAAAAAGAAAAAATCCAAAAAGGAAAAGCTAGAAGCATCGGTGGTAATTAAAAGACTTTCCAACCAAAATTAATCATTATCTGGAAAAAAAAATCTCGGTGTGCCTTTGGGTATTTAACAAAGTCGGTTAATCGGTTTCCAAATATACGATTGTTTGGGGGTCTTGTCGTTCCGATCAGATGACGGGGGAAAATCGGTGGGGGGGGGGTGTTTATATGAATATTATTGTCCTATATTGGGACTCAAGTTCCTGGCCAAAGAGCCTGCGATGTGTCTAGATAGAATCGCGTGGTGTATGAACAAGACAGTTCATGACCAATAGCATTAGCACACTTGTGACAGTGGAAGTTCTAAGGCATAGGGGAACTTAGGTTAGAAGGATGGTTGGTTGGCTGGTTGGTTAATTGGTTGGTTGGTTAATTGGCTGGTTGGTTGGTTAGTTATCTGGTTGATTGGGTGGTTGGTTGATTGGGTGGTTGGTTGGCTGGTTGGTTGGTTAACTGGTTGGTTGATTGGTTGGCTGGCTACGAGAAATAAACTGATGCTTGGTTACATTATATCTCCGTCATCTATATTAAAAGTTGTACGGAGTTGTCTGGGCTGATGTTAAAACAATGCTCTGTTTGGTTCATTCAAGTAACACAAAAGTAGAGTGCCAATATCTGTGGTTTCTAAAAATCTGTTGTTTTCGGATGAAAGGTGCACTAATACACTTTGGTTTGACCAACAACAAATCACCGTGATGACTATGCATCTAGACTGCTTTCTCAAGAGAGTTCTAGTGATCTGAGTACAAAATGGACTGAAACTTTCTTTCTTTTTTCTTCTTTATCTATTTATTTATTGATCACTGGTGTGCTTTTTTCGTCCAGTTCCCGTGTATATGCAGTTTTGTCAATTTTGTCATCCGTTCCCACCGGCACACAATGGCCTACTCTTCCGAAAAGCGGAACGGGTTTTAACGTGTGCGCAAGATGTTCTGCATGCGTTCGCACACGGGGCCTCGGTTTATAGTATCATCCGAAGGACTTTTACGGAGAGTGGAGTCGGCACTGATGTTAACTCCAGAGGAAAAATCCTCTTGAACGAGATTTGAGCCCGGGTCAGCAGATCACGAAATCATCACTCTAACCACCAGGCTATCCCCTCCCCAGGCTACTCTTTCTTTACAGGGACCGGTATGTTTGCTGTCTCTTCTTCTCTTTCCTTAACTCTGTAAAGATTCAATGAGGCACAGCACTGAAGCGATGGTCACCATTGTCTTTCATTTATGTCGGCCAGGTGCCTTAGCCTGAGCCTGAGTCTCTACAAATGACTTTCCTTGCCCGGTCTGCAGTATTGCCTTTCTTTTTCTTTTCTTTTCGACAGTTTCCTAGAGAATATTGTTAGCTTGGCTGTTGTAACTCGTTACGATCATATCACTTATTGGGTGCAGTGTTCCCGAGGACTCCTCCTCTGGGAGTTATGAGAGAAGTCATTAATTCTTCTCCAAAGCGAACCCGGTCATGATTAGTCAAGCTTCTCCAGAACCCAACTCTGTCAGCCTCACGCCGATTCCTGGCTCATTATTTTAGCCACCGGAGGCCTGGAGGCGAGTCATACCAGGTCATGCTCAGGGTCTTCATCATATCGCGTAAGATTCGGCGTGAGAGTACCTTGTTTTTTTTAACGATTCTACATCTCTACTTCATACCACACTGCTAGGCATAGGAGGACTTACTTGCAGCTAAAATTGTATAGAGTCTGGGTTTTTGTTAGTGTTAGAAATTGTCAGCGCAGATTTGAAGAGTTTCCTTTCCCCCGTGCGAATACCGGGGGCCTGTCAGTGTAGATAGCATCTCCACATTCTGGAAACTCTGTTCTAGAAATGTCATCTTTTCTATCACTCTCTTTGTTTCTGCCTTATTCCTTTTCTTCCTGTCATCTCCTTCTTGTCTATTTTCTTCCTTCTTAGTCCATTCTCCTGCCTTTTTTTCCAAGAAAGACTTTAGAGATAACCATTCTCTCCAATGCCGAAGTCGGATGCGCTGGGCCTTACTTGTCAGGTGCTCACCGCAGCGTGACGCGTTTTCGCTCATATGACAGACAACAATAGTTGCTGCCTGAGCGCTCGACGACGGAGAAGATGGAGAGCTTCAGCTCAAACTGTGTTTGTAAAGTGGCAAAATGTGACTGTATAGTGATGTGAAGATGTTTAGGTGTGAATGTCAAGAACTTGGGGCATAAAACAAGTCCATGAAAACAGGCTTCATGTATCTGTTATCAAGTAAAAGTTGTAAGACTGAAAACATGATAGTTTGGGGAGCCATCTTGGATTTTTTTTCACGTCTATTGTGCATGCACAAAACTAAGTCATTTGTGGGAGTTTTAGGATTTATAAGTAATCCCTTTTCAATGTTTGGCGTCACCATAAACTTGAACTAGTACTAACTTTCTATCATCTTATGTCCTAGATTAGTTTCTTTAAAGCTTAGAACAGATTTGCTGTTTTCCAATTCGTGAAAGCCAGAACAAACAAGAAAGGACTGTAATTATTCATGCATGGCACTACGGAAGCAGTGGAGAAAGAAGTGATGTCATCACAAGGGGGAACATCCCTTTGGCTGCACACCGGTATTAATTTGGGGGTCATGTAGTATCTTGGATAGAGTGCGAGTCGAAACAAAATTAATGAATTTCACTTTTTTTTTAGTATGAAAAAATGCACTGTGCACTTGGTTTTTTTGTGATTGAGGACATAGAATAATTTCAGGTTGTCACAAGAAAGTTGGAAATAATCATCAAATGAGGATTGCGTGTATTCCTACAGTGTTGACCCCGCGCATGCATATTGCGGTAAGGAAGCTAGCAGACAACAAAGGACAGAGGGGGGTACAGTATTTGCTGAATTTTTTTTAAAAATTCAAACCTACCAAATTTGTTCAAAATCACATGAGTTTGAGTCAGAGGCTGGTCTTTCACAAAAAATGGTTTTTATTTCTGTGGATGCCTTAGTCCGTGCGGTATGACTAGAAGAGTCACATAGAAAAACAGGAGGAAAAGAGTTGTTTTGGTTTTTTATCGCGGCGTGCGCCTGTATGAGAAGGTGCCTCGGTAGTGACTCGAACCCGGGCCGTCAGATGACGAGCTCAATGCTCTAACCACGCACAGTACACTCTCGCCATTGGTGAACCTCAGAGCTCTTGCCGACGACAAACATATATTTTTTTTAACAGCTTTGTTCATCTGATTTGACTTCCTTTCTATTTTATTTCCTTTCTATTTAATTTTGTTTTGATTTGGTTTCATTTGGGGGGTTTACCGGAAAAGGGGGGGGGAGGGCGAGAGAGATTTGTTTGCTTTGTTCTAATCCTCTGTTTGATTGCATTCTTTTGTCTTATGTTTGTTTCCATTTTGGTCTTTTCAATTACCCTGGGGTTTTTTTTCTTTTTCAATCTTGTTACGTTTTCTTTTCTTCCGTTTCGTTTTCTATTTTCTGTCGCCATCAGCAATTGTTTTTGAGAATTATTTACTAATCTGTCTTTTCTGTGTCATGTGGCGTTATTTTGTTTTCTCCCTTCCCGTTTTCTCTTTTCTCGTGAATTTATTAATAACCCCAGTGTGTTTCGAAACTATAAGCCTATTCATGACCACAATCTGGTGATAATAAATATAATCTTATAACTGTCACTAAATGAATACGCGACGTAGCTGTCAAATGAAGGATGCTGATGAAGAGGATAAACAAGGACAACAACAACAACAACAACAACACTAACGAAGGCACATTTACATCTACATCTGTGTGAAAAGTACAATCAGTCCATACTCAGGCCCACATCAACAACACGATATGTTTTGGTAATAATCATGTACTCTGGAGCAAACAAAACACAATACACACATTGAAAAGGAGAGGACCCGAGCTGGAAACGTGCGTGTGCGCGTGCATACTTGTGCACGCGCACACGCACGCACGCACGCACGCGCATGCACGCACGCACGCACATATACACATACACACACTCTCACACACACAATATACCATCTGGAAATAAATTTTTACTCGGCTTCATTTGACTTGATTTGACTTCACACACACACACCCCACACACAACACAAACACACACACACACAACACACACCCCACACACAACACAACACACACACACACACACACAACAACACACACAACACACACACACACACACACACACACACACACACACACACACAACACACACACAACACACAACACACACACACACACACACACAACACACACACACACACACACCACACACACACACAACACACACACACAAACACACACACACACAACACACAACAACACACACAAAAACACACACACACACCACACACACACACACACACCACACACCACACACACACACACACACACACACACACACACACACACACACACACACACACCACACACAACACAAGCACAGAAACACAACAAAGAAACACAGGGCAGCACACACAGCAGAAGCACGAGAACACACACAAACACACAACAACACACACACAACACACACACACACACACACACACACAACACACACCCACACACCACACACACACAACACACACACCACAACACACACACACACAACACACACACACACACACACAACACACACACACACACACACGGAGACAGGGCGGAAGTAATGAAGTATGGAAGAGAGGAGGAGAGGAGGGAGGGGAGGAGAGGAGAGAGAGAGAGAGAGAAGAGAGAGGAGAGAGAGAGTATTCCTCAGACTGCGTCAATACCAAACGACCCAAGCAAAGAAAAGGCATTAAAAAATCAAAGCACTTGAAGAAACCTTTCTTACTTTAAAACAATACTATGAATGGAAAAAAAAACACAACTAAAGACAAGAGAGAGACAGAGACAGAGAGACACAGAGAGATAGAGACAGAGAGACAGAGAGAGACAGAGAGAAAGAACGTGGTATTTCTTCCAATGCAATACACGAAATTGATTGAAACATTTGAAAAGCATTAACTATTCTTTCATATACCTGTATCTATTTTTATTTTGCGTGTTTCAAGATTCAAAGAACCATATAATTCCTCGCAGAAATCCAACTTGATAGATCTGAGATGAAAGTAGATAGGAGGTGGCTCTGTGAGAGACAGACAGACGGGCGGACGGACAGGCAGGCAGGCAGGCAGACAGACATAGAGAGACAGACAGAGAGGACAGAGACAGACAGAGAGAGAGATAGACGCAAACACACAGACATTCATACAGACAAACAGGTAGACAGACAGACAGACAAGACAGACAAACAGACAGACAGACAGATAACACAAAGACACAGACACCACAGAGACACAGAAAGACAGAGACAGAGTGACTTCTCGCGATCTGACGATGTCGGTTTCAAGTGTCTCGCAGAAGTATCCGTTTCAAGAGATTTTGCCAGGAGGTACTATAAGATCCTGATTGATCCTCCCCCTCCTCGCCCCCCCCCCCCCCCCCCCACCCCCCACTCCCCCTCCCCACCCAGCCCAGTCCTTGGCACAAGATCGTAATCCGAGACCCTGTGTGTTAATGCACGTACAAATACCATCTTGCCCTCATAACAGATTATCAAAAGCAGGTCCATCTTCCCGGGTAAACAGGTCATAGCTATAGTCAGTGGTCGGGATGACATGCACTATATACCCAGCATGCAATCTTGCACTTGCAGAAGAATCGGCTCAGTCAGGCTTCTTCCACTTACCCCCAAGACTCGAGAAGCGCCGCCTGAAAAAAAAACAACAACTTCCGTGCCTGCAGTGTCCCCAAAGAATCATTATAATCTGAAGGAGTGAAGGAGGGCAAAGTCACAGGACACTAGGACAGAGTTAGATGCCACTACTACTGCTGATGATGATGCTGTTGTTTTTAACTCCGCTTCTTCTGTGTTATTACTACTGCTCTGCTACTTCTTCTGTACTACTTTGACTGCTGCTGCCTGTACTATGCAAACTTACTGCATGTTCCCTAGATCTTATACTACGACTACTAGGCATACTACACACCACCACCACACCGCCACTACCACTTGCCTGTCGTACTAACTACACTGTCTACTTACTACTGCACTACTACTACACTTCTACTGCTACTACTACTACGATTACTAGCATGCTGCTGCTGCTTGTGCTCCGGTACTACTACTACTACTACTACTACTACTACTACTATCTTACTACTACTACTACTACTACTGCTCTGCTCTGCTATCTACGCTAGCTACTATACTACTATGCTGCTCTGCTGCTGTTGCTACTACTACTACTATACTACTACTACTACACTACTACTGCTGCGTGCTGCTGTTGCTACTTACTACTACTACTCTAGCTACTGAGCTTCCTCCTACTACACACAACAACACTACCACTCTGCTGCTGCTGCTACTACTACTATTACTACTACTACTCTACTCCTCCTATTACTACCACCACCAACAACACCACCACTACCACTGCTGCTGCTGCTGCTGCTGCTGCTGCTGCTGCTGCTGCTGCTGCTACTCCTCTTTACTCATCCGCTGACAAATCTGCTGCTGCTCTGCTGCTGCTGCTCTGCTGCTGCTGCTGCTGCTGCTGCTGCTGCTGCTGCTGCTGCTACTGCTGCTGCTACTACTGCTTGCTGCTCTGCTGCTGCTGCTGCTGCTGCTGCTGCCTGCTGCTACTGCTGCTGCTGCTCTACTGCTGCTGCTGCTGCTCTGCTTCTGCTGGACTACTGCTGCTGCTGCTGACTACTACTATTACTCACTGCTGTATGTTCTACTGACGCTGCTGCTGCTGCACTGCTATTCTACTACTACTGCTTACTGACTCTACTCTACTACTACTACTACTACTATACTACTACTACTACTACTACTACTATACTCTTCTACTACTACTACTACTACTACTGACTGCTGCTACTACTATACTACTATAATATATACTGCTATTATTACCTCCTCCACTTCCCCCTTCTTCCTTATCTCCTCCCACTACTACTACTATTACTACTACTACCACCACCACCACCACCACCATCCCCCCCCTTTCCACAGTGGTAGCTAATCATGATGATCCTTTGGCCGAATTCCGTGGCCATTACTTTACGTTGAAAGGACGCTACAGAATCAATCACTACAACTACTGCCTCCATTGCTTCTTCTTCTCCTCCTTGTGTTGCCTTGTCTATGACTGTTACTGCTACTGTTACTATGTAAAAATGAACGTTGCTTGTTCCATTGCTTCTTCTTCTTCTTGTGTTGCCATGTCTATGACTGTTACTGCTTCTGTTACTATGTAAAAACGAACATTGCTTCTTCCATTGCTTCTTCTTCTCCTTGTGTTGCCATGTCTATGACTGTTACTGCTACTGTTACTGCTATTGTTACGAAGTAAAAACGAACATTGCTTCTTCCATTGCTTCTTCTTCTTCTCCTTGTGTTGCCATGTCTATGACTGTTACTGCTACTGTTACTGCTACTGTTACGATGTAAAATCGAACTGCTACTGTTACTGCTCCTGTTACTATGTAAAAACGAACATTGCTTCTTCCATTGCTTCTTCTTCTTCTCCTTGTGTTGCCATGTCTATGACTGTTACTGCTACTGTTACTGCTACTGTTACGATGTAAAATCGAACTGCTACTGTTACTGCTCCTGTTACTATGTAAAAACGAACATTGCTTCTTCCATTGCTTCTTCTTCTCCTTGTGTTGCCATGTCTATGACTGTTACTGCTACTGTTACTGCTACTGTTACGAAGTAAAAACGAACATTGCTTCTTCCATTGCTTCTTCTTCTCTCCTTGTGTTGCCATGTCTATGACTGTTACTGCTACTGTTACTGCACTTACGATGTAATCGAACTGCTACTGTTACTGCTCCTGTTACTATGTAAAAACGAACATTGCTTCTTCCATTGCTTCTTCTTCTCCTTGTGTTGCCATGTCTATGACTGTTACTGCTACTGTTACTGCTACTGTTACGAAGTAAAAACGAACATTGCTTCTTCCATTGCTTCTTCTTCTTCTTGTGTTGCCATGTCTATGACTGTTACTGCTACTGTTACTGCTACTGTTACTGCTACTGTTACGAAGTAAAAACGAACATTGCTTCTTCCATTGCTTCTTCTTCTTCTTGTGTTGCCATGTCTATGATTGTTACTGCTACTGTTACTGCTACTGTTACTGCTACTGTTACTGCTGCTGTTACTGCTACTGTTACTGCTACTGTTACTGCTACTGTTACTGCTACTGTTACTGCTACTGTTACTGCTACTGTTACGATGTAAAAACGAACATTGCTTCTTCCATCGGTTCTTCTTCTTCTCCTTGTGTTGCCATGTCTATGACTGTTACTGCTACTGTTACTGCTACTGTTACGATGTAAAAACCAACTCGTTAATAACGCCTGCATGCTGCCTGCTAGTATCAACAATTGTCTGACTGTATGGTGGTGTGTGCAGTGTGATGTGGTTTGGTTGGTGATGTGGTGTGCGGAGGGGGGGGTGATGCGTGTGTATGTGTGTGTTTGTGTGGGGGGGGGGGGGTAATGTGCGTTTTACCCGTGAGTTCCGGGTATGCTAGCAAAGCGAACATTGCAAGAATAGGGGCTTGCCATCCAACAGGCATGTCGTAAAAGGCGACTAAGGTGGACAAGGGAGCTGAAGTCAGAGGTGATGGGCCTAGCGGCGCTCCCGAGACAACCACATCACCATGCAACTATCGCCAAAATGACACTTAAAAAAAAAAAGTGGCGTTTGAATGTGTG
>CM054135.1:57395309-57415309 GCA_028751875.1 Rapana venosa
TTCTGGAAGCGATAAGGGAGTTGACAGACAACACGGAAACTCTTCTTCTGTTGAGAACAGGGCGTGTAACGAGGGAGGTCTGGCGATTCCTTCAGACAGGTCAACTTACTTCCTGGTTATCTCCCCCCCCCCCCCCCCCCCCCCCCCCCCCCCCCCCCCCCCCCCCCCACGCTGAACTTGCAGCGACACTTCGTGAATCGTCAATACCGCTGTTGCCTGCGGTGGTGGTGATGGTGGTGGTGGTGATGGTATGTGGTGATGGTGGTGGTGGTGGTGGTGGTGGTAGCTGATGGTGGTGGTGGTAGGTGGTGATGGTGGTGATCTTGTTGATGCCGTTGGTGGTGGTGGTGGTGGGGGTGATGGTGGTGGGGTGGTGTTGGCGGTGATAATAATGATGCTGATGCTGATACTGCTGCTGCTGCTGCTGCTGATAATAATAATAATAATAATAATAATAATAATATGATGATGATGATGATGATGATGATGATGATGATGATGATGATGTCAATGTTGTTACTGGGTTGGGGTTTTCTTTTATTCAGAATAAGAAAAATGTACTGATATTCCGCAGATATATACACTAAAGCTAAAAACCTGTTGTATGAATAGAGTACTCTACCACATTAAATTTTGCAAAAAGAAACATTCCGACATGTTCTAAACATGCGTCAGATCAGTGTAAAAACACACAGAAGGATCTCGGAGGAAGAGAAAATAGCGCTAGGCTGTGGCAACATGGTCTCACTCTGAGGGAAGCTCAGCCCTAAGTCATATACAGAAATGTTATCTAGTTCTTCACGAACGACCTCTTTATCTAAAAACAAACAAAAGAAAACATTCCAGCGGACCTGATGTGCCAAGAGTTGGCTCCTGTCTCTCGGTGAATTAAATCACATCCAGACAGAGCACAAGTTTACCCAGGAATCAAGTCGGGTTTAACTTTTATTCTTCTGAATCATTGCAGAACAACTATTCATTTTCCGTACAGAAGTTCTAAAACAGACAAAACGTTCATTTTCAGTTTAAAATGGAAAAATCTTTTTCAGCACTCACCGTAGATCCACTGCCTGAACTCCGTGACTAGGTCAATGAATATCAATTGAATCAGTCTTTTGGCTACACGCTGCAAATAAAACAAATCACATTTTTCTTTCTGTTTTTACTATAAGACTCTTATATTCATACCGCACGTACTAAGGCATCCACAGAAATAAAACCCCACTTTTTGTGAAAGACTAGCCTCTGACTCAAAACTCGTTTGATTTTGCGCAAATTCGGTAGGTTTGATTTTTTTTCTAATTTTCAGCAAACACTGTGCCCCCTCAGTCCTTTGTCGTCTGCTAGCTTCCTTACCGCAATATGAATGCGCAGGGTCAACTCTGTAGGAGTACAAGCAATCCTCATTAAAGGATTATTTCCAACTTTCTCGTGAGTACCTGGTATTGCTCTATGTTCTCAATCCCAAAATTAAGTGCACAGTGCAGTTTTTCATACTTTTAAAAAAAATCTGTGAAAATCACTATTAAAAAAATGGCGACTGGCGCTCAATAGAAGATAGTACAGGACCCACAAATGAATAAACACGCTGTGTGCCCTGTATTTACAGTCCCCCACAGCTCTTCTTCTATCCATCCCACTTCGCCTTCCTCCATCTCCTGCAAGTTTCTTCAAGTACGATCCCCTTCCCTCCCCTTCTACTCTGCTGCGTCTGTCTGTATGTACACAGTATCAGTCACTTCTCCTAACCGCTACAAGTACACACGGGAGATTCCAGAACATCGCGGACATTTCAGGAACTCCCTAGCAGACAGTAGTACATTCCAGAAACTTCATGAGCACACATACTTTTCAGGTTTTTGGACTCTCACCAAGAATACCCCGGAATCCTATTGCAAGCGGAGGCAAAAGAGTAGCTACAGCTACAGCAGCAACAACAGCAACAGTCAGACGATCGACAAGCCAGAGCGGGTCATAAGCACTATAGCATTGCACTTTTCTGAAGAGGGCAACTAAAAACAGAATGATTAATTTTCCTGAAGAGAAGCTTTCCTTCAGTACTGTTCTTTTTCTTCCCATTTCTTGCTCCACGCATACAGTTTCTTTTCATTTATTTTGGGTTCTTCTTTTTTTTTTTTTACTTCTAAAGAGTCCTCGGAGATTTGAAGCCTTTAGTTTCCAGTCGCATGGTGCAGTCTCAATAAAGAAAAAAAAATGATGACGGAATTTTTTTTTTAAAGTTTCCTACGTCAGCCAGCATGCAGACTTGCTTGTGCCTGACATGACCCCCCCACTTTGCTGTGTGGCTGAATGTCTGCAGAACACCCGTAGCTCTTATCTCAAAAGGCCAGTAACCTAGAGCTTTCGAATCCAGTTTCAGGAACACTCGCTGCTTAAAGGCAGGGGACGTCCACCTTTCACCCACAGCAGACGGTAGGGACTTGGGGTCTGTCAGGCTCTTTAGGTGTCAGCCGCTGCTACTAAAGCACGCTCCAGGAGCCTGAGTGGTCTGTCCAGTCTGCACACACCAGGCTGAGGACTGTCTAAAAGTTGCCACAGTTATTTCAAGCAGAGCCGTTGAGATTTGAACCAAAGACCTTCAGGTCTCTTTCAACTCTTCAGATGTCAAAACGCGCTGTATCCATTCAACCACACACACACACACACACACGCGCACACGCACACACACACCACACGCACGCACGCACGCACGCAAGCACGCGCACACACAGAGGACTTAAGCACCTACTGCAAATCTACACACACACACACACCAGCTTGGGAGACCTAAAAATAGAATCCCCATCTTTCATTCAGCAGACTGAAACCATGGAAAGGATTGAGGTCTCTGGGGAGAACGGTTCAGAACTTCACAGGCTATAAACATGGAATGACGAATGGGAAGAAAAGTCATCAGTGCAGGAACGTACGTCTATTAATTTCCTGTTACCCTCTGTCTGTCTGTCTGTCTGTCTATCTGTCTGTCTGTCTGTCTGCCTGTTTGTCTGCCTGTCTTTCTTGCCCGCATGCCTGCCTGTCTGGTTGTCTTTCTGTCTGTCTTTCTGCCTGTCTGTCTGTGCTTGTCTGTCTGTATGCCTGTCTGCCTGTCTGTCTTTCTGCCTGTCTGTTTGTGCTTGTCTGTCTGTCTGTCTTTCTGCCTGCCTCTCTGTCTGTCTGCTGGCCTGTCTGTCTGTCTGCCTGTCTGTCTTTCTGCCTGTAAGTCTGCCTGCCTGTCTGTCTGTCTGCCTGTATGTCTGTCTGCCTGCCTGTCTGTCTGTCTGTCTGCCTTTCTGTCTGCCTGTCTGCTGCCTGTCTGTCTGTCTCTCTGCCTGCTGTCTGTCTGTCTGTCTGGTGCTGATGTTCTTCCGCCTCTTCAAAATGCGATGCCGTGGGCTCATAACTTGTTTGTGTTTCTAGTGGTTTGGTTTGGGGTTTTGTTGTTGTTATTATAGCTTGTTAAAGATTTGGAGTGTTGCCAATGCAAACACACACACGCACACACACACACATGTGCACTTTCACTCACTCATTGCACCAGCGTGTAAGCAGACACACAAAA
Source organism: Rapana venosa (assembly GCA_028751875.1). Classification (NCBI taxonomy): domain Eukaryota; kingdom Metazoa; phylum Mollusca; class Gastropoda; order Neogastropoda; family Muricidae; genus Rapana; species Rapana venosa. The sequence continues at coordinate 57,398,869 of CM054135.1, forward strand.
TCATGAATACATGCAAATAGAAGCATGTACGTTGAGGTACTCATGCGCTCATGCAAGCACGCACGCACACAAACACGCACGTAAGCATTCACACATGGATGCACAGAAACAACAAACACACACACACACACACACACACCAACACACACTCCACACACACAAACTTCTCTCTCACACACACACACAAACCACTCATCACACACACACACGCACGCACACACACCTAAACACAAACATTCTTGCATGCAAAAACACACCTATAATAAGTTATAAAAACACTCGTTCAAGACACCTGACCAGCAGCATCATTCACTTCCTCAAACACGCTCTTCAGTAAAGGCAAACACACTGGCAGCCTGCCTCATCCAACATGCCCGCAGTTGGCTGTACTTTCCCTGTAGTATGCAAATGAATGGACCAGGAGAATTGGGAAGGAAAACAATGGAGTAAAAGCGAAAACACAATGGCCCTCGTCTGAAGTCTTAACTCCCTGTTTTTTCTTCAGTACTCTCCTCCTCTCAACTTCTGTTCTAGCTGTCTATTTGTCTGTCTGTCTGTCTCTGTCTCTCGTCTCTCTCTCTTCTCTCTCTCTCTCACCACACACACACACACACACAAGATGTGTCATAGCTGCTCTGTTGCTAACCCAGTTGATTGGATGTCGGGGACTGGATGTAAAAAAAAACCACATGGGTGCTTATTCATTATCATCGATATAAGTGAATTTGATTTGAATTGACTTGACTGTGTATTTGTAGTATGAGAAAAAGCACTGAGACATTATAAAACATATGAAAATTATTCCATCATGTGGATGCCATGCTGATTTTTTGCAACTGTTTTGAATATGTCAATATTTTTTTAATGTTTCTTTTTATTTTGCACTGCCCCCTCCCCACTGTCCCCATGCCAAGGGGCCTACAGGAGCCTACTGCATTAGACTCTCTCTCTCTCTCTCCAACATACTAAGCAGTTCTGCAGCCCCCTTCATGTTTGGGCCAATGACCTTTTGGTGAATACATCATTCCAGTTCAAGTTCTCTCTCTCTCTCTCTCTCTTCTCTCTCTCTCTCTCTCTCTCTCTCTCTCTCTCTCTCTCTCTCTCTCTCTCTCTCTCTCTCTCTCTCTCTCTCTCATTCTCTGTTCTCCAAATACTGATGTTTGCAGCCCTTCATGTTTGGCCAATAACCTTTTGGTGATTTACTCATTCCAGTTCGAGTTCGCCTTACTTTCATCTCTCTCTCTCTCTCTCTCTCTCTCTCTCTCTCTCTCATATCTTGTTTTCTTAGTTATTTTTTTTTGTAACTATTTTTTATTGTGGTGGTGTGGTTGTACAATAACATTTTGGTGATTTTTTTATTGCTTCTTTATTTTTTCTCAGTAAAATACTAAGCAGTTCGGCTTCATGTATGGGCCAATGGCCTTTTGTCAATAAATCTTTCGAGTTCAGTGTTCTCTCCCTTTTCTCTCTCTCTCCTCTCTCTCTCTCTCTTCTCTCTCTCTCTCTCTCTCTCTCTCTCTCTCTCTCTCTTCTCTCTCTCTCATAGCAACTTGCATTAAAGGATGAAGAGGATGACGGTACTTGTCAGCAGCCATTCTTTTATTTTTCCTTTTTTTTTTTATCATTATTACTATTATTAAAACCTCGTTTTACTTAGCCTCTAGTTTGTTTGCAAGCTCTGTAATGGAAACAGAAACGGAATGACATAACTCGTGAGAGCGTTGAACTGGTGATGCGACAGTGATTGGCGGGTGTATAATTATCGTCTGCTGAGTGGTCAGCTTGGGAGGATTCTCTCCCTTTGAGTTCAGACTGCTTCGGACTCCCTTGATGTACACGTCCTTGGAGGAGATTATATAAACCCGGCAGCGTGTTGCAAACCACCCACATACTGATCTTAGTTTCGTCTTGTCATACATGTTCTACCAATTTTGATTTATGATTTAATCTCCTCTTTTCCATCCCTCTCTTTGCTTCTTCCTTGTTCCTTTTCTTCCTGCGCGTGTTATTATTTTAGACTGTATTCAATATCTTAATAGAACAGAGTATTAATTTAATTGGTAATTGTCTTATGTCATAAAAATATGCATGTGTGCGAATGTTTCCAGTGTGTGTGTGTGTGTGTGTGTGTGTGTGTGTGTGTGTTGTGTGTGTGTGTGTGTGTGTGTGTGTGTGTGTGTGTGTGTATGCGCGCGCGGATGCGTGGGTTTGCTGGTGCGCACATGAGTGTTGGTGATTTTGCTTGGGTGAGTTTATGACTGGCTGAGGTATTGCTGATGTGGGGGTGCTTTTTATATTGTGATAGGTGCGTGCTGATGTTCGGATACTGTGTGGTGTGTTTTTCCCCCGTGATATTATTATCTTCACATGTTTATTGTTTTTATGTATGGCTTGTAACCCGCCAGAATTTCTCTGTCTCTGAGATAATAAAGTTTTTGGAAATTTTAATTTGAATATTATCATCTTGCTCACATTTTTTCTTTAGAATATGTCTTTTGTAGAAAAAAAAACCGTCAGATGACTTGTGGTGCAGATTCTTCCTCTTTGAACGCTTAGACAGTAACTAGTGTTGTCTGCTATGTGAGCAAAAATACGTTGTGCCGCATGCCGTTAAGCGCCTGACAAGTCAGGCCCAGCACATCCGACTTCGGTGTGGGAGAGCATTGTTATCTTTTAAGTCTTTCTTGGGGGAAAAGAAAGGCAGGACAAATAGACCAAAAAGGCAGAAAACAGACAAAAAGGAGATGACAGGAAGAAAAAGAACAAGATAGAAACAAAATAGAGGGATAGAAAAGAGGAGAATTCCTAGCAGAGAAAGTGGGTGGGGATGTTAGTCATACTGCCAGGCCCCCGGCATCCTTACGAGGGAAGAAGGAGTATGCATGACACGAACTTGCCCAGCATGCAATCTGCAAACAGGTGACGGAAAGGCTCCGCCGGATTTAACTTGCCCGAGACACAGGCACTGCCTGAGAGGTTCAGGATGGATCCCCCATCCTCCTGTCAGAGAGCTAGGGATGTCAATTGAGGATTTGGTCAGGTGTCACATATAGACGATAGCGTCTATGGAGTTTTCTGAGCGCAGCTCCATTGACATACTGAAGCGGGGACTTATGATATATAATATACTGATCAAACACTGATCCGTTGGGGATACCGGAAGCCTGTCAGTATAAACACCATCCCCACCTTCTGGAGATTCTGTGCTGGGAATTCCCTCTTTTCTATCCCTCTCTTTGCTTCTGCCTTGTTCTTTTTAGGTGGATCGGTGGTCAGGTGGATCGGTGGTCTAGAGGTAACGTGCCTGTCTAGAAAGCGAAAAGTCCGGGTCTGAAGTGTGCGGCGGTTCGTACCCCGTTTGGACCGGAAACTTTTCCCCCATCCATTAGACCATGAGTGGTGGTCTGGGCGCTAGTCTTTCGGATGAGACGATAAACCGAGGTCCCGTGTGTTACACGTAATTATTTAGCGCACGTAAAAGAACCCACGGCAACAAGAGAGTTGTCCCTGGCAAAATTCTTAGAAAAAAGCCACTCTGATAGGGAAACAAATACAGTTGCAGACATGAAAAAAAAGGGTGGCGCTGCGCTTGTGGCGACGCGCTCTCCCGCTCTCCCCGGGGAGAGCAGCCCGAATTTCACGGAGAGAAATCTGCCGTGACTTAAAGTGGTATGAAATTAAATCTGAGCGCTTTGATTTGTTGCTTTACAAGATTCAGCGCTATATAAATTCCATACATTATATTATTTTTTTTTTTTTTTTTTTTTTTTTTTTTTTTTTCTCCCTGTCACCACCCCTTCTTTGTCTATTTTCTGCCTTCTTGGTCCACCCTTCTGCCTGCCTTTTTTTCTTTTAATCTTCCCGAAAGTCTTAAAAGATTATTCTCTCCCACGCCGAAGTCGGATGCCGCTGCTGGGCCTGACTTGTCAGGCGCTTTACGGCAGCGTGACGCATTTTCGCTCATATGGAAGACAACGATAGTTGCTGTCTGAGCGTTCGACCAAGTAGAAGAAAAACTGGCGCATAGACAGAGGTATCAGTTCACGGGACAAGATGTGAAGCCCGCTTCGGGTGTTGTTTTGTCTGTACTGTCAGCCACTGTGTCTTTTCATTGTTGCTTTCATCAAAATGATGATGATCGTGACGATGATGGTGGCGGTGGTAGTGGTGGTGGTGGTGATGGTGATGGGGGTGGTGGTGGTGATGGTGGTGGTGGTGGTGGTGGTAATGGTGGTGGTGGTGGTGATGGTGGTGGTAGTGGTGGTGGTGATGGTGATGGTGGTGGTGGTAATGGTGATGGTGGTGGTGGTGGTAGTGGTAATGGTGGTGGTGGTGGTGATGGTGGTGGTGGTTATGGTGGTGGTGGTGATGGTGATGGTGATGGTGGTGGTGGTGGTCGTGGTGATGGTGGTGGTGGTTATGGTGGTGGTAGTGGTGATGGGTGGTGGTGATGGTGATGGTGATGGTGGTGGTGGTGGGGGTTTGGGGGTTTGGGGGTTTGGGGGGTGTAGGTGGGGTGGTGTGTGGTGGGTTTGTTTGTGGTATGGGTGGTGGGGGGTTTGTGGTGGGGTGGGGGGTGGGATGTGGGGTGAAAGGGTGGTGGGGGGTTGTGGGGTGTGATGGGGGGGGTGTGGTGGTTTTTGTTGGGTGGTGGGGGTTTGGGGAATTGGGGGTGTGGGGGTGGTGTGGGATGTGGGGGGTTTGGAGGGGGGGGGTTGGGTTGGGTGGTGGGAGGGGTAGGGGGGGGAATGGTAGGAAATGGGGAAATGGAGGGGTTTGAGGGGGAGGTGGGGTGGATTTTGGGGGTGGTGGGGAAAGGGGAGGGGTGTGGGGGGGGGTAGGGGTGGTGTGGAGGTGGGAGGTGTTGGGAAAGGTGGAGTGGGTGGGGGGTGGTGGGAGGTGAGTTGGGTGGGGGTGGGGGAAAGGGGGGAGTGGGGAGGTGGGGGGGGTTTGGGGTGGGGTGGTGGGGGGATGGTGGAGGTGGTGGTGGAGGAATGAGTGGTGGGGTGATGGGGGGAGGGTGTGTAGGTGGAGGTAAAATTGGTGTGGGAGGGGGGGTGAGGTTAAGTTAAATGGTTGGGTGGGGTGGGGGGGGGGGGGGGGGTTTTTGTTGAGAAAGGTTGGTAGTGTTGGGGGTGGGGGGGAGGTGGTTGAATTAGTAGAAGGGGGAGAGGTTTTTGGAGGGGGGAAGGAGGTGGATGGGGGTAAAGTGGTGGTGGGGTATAGGTGGGGTTGGTGGAAGGGGTGGTGGTGGGGGGTATGGTGGTGGGGAAGGGGGGTTGTGGGTTTTGGGGGGAAGGTGTGGTGGGGGTGTGGGGTGGGGTGGGGGGGAAAATGGGAGGGGTGAGGTGGTGGGGGATGGGGGTGGTTTGGGGGGTTGGGGGTGGGGGGTTGGGGGTTTGGTGGGGGGGTGGGGGGGAAAGGGGGGGGGGAGGGGAGAGAAGGGGGTGGTAAATAAGGTGGTGGAAAAGGAGGTGGGTGGTTGGAGGGAAGAGGAGATTATGGGGGTGGGAGGTGGATGGAGGAAGGGATTGGGGTGGAGGTGTGGGGGGGAAGGTTGGAGGGTGGGTGGTGGTGGGAGATGGGGGAGGGGGTGGGGTGGGGGAGGGATGGGGGGTGGAGGGGGTGGGGGGTGATGATGGTGGGGGTGTGGTGGAAAAGGTGTTTGGGGGTGGGTGGGGGGAAAAGGTTTTTGGGGGGGGTTTGGGGTGGTGGTGAGGGGTGGTGTGTTGGGGGGGGTGGTGGGGTGGTTTGGGGTGGGGGGGAGGTGGTGGGGTTTTGGGGGGTGGTGGTGGTGGGGGTGGGGGGGGGGGGAAGGGGGAGGTGTTTGGGGGGATGGTGGGGGGGGGGTTTGGTGAGGGGGGGTGGTAATGGTGATGGTGGGGGGGTGGTTTTTGGAATGGTGGTGGTGGTGATGGTATGGTGGTGTGGTGTGGGGGGGGGGTGAGTGTGGGGGGGGAAATGGGGTGGATTTTTTTGGGGGGGGGAGGTGGGGGAGGGGGGAAGGTGGGGGTGGTTGGGGTGGGGTGGGGGTTGGGGGGGGGAAAAGGGGGGGTGGGGGTGGTGGGGTGTTGGTTGTGGGGAAGGGGGTGGGTGAGGTGGGAAAGGGGGGTTTGGGGGGAGGTGTGAGGTGGTGGTGGGGGGTGTGGGGGTGGGGATGAGGGGGGGTTGGTGGGGGTTTTGGTGGTATGGGGGTGGGGGGGTTTGGTGGTGGTGGGTGGGGTTTGGTGGGGAAAGGTGGGGGTGGTGGGGGGAAGGTGGGATGGTGGGGGGAAGAAGGGGGGGTGGGAAAGGGGGGGAAAAGGGGGGGGGATGGGGGGGGAGAAAAGGTTGGGGGTTTTTGGGGGGGGTGGAAGGGGGTTGGAGTGGGGAGGTGGTGGGTGGGGGGTTAAAAGGGGGGGTGTTGGGGGGGGGGAATTTAGGGGTGGGAGCTTTGGGGGAGAGGGATGGGGGGGAGGTGGGGGGAAAGGGGTGGGGTTTTGGGGGGAAAAGGGGGGGGATGGGGGGGAAAAAGGGGTTGAAAAAAGGGGGGGTGGGGGGGGAATTTGGGGGGAGGGGTGTGGGGGGGAAGGGGAAGGGGGGGGTAGGTAGGGTGGGGGGGGGTGAAAGGGTGGTGGTGGTTTGGGGGTGTAGGTTGGGGGAAAGGGGGGGGAAGGGGGGGTGAGGGGGAGGTGGGGGGTTGGGGGGTTAAGGTGGGGGGGGTTGAAAGGGGGGGGTAGGTTGGGGATGGTGTGGTATGGGTGGTGGGGAGGAGGGGTTGGGGGGGGATAGTGGGTGGGGGTGAGGTGTGGGGGTGGAGGGTGGAAGTTTTTGGGGAAGGGGGTTTGCGAGATCTGAAAGAGAGTGAGGAAGTTGAATAGAGGGGGTTTTAGGAAGGGATAAAGGAGGAACCCCGCGGAGAGAAGACTAGGAGCCCAGAATGTTACCAGAACCCAAAAGCCATTAATTTTTTAACTAACAAAAAATACCTAAATTTTGGGTTTATCGCATTTTTTTACCCCGGGGTAAAATCCGTATTATTATGGATTCCCTATTTAAAAAAACCAATATTAAACCCCCCTTTTTATTTTTCCCGAAAATTTTTATTTCCCGGGTGTATTTTCTCTAAGAAAAAATTTTGAAAAAATACATTATAAGGGGTTTCATTTTAAATCCCCTAAAATATGACTTGGGCTTTCCTAACTAAATTAATAAGAAAACTTTTAGGTTTGAAGGAGAGAGAGAGAGAGACAAGACAAACAGACAGAGACAGAGAGAGACAAGACAGACAGAGACAGAGAGAGAGTGGGGGGGGGGGGGAGAAAGAGACAGACAGACAGACAAACGGACGGACGAATGGACAGACATACATACGTACAGACAGATAGACAGACAGAGAATATTATCTATTCAGAAAAGGCGATAGCTCATTGTGTGAGGGGACATAGACTCGCTGAATCCGCGCACGCACGCATGCACGCACGGGTGCGCGCATATGCATGTGTGTGTTTGCGCGCGCGCGTGCATGTATGTATGTATATATGTTTGTGTGTATGTATGTTTGTTTGTTTGTATGTCTATGTATGTATGTATGTATGTATGTGTATGTATGTCTCTGTGTCTATACTGGTATGTGCGTGCATGTTCACACGGTTATGCTAATTCATTCACCAGAGCACAAAATAGTCAAGCCTGTCTGCCTTGTTTGGGTTTTTCCCGCCTTTTCGATGGCAAGAATAACAACGACAGCAACATCCACAACAACAACAATACCAGCATAAGCAACCACACTCATCACAACACTACTGCCATCCCTATCATCACCTTCACTCCCACCGCTATCACCACCTCCATCAACAACCACCACCACCACCAACCACCACCACCACCAACCACCACCACCATCAACCACCACCACCAATAACAACAACAGTACAACCAAAGTCACTCTCAGTTCCGCTTTCCATCACCACCATCAGCAACATCATCACCATCCTCGACCACCAACCCCGCCACCGTCACTGCTAACGACAACGACAACAACAACTCAAAATTTACTGCTACTCTTACCTTCTAACCATCACTAACCACCACCTACCACCATCACCACCACCACCAACAACCACTACTTCCAACAACAACAGCAACAACAGCATCAACAACAACTAAAAATTACTGCTACTCTTACCTTCTTCTCACCACCACCACCACCACCACCACCACTACCACCATCACCTTCACTACCAACACCAACCACTATCACACACAACAACAACTATCAAACTTACTGTTAGTCTTACCTTCCACCACCAACACCAACACTACCAACACTACCACCACCCACCCCTAACCCCTACCCCCCACCACTACCACCACCACCTCCACTATCATCACCACAAACAACAACAACAACGGCAATACCAACTAATGGCAACATTTGCGAAACTGCATACACACAGGGACAGGACGTAAAAAAAAAATTGTTAAAGCACATGAATTGCTTATTCCATTTTCCTCGAAATGAAAACAAAAAAACAATAAAAGCACATGAATTGCTTATTCCATTTTCCTCGAAATGAAAAACTATTTTTTTAAAAAGCACATGAATTGCTTATTCCATTTTCCTCGAAATAAAAAAAGCACATGAATTGCTTATTCCATTTTCCTCAAAATAAAAAAATTAAAAAAATTAAAAACAGAAAAAGCACATGAATTGCTTATTCCATTTTCCTCGAAATAAAAAAAAGGCACATGAATTGCTTATTCCATTTTCATCGCAATAAAAAAAGCACATGATTTGCTTATTCCATTTTCCTCGAAATAAAAAACTTTTTTAAAAAGCTACAAAAAAGAAAAAGCACATGAATTGCTTATTCCATTTTCCTCGAAATAAAAAAAGGTACATGAATTGGTTATTCCATTTTCATCGCAATAAAAAAAAAGGCACATGATTTGCTTATTCCATTTTCCTCGAAATAAAAAACTAAAAAAAGCTAAAAACAGAAAAAGCACATGAATTGCTTATTCCATTTTCCTCGAAATAAAAAAAGGCATATGAATTGCTTATTCCATTTTCCTCGAAATAAAAAAATAAAAAAAGCTTTTAAAAAAAGAAAAAGTACATGAATTACTTATTCCATTTTCCTCGAAATAAAAATAAAGGCACATGAATTGCTTATTCCATTTTCCTCGAAATTAAAACCAAAAGGCACATAAATTGCTTAGGCCATTTTCCTCGAAATAAAAAAAACTAAAAACTGTTTTTTTCTTTAAAGCACATGAATTGTTTATTCCATTTTCCACGAAATATTTAAAAAAAACTGCAAAAAAAGACAACACAAGAACAAAGAACAACAACAACAACCACAACATTAGCATCAATGCAACAACTCAAAAGCACTACTGTCACTTCTTCCTTACCTTTCTTTCAATGACCATACCTCGTCGTTTCAGTCGTTTCGTTTCCTTTCGGTTCTCTCTCTTTCTCTCCCTCTCACAGACAGAGGTAGAGGGAGAGGTAGGGTATATTATAGCGTGATCGCCTTACGCCACACACCACACACATTGTTAGTGGCTGGCACCATCCATCCACCCGTCTGAGACCAAGGCACCCTGCCCCCCCCCCCCCCCCCCCACCCCACACACTATCTGTGTCTGTGTGTGACAGATTGAATTATCTGCTTGCTCTCTCTCTCTCTGTCTCTGTCTCTGTCTGTCTGTCTGTCTGTCTGTCTCTCTGTCTCTGTCTGTCTCTCTCTGTGTCTCTCTGTGTCTCTGTCTGTTTCTCTGTCTCTCTGTCTCTCTGTCTGTGTGTCTCTCTCTGTCTGTCTCTGTGTCTCTGTCTGTCTCTCTCTCTCTGTCACTCTGTCTCTCTCTCTCTCTCTCTCTCTTCTCTCTCTCTCTCTCTCTCTCTCTCTCTCCCCCCCGTTCTCCCTCCCCCCCCCTCTCTCTCTCTGTCCTGTCCTGTCTCTCTCTCTCTCTCTCTCTCTCTCTCCTCTCTCTCTCTCTCTCTCACACGTCTTTCAGTAGTCAAGTTTTCAGTAGTCAAGTCTACAGCTGTGCTTTGCTTCGCTTTGCATTGCTCTCCCTTCCTATTGCACTAGCTTTAATAGTACGTACTAGAGAGGTGAAGGGTGGGTGCAAGAATGTTATGGTCGTATTTTTCTGTCAAAAGGATAGGGTTTGTTTGTTGTTGTTTTTTTTAGTAAGCCACTAACTTGTCCCTTGCCGATTTGGGGGGAGGGGGTTGTTTTTTTGGGGGGGGGGGGGTTGGTTGCGGTCTGGCGGCGGGGGAACAGGGGGCGAGGGGAGTTTCCTGGTTAGAGCTCTGAAGTTCACCAACGGTGAGATTTTTTGCGTTAAACGACCGTTTCTTTCACCCCTACCATTCAGGTAGCCGCATTCCGACTTCGGGGATGCAGATGGGGAATGGAACCTACCAATCTCGCCACGACAGTCGGGAGGTACACCCCCCTGCACTTTCCGATTTTTAACTGTTGTGGGTTCTTTTGACGTGTACAAGTCTGTAAGCTACACCTCGGGTCCGACTGGTTTACAGTCTCCTCCGAAAGCCTTGACGTTCCGTTCGCTTTTCCCGTCAAACTGGGAAGAAAGGGCGAGGCTGGGAATCGAACTCAAAAAAAACCTCTCGGTTTACTTTGTGAGGGAGATGAACGTCTACACCGTCCTGCCACCTGGCCTTTCTTTCTTGTCTCTCGCTGATAACTGCGATGGCTGGTTTGGAGGTCAGTGTCTCATAACCTGTAAGGTCGTAGGGGAGTCAGGCGTCAGAGACCTCACTTCTCCAGGGGCCAGCATATTGAGGGCGGCGCCCATCTCCTCTCCCTCGCTGCTTTACCTTCCCTGACCCTAAAGAGGGCAGGTACCCATTTACAGCTGGGTGAACTGGGGGGGAACTGTACTAAAGCCAAGGCGCGCAAGCGGTCACCCATCCAAGTAGTAACCACGCTCGATGCTGCTTAACTTTGGCTGGGGGAAAGCGAGTGCTCCGACCACTGAGCTATCCCGTCCGGGTTGATGGTACAGTCCCTAAATCGGATATAACTCCGCTGGGACTCTAATACAATCATACCAAAACCAATGTCCTGTGCAGCGCTTTGCCTTGCTACATTCCTTTAAAACCAAATGGAATAAAAGGCATGGTCGTATTTTTCTGTCAAAAATTATAGTATTAAGAACATGACTGATTTGGTTTTTAAATCCTTTCAGCTGTTTAAAAAAGTTGTCAGGGATATCGTACAACATTTATTCAGGCAGTGTGTCCTGACCAAGTTTAAACCTGGCGGCGGAGTTAACTCCTCTCGTGTCTCAAATTGCATGCTAGGTATGTCATCGTCTTCTATACCACTTGCCACAGCAGGTTCGCTGCTTTACGAAAGATGGTTGGATTTTTCACCTACGCAAAAGATATTGTGCATGCGTTTTCACTCAGAACCTTGGTATGTAGTCTCATCCGGACTTTCAGGTGAGTGGAGTCAGTGCCAATGTTAACTCCAGGGGCGGGGTGGGGGAGGCGGTGCGCGGGGGGGACGGGGAGGGTGCGAGATCGCCTCATAGAGACACCTCAGCGGAGTCAAACTCGCGTCTTTCGCTGCTGATTAGTAAGCTCCAAGGTCTAACCACTTTACCCCCGTCCCTTCTAGAAAGTTCGGGCAAATTCTCATTGATGGAGAGGAAAAGATCAGATGGCGTGCCGTTTCATTCTGTTCCAGTTTGCTGCATGACGAAAGTAGCAGATTATTTTTTTCCTTTTGAGCAAATAGGATTTCTGTTTATGTGCTTGGTTGTGTTGTTTTGGTCTTAGTTTACCGTAAGGATAAATGAGTTAAGCTAAATGAGTTAAGTGTCATCTGGCAACATTATTGATTTCTTGCTCCCTTAATGTCAGTGTGTGTGTTGTGTGTGTGTGTGTGTGTGTGTGTGTGTGTGTGTGTGTGTGTGTGTGTGTGTGTGTGTGTGTGGTGTGTGTGTGTGTGTCGTGTGTGTGTGTTTGTGTGTGTCGTGTGTGTTTGTGTGTGTGTCGTGTGTGTGTGTTTGTGTGTGTCGTGTGTGTGTGTTTGTGCGTGTGTGTGTGTGTGCGTGCGTGCGTGCGTGTGTGTGTGTGTGTGGTGCGTGCGTGCGTGCGTGCGTGCGTGTGTGTGTGTGTGTGTGTGTGTGTGTGCGTGCGTGCTTGTGCGCGCTTGGGGTGTTTACATTGTGAGTTTTGTTGGGTTGGGTTTTTGTTACATCTTCGTGTCCATGTCCATTGTTCTGCCTATTCCCAGCTCTGTTCGTTTTTTGTTGTTGTTCTTTGTTTTGTTTTTTGTTTTGTTTTGCATTGGTTTTTTCTTTCCTCGGCTAGAGCTCCCAGGTTTACCAATGGTGAGATTTTGCGTATGGGACCGTTCCCCCCGCCTCCCCATCCCCTCCCCCCCCACCCGCACCCACCATAAAGGTAGCCGCATTCCAACTTCGGAAACGTATGCTTAGTATGTTCATGATTCCGCAAACCCCACCGAACACTGGCAGGAATGACGGGATTTTTAACACGCATATTTTAATCTTCTGCGTGTGTATTATATCATACACGGAAAAATAAAAAATCAAGACACTAGCAGGTCTGCACTTGAAGTTGACCTGGAAGATCGTAAAAAAAATCCCCACCCTTAATTCACCAGACGCCGCCGAGATTCGAACCCACGACTTCATGCACCCTTCGGATTGAAGTCGAACGGTCTTAACCACTCGGCTATGCTGTCTGTCGTTCGTCGTTTCGCCAAAGAAGATGTACGTCAGGTCAGCCAAGAGTATAAACCAAGTGGTCATTTTCTTCTGTCTGTTCAGGGCGTTGTGTTTAGCGTCACTCACATATTTATAGGAGAACGATGGGGAAAGCCCATTAGACATGATGCTGGAGAAAGAACTGCTCTTTCTTCGACGCTCTATCGAATCCTTCACGTTAATAATTATGAAAATCCGATTAGATGTGTCTCTCTCTCTGTTGCTCTTTGTCTGTCTCTTGCTCTTTGTCTCTCTCTCTCTCTCTCTCCTCTCTCTCTCTCTCTCTCTCTCTCTCTCTCTCTCGCTCTCTCTCTCTCTCTCTCTCTCTCTCCTCTCTCTCTCTCTCTCTCTCTCTTTCTCTTTTTTTTTCCTTTTCCTTCTTTTGTTGATTTGGTTTTTCTTTCTCCTTGTTTGTTTGTTTGTTTTGGTTGGGGGTTTTTGGGGGGTGGGGATGGGGGGGTGTTTTTAAGGTGGGTTTTTTTTTTGGGGGGGGCTGTTTTGAAAAGGGTATTTCCCCTTGTTTCTAATGTGAGAGTGTATAAGTGTTGGGTTATTATTAAGATGTATCCCTACGGGCGGGGACTGGATGTAAAAAAGCACATGAGTGCTTATTCATTATCCTCGAAATAAAAGAATTTGTCATTGTCATTGTCTCTCTCTCTCTCTGTTGTTCATTGTCTGTCTCTCTGTCTCTTTCTCTGTATCTCTGTCTGTCTCTCTCTCTCTGTCTGTCTTTGTTTCTGTCTCTCTGTCTCTGTCTCTCTGTCTGTCTGTCTGTCTGTCTGTCTGTCTCTCCCTCTCTCTCTCTCTCTCTCTCTCTCTCTCTCTCTCTCTCGCTCTCTCTCTCTTGCGTGTGTGTCATCATCATCATCATCATCATCATCAGTCCCGTGACCTTGGCGGTCGTGGAGGAGACACGAAAGACGATGCCGTGGTAAGCCTCCTCCATCCATCTCGGTCCTCGGCTCTGCGCAGTAGTGCCGAGTCATTCATCCTGGTCCATTCTCTGATGTTGTCCATCCATGACTTGTTCTGTCTTTCCCTCTTTCTGCCACCTTCGAGTGTTCCCTGCAGTACTTATTTTCGGCAGAGTGTTGTGGCGGGTGACGTGGCCGAACTATGTCAGCTTTTTCTTCTTGACGTGTGTGTGTACTGGTTTGTTAAACAGCAAGACAAAAACATGTTAAGAGAGGAACGTGTCAGGCTCGCCAGTTAGCGGAAAGGGAAGCGAATCCAGGACACACTACACAGGGAAACCTTAGCAAGTGCTTCACGGGATTTAGCGACTCTTCGTGATCTCCTGCAGTTTTACCTTGGATGACAGTGCGTGTGGCAGAGACTTGGAATAAGAAAGGCTCGGAATGTCCTAACAAATATGGACAGTAAAGAGTTTCGTGATTGGCTGTACATTATGAAGATTAATGCCGTGGTTTCCATGTCATGTAATTGCGTTCCGTTGCAAGGCTTGCTGCTGTATGAGCTTATTAGCTTAACGGCAATAAAATTGTGTTGTAGTTGTTATGTTATCTCTCTCTCTCTCCTCTCTCTCTCTCTCTCTCTCTCTCTCTCTCCTCTCTCTCTCTCTCTCTCTCTCTACTACTCTCTCTCTCTCTCCTCTCCTCTCTCTCTCTCTCTCTCTCTCTCTCTCTCTCTCCTCTCTCTCCTCTCTCTCTCTCTCTCTCTCTTTCACTGCGTGCGAACGCACGCAGAACATCTTGCGCACACGTTAAAATCCTGTTCCGCTTTTCGTAAGAGTAGGCTATTGTGTGCCGGTGGGAACAGATGACAATTTACAAAACCGCATACACACGGGGACTGGATGTAAAAAAGCACATGAGTGCTTATTCCATTATCCTCGAGATAAAAGAATAAAATAAATAAATAAATAAATCTTCTTCTTTTTCGCATTCTTCTTCTTCTGTGGATTCAGCACTAATGTCAATTCCAAGGGGTAAAACAAAATACCCTCGAATGGGGGTGGCCTCAATGCTGGCTCGAACCCAGGCCATGAGATCACGAGCGCAACGCTCTGACCACTAGGCTGTCCGCCCCCCCCCCCCCCCCCCCCACCCCCCTCCGCATTTCCATTTCACCAGATATTCACAATCCTTTTACGACACGCTCATGCTAACAAGATTATTCCAGTTCGCAGAGCATGCAGACATGACATGAACGGTATGTGACAAATTGGATGTCCCGAGGAACATACGGATGATCAGGAATTGAGATCAGGACAGTTCATGCATGCTTGCATGCATTCATATGCCAATGCCTGTGTATGTGTGTGTGTAGGGGTGGGGTGGGGGGAGGGGTTGTGTGTGTGGGGGGGGGGTGTATGTAGGGGTATATGTGTGTGAGTGTATTTTGTGTGTTTGTGTGTAGGGGTATATGTGTGTGAGTGTTTTGTGTGTTTGTGTTGTTTTTTTCTGTGATAATATGTGTTTGTCGGTGTGTCTGTGTGTGTTTGCGCGCTTGAGTGTCCATATGTGTCTCTGTGTGTCTGTTGAGTGTATGTGCGTGTATATACTTTTTTCTGTGCTATGTGCGTGTGCACTCGCGCGCGCACGCACGCACGTACATACGCACGAACCTGTCGATACATAGATGTGTCACTGGGACACATGCACTGTTGCACGCTCGCGCGTATTTATGTTCCTCCCGTGCGTACATGCGTACTGAGGCCAGTAAACTACCCAGGGATGCAGAAAGCAGCTTTCAGAGGGGGCATGAAGGGCTGCTTTGTTCCGTAACGAGCACCAAAGAGGCTTTACACGGCTAAGTGTCTTCTTTAGACCATTATAGAGGATGACAGACAGACAGACAGACAGACTGAGGGAGAGAGTGAGGGGGCAGACAGACAGACAGATAGACAGACTTGGAAAGGATGACAGACAGACAGACAGACAGACAGACAGACTGAGGGAGAGAGGGAGGGGGCAGACAGACAGACAGACAGACAGACTGAGGGAGAGAGGGAGGGGGCAGACAGACAGACAGACAGACAGACAGACTTGGAGAGGATGACATTCAGACAGACAGACAGACAGACTGAGGGAGAGAGGGAGGGGGCAACAGACAGACAGACAGACAGACAGACTTGGAGAGGATGACAGTCAGACAGACAGACAGACAGACTGAGGGAGAGAGGGAGGGGGCAGACAGACAGACAGACAGACTTGGAGAGGATGACAGACAGACAGACAGACGACTGAGGGAGAGAGGGAGGGGGCAGACAGACAGACTTACAGATAAAACACAGAGAGAGACAGACAGACATTGACACAGAGACAGAGAAAAACAAACAACAGACGGTGGGGCAATAAGACAGACAGAGAGAAAAAGAGAAAGAGATAGACAGACAGAACAGCAAACAGACAAAGAGACACAGACGGACACACAGACAGACACGCAGACACACGGACAGACAGAGAAGTACTATGAGATACGAACAGACAGATAGACAGACTGACTGGCAAACAAACACAGACACAATCACGGAGATATAATCAGATTATCATCACCCAAAAAAGACATGGAGATATACAGATAAAAGATGAACAGGAAGAGTTCCAAAACGTTAAGGATAAAGAAAGACAATAATAATTATCTTAATGACAAGATAAACCTTCTCTCTCTCTCTCTCTCTCTCTCTCTCTCTCTCTCTCTTCTCTCTTTTCTCTTT
>CM054135.1:57420309-57422809 GCA_028751875.1 Rapana venosa
TGCACACTTTCCACAGAAATCTGGGCAAAACTTTAGTCCTTTTAGCTGTTGTGAAAATGAATATTTTGTGGTTTTTGACAAAATCACTTTTCCATACTACATCTTGGGCCCTTGCCGGCTCCAGCTCCGAAATAAACCTGTCATCACTTCACTGGCTACAGTGCAAAGATGCAGCCAGAGGGGTCAACGGTCACTTGTCCAAAGACTCTAAGACTTGTTTACTGGCGGGCTTTGCAGGCAGCAACAACAGCAGCAACAACAGCAATAATGCTCATGGTAGCATGATAGCTGGAAGACATCGTTGTGTTTGTTCAGGGTCAGGTTGAATACTCTCTCTCTCTCTCTCTCTCTCTCTCTCTCTCTCTCTCTCGCAAACCTGAGTTTGCTAAAACATGGTTCAGTTTCTTCCATTCGCAATCTCAGCTTTTGTCTTTTCAATGCTTTGAAAATACGGCAGGAATATGATGAAAATTTGGAGAATGGATATTGAATAACTGTTTAATGTACACAACTGCTTAAAGTAGATAATTTGGTCTCATTATTGATAGTCCCATGTTACATTAGTTATGTTTTGGCAGTTGCCATATGTGTCATGTTTTGTTTTGACTTCGTTTTTGATATGTTTGGTTTGACCCCATTCTAGGAGCTGGTGGCCTGAAGAATAAAGTTTGTTCATTGTTGCTCATTGTTTTCTCTCCTCTCAATGGATGGTAGAAGGTGGCAAGAATGGTCTAGTCATAAAATGAGAGCAATACAGTGTATGGTATTCGCATTCAGAAATGGAAATATTTGTACAAGCCATTCAAAATGCGAATTATGTTGTTCAGTTAATAATAGATGCTGTGGTGGTCTGGTTTTGTTTCATGTATTGTCATGATTTGTCAATGTCGTGTATACTCACCCCCCCCCCCCCCCCCCCCCCCCCCCCTTTCAGTAGAGGCTAAGGCTTATGTTGAATAAAATATCTCCTATTCACGTTCTCTCTCTCTCTCTCTCTCTCTCTCTCTCTCTCTCTCTCTCTATATATATATATATATATATATATATAATATATATATATATATATATATATAATAATATAATATATCTCAACCCACAGAGAACCAGACAGACAGAAAAACAGAGAGAGAAATTGAGAGAACAAATATGGTTAAAAGTTTGGATCAACATTGAAAAACATTCATGATTTATTTAGGAAGTATCTCAGGACTAAATATGCTAGCTACACACAATATACCACACTACACTACACTACACTACACTACACTACACTACACTATACACTACATTAGTCCCTGAAACTCAGAACTAATCACTGAGGACGCTGCCGTGCCCTGAGGAAATCAGCAACTTTGCCATGTCCATTAGTGGTGGACGTATGGATCCTGCTCTGTCCCTTCAAGGACATTGCCCATGCTCTTTGGGTGTCATATCTATTTGCTACAACTCACTGTTTAAAAATAGATGAATGTGTACCGCAACGCTTGTTTTGAATAATGCTCTTTCAGAAAGATAGAAACGTTAATTGCAGACAAATTGATATTAACAGTAAAACAAACATTCTTTACATACAAATTAATATCATGAGCAACAACAAACAAAAATAGCTTACAACGTGCCCTAGCACAGAAAAGCATCAAACTAAGTAATAACTTTGGCAGTGAGTAGGTATGCATTCCTATAAAACAAAATAGGTTAGTCAACATTCCCAGATAAGACAAAATTAACGTATACCTTTCCCCTATTTTGTTGCAGCCTCGTTTTGAAAAGAAAGCTAGAACCGATTTAAAGACTTTAGCAAAACACACACCGTAAAAAGAAAGCAAGCAAAATAATATATAATTGCAAGAAAACTAGACCCAAATGAATCGTCAAAAGAAAAACATTAAAGTATTTTTTTACAACGATAATAAAAAAAACTCGTTTGAGAGAGACATCAGCGTGAAGACTCTTTTAGTAAAACATGAACTGACCCTGTGCTGGGGCTCAAGGCTTCTACCACAATGCAAGGTGTCACAGTTACAGGCTGTAAGTTGTCAATCCTCGGCATATACCAAGAAAGGCCAACAGTTTTCTACAAGCTATGGTTTTGAGTTGAGCATATAAAAAAAGTATTCCCAACTACACATCCGTGCTTGTAAATGCAAAGACAACAACAAAAATGCTTAACACATTTATTTAACATAAACTTTGACAGTTAAGCAATAAATCGTTGCAGTAAAACCAGGAAGATGATGTATGTTAAAGCTCTTTTTTCTTCCTATAAAGCTGCTAAAACTATAAGGCTTTTTTGCAAGAGCTCTGGATTAAAGCCTCAAGGTTATGATCATCATTATCGTTATTGTTGTCATCATCATAATCATAATCGTTATGATCATAATCATCATTATCGTCGTTTTTGCTATCATCATCGGTGTCGTCATCATCGTCATCGTCATGGTCATCATAATTTTCATAAACATCATGAGGTTTGGGGTTTTTTGCCTTAGAGAAGTTGTTG
>CM054135.1:57427809-57450309 GCA_028751875.1 Rapana venosa
GAGAGAGACAGACAGACAAACAGACAGACATAGACAGACAGACACACAACACACACCGACACACACACAGAGAAGAGAGAGACCGACAGACAGACAGGCAGGCAGACAGACAGACGGACAAAGATAGAGCACAGACAGACAGACAGCAAACAGACACATACACAGACAGGTGTAGGCAGGCAGGCAGACAAACAGACAGACGGATAGACAGCCAACCAGCCAGCCAGCCAGACAGACCGACCGACAGACCGACAGACAGAGCAAGGACATATAGAAGAGACAGCAACATTTCCGCCGTCAGCGCCTGGGCTTTATCGCAGTTCTTGATTAAACCATTGACGCTGGGGGCATCAGCAAAGTGAGAGGCTGTATGACCAGTGGCTTTCCCATTCATGGAATTCCACTTTACAGCTGTCTTTAGTGATCGACTATGACTCTCTGACTAGGAGGCTTGACTCGCACAGTCCTTACGTGCTGCAGCCCTGGGGGCTGGTTGGCCTTTGGAGAGCATCTCCAACGCTGACTGTCATGCCCACTTGGCCGAGAGAGTGGGGATGTGCTGTGGGCAAGGCATCTCCACTATAATCAAATTTCTGCCCAGTTTCCAAAACAGCAGCTGCCTCCTCTGCTGTTTTGGAGGTCATCGTCGGACACGACGGACAAACATACATTAAGCAACATTACTAGCTGTAGCACAAGAAGTACAAGTATCAGACAGGCAGACAGACAAACAAACAGACAGAGCAAAGGACATAATATACAGAAGACCCGCGCGTGTGTGTGTGTGTGTTTGTGTGTGTGTGTGTGTATGTGTGTGTAGTGTAGTGTAGTGTTGTAGTGTAGTGTAGAGTAGTGTAGAGTAGTGTAGTGTAGTGTAGTGTAGTGTAGTGTAGAGTAGAGTAGAGTAGTGTAGTGTAGTGTAGTGTAGAGTAGAGTAGTGTAGTGTAGTGTAGAGTAGAGTAGTGTAGTGTAGTGTAGAGTAGAGTAGTGTAGTGTAGTGTAGTGTAGTGTAGTGTAGTGTAGTGTAGTGTAGTGTAGGTAGAGTAGTGTAGTGTAGTGTAGTGTAGTGTAGGTAGAGTAGTGTAGTGTAGTGTAGTGTAGTGTAGTGGGGGGGGGGGGGGGGGGGAAGCTGCTAACTTTCCAAACTAATGTTCATCTCCAATTTTTACATAGAGATAAGCACTCATGCTCATACTCAACACCTCCTAACCTGCATAGCTTTCTGTCCTCTGGCTGTCTAGCTGTCTGTCTGTCTGTCTGTCTGTCTGTCTGTCTGTCTGTCTCTCTCTCTCTCTCTCTCTCTCTCTCTCTCTCTCTCTCTCTCTCTCGCTCACACACAGACACCGTCCACATGCTCTGTCTGTCTGTCTGTCTGTCTGTCTGTCTGTCTGTCTGTCTCTCGACAATTAAGGTGTAATGTTCTTCCTCTAAACAATAATATGCATCGCTACAGTGAAATTGTACAAAATAAAATGTGTCCATGTTGCAAAGAAAAAATCGAAAATGAACAACATTTCATATTTAAATGTGATGGGTATGAGGATCTAGTGCTAAATTTCTAAAAGAATCAGCCAAGCTTCCGTTTCATGCACTACTCAGGGCTACAAATCCAAATCACACGCACAATTTATCCAGGTTCGTGTTCCATGCAATTAACAGAAGAAAAAACTTAATTGTGGAAACATTGATCTAAATGTTGTGTTGCTATAATTTAATGAGAACGGCCATTGAGCATTTATTTTATATGTGTGTGTGTGTGCACAAGCTCGTGCACGCGCGAACATGTGTGTATGTTTGTGCGTGCGTGCGTGCGTGTGAGTGTGTGTGTATGTGTTGGTATGAGTGATTTGGAGGGGAGGGGGTTGAGTGTAAGAGCGGATGGATGCCCATGCGCATGCGTGCGTGTGTGTGTTCGCGCGTGCGTGCGGGTGTGTGTGTTTATGAAGGCAGTTGAGGAAGTGTCCAGCATAGGACTGTCGGATGAAAATTTGCATATTTTATGTGTTTGAGAGGACATGTGATGAGTGAATATTGTTTCTGAAGTGATATCTTGCAATGTTTTGATTAACACCCTATTTTCTCTTTTTATGACGTAAAAGTTACATGACATGAAAGAGCACAGTGTGTGAGGTTTGTGTGTGTGGGGTTTTTGGGGTTTTTTGTTTTGTTTTTCCCCATACAGCATTGTGTTAACATTGCAGTAGCCTAGAGCTGACATGGTTGTATTTGATGTATATTTTTTTTTTGGAGTGGTGAATGTTTTGAGAATGCAATAACTTGTGAGTATAGTAACTATTATGAAAATGCAAGAAAACCTAATGAGCATTAATGATTTCAAATGTTATGATTTATGATGTGCTTGATGTTTGTATTTTGTATGTGAGAAGGTGTTAGCATATCAGGTATAGCTTCATCAATAACTTTGTTAATAGGTCTATTGTCTTTTTGTGGTACCCTGGGAAGTGGTTAAGGTGAACTGAGTTTTTGTTTTTAGCTGTGTTTTGTTTTGATTTGTTGGCATACGACAGTCTTCATTTAGGCATGATGTTGGAATATGCTTATGCAAGAGTATACAGTTATGAGTGCACTCCAGGGTATTATGCCAAAGTCTTACCAAACTTATGTGAATTTTTTTCATCTTCAACTTTTCATCTTTAATATTTTGCCCCTTGATGTGTATTGTGGCCAAAGGCCGATGTACATTAAACAATTTCAGAGTTCAGAGTTCAGAGTTCTCTCTCTCTCTCTCTCTCTCTCTCTCTCTCTCTCTCTCTCTCTCTCTCTCTCTCTCTCTCTCTCTCGCTCACACACAGACACGCGTCCACATGCTCTGTCTGTCTGTCTGTCTGTCTGTCTGTCTGTCTGTCTGTCTCTCTCTCTCTCTCTCTCATCTCTCTCTCTCTCCTCTCTCTCTCTCTCGCTCACACACAGACACGCGTCCACATGCTCTGTCTGTCTGTCTGTCTGTCTGTCTGTCTGTTCTGTCTGTCTCTCTCTCTCTCTCTCTCTCTCTCTCTCTCTCTCTCTCTCTCTCTCTCTCTCTCGCTCACACACAGACACGCGTCCACATGCTCTGTCTGTCTGTCTGTCTCTCTGTCTCTGTCTCTGTCTGTCTATCTCTCTCTCTCTCTCTCTCTCTCTCTCTCTCTCATCTCTCTCTCTCTCTTGCTCACATACAGACACACGTCCACATACTCTGTCTGTCTGTCTGTCTATCTGTCTGTCTCTATCTCTCTCTGTCTTCTCTCTGTCTCTGTCTCTGTCTCTCTCTCTCTCTCTCTCTCTCTCTCTCTCTCTCTCTCTCTCTCTCTCTCTCTTCTCTCTCTCTCTCTCTCTCTCTCTCTCTCTCTCTCTCTTGCTCACATTACAGACACGCATCCACATACTCTTCTCTCTCTCTCTCTCTCTCTCTCTCTCTTCTCTCCCTCTCTCTCTCTCTCTCTCCCTCTCTGGCCAATCTTAGGTACATACCCACATAAAAATAGCACGGTGTCACGCAGAAATCACCCAACGCCAGTGTCAGCCCTGACAGGGTCTGGTTGCAGGCACCCAGCACCGTTCGTCTCCGGTTCGAGGCAAACAGGCAGATGTTCGCCTGGTTCTGGCAAAAAGACACGCCTTAGTACATGCGCACTGAGGTCACCCACAAGACTGTTTCAGCTGCACACTGCCTATAATTTTTTTTCACTTTTCCTTCTGTCTTCTTCTTCTTCTTCTTCTTTGCATTCATACTGCACGTACTAATGCATCTACAGAAAAAAATTTTAAAATACACACACGCACACTTTTTTTTAAGAGAGACTAGCCTCTGACTGAAAACTCGTGTGATTGTGTAGAAATTTGGCAAGTTTGAATGTTTAATATTTTTTTCAGGAAACACTGTACCCACTCAGTCCTTTTTCAGTCGGCTAGCTTCCTAACCACACTATGCATGCGCGGGGTCAACACTGTAGGAACACAAGCTATCCTCATTAATTTTTGAGGATTCTTTCCAAACTTTCTCGTGACTACCTGGTACTACTCTATGTCCTCAATCCTCCCCCCCCCCCCCCCCCAAAAAAAAAAAAAAAACCCTCAAAAAAACCCCTACAACAACAACCAAGAACACAGTGAATTTTTTTTCATCTGTGAAAATCAGCAGACTTTTTTTTTTTTTTTGGGGGGGGTTGTTTTCTGACTACCACTCTACACAAGATACTCTATCCCCCGGAAGCTGCAGGTGGAGTGTAGCCTGTTAGGAACAGCGCAGCCTTCCGGTAATAGGCCAGCAAACCTGTCCTTTCATCTGTCTGCTGATAGTTATCTTCTTGTTGTTGGAGATAGATAGATAGATAGATAGATAGATAGATATAGATAGATAGATAGATAGATAGATATAGACAGACAGATAGATAGATAAATAGATAGATAGATAGATAGGTAGATAGATAGATAGATAGATAGATAGATAGATAGATAGATAGATAGATAGATAGATACAGACAGACAGATAGATAGATAAATAGATAGATAGATAGGTAGATAGAGATAGATAGATAGATAGATAGATAGATAGATAGATAGATAGATAGACAGACAGACAGTAGATAGATAGATAGATAGATAGATAGATAGATAGATAGATAGACAGACAGATGGTAGATAGATAGATAGATAGATAGATAAATAGATAGATAGATAGATAGATAGATAGATAGATAGATAGATAGATAGATAGATAGATAGATAGATAGATAGATTATGTTGCCATGATTGCTGATTCTTGGCACTGAGTAGCTCTCTGGTGTTTGTGTGTGGAAGGAAAACAGTCAGGAATCTAGGATATTGTTGTTGTTGTTGTTGTTTTTGTTGTTGTTGTTTGCCTGGTAACAAAACAGAGGATTCTTGAAGAAATGCCTGGTGGTCATAAAACATGCAACAGGTCACATACTGCTAACGGAAAAGTGACAGAACCGGGAAAGAGAGAGAGAGAGAGAGACAGACAGACAGACAGACAGACAGAGGCCAAGTCAAATTCTTTTATTTCGAGGATAATGAATAAGCACTCTTGTGCTTTTTTTACATCCAGTCCCTGCCCTTATAGAATATTCAGATAAAAGAGAGAGAGAGTGTAGAGATAGAGCACAAGAGAGACAGAACAGAGACAGAGACAGAAACAGAACAGTGACAAAAGATAGACAGACAAAGACAGAGACAGACATATAGACAGACAGACAGAGACAGACAGACCAGCAAAGACAGACATGTAGACAGATAGACAGACAGATAGAAAGATTTGGATAGGAGGAGGAAGCAAAACAAAGGAAATGAGAAGGATGTGTCTAACCAAATTATCCAAAAGATTCAAGCGTCACGTTCTTACTAATGGCACGGCATGTGGGCTGTTAAAGAGCTTGAAAATGGAGAGAGAAAAAGAGAGAGAAAGACACGAAACAGAATAAAACTGGACGAGTAAGCAGTCTTCCACTGATTTTTCCGTATATTCGCTGTTAATTACCACACAGTGTGTTGTTTCCACACCTTCTGTTTAGTTGAGTACCTCCCTCCATTCCAAAAATGAAACCTGCTGAAGGTGATGACATTTCTTCTTCTTCTTCTTCGTATTCTTCTTCGCATTCTTCTTCTTCTTCTCATTATTTGGCTTCTTGTGACTCTTTTAAATCTGGTCTCAAGACATATTTGTTTCAAACCTAAGAATTTCCTCTCCTGTTTCATTTCATAGCTATCCCTGCTTTTCAACAGCCAAAAATTCCATCACCCTGCCACAGTGTATAACATGTGTGTGTGTGTGTGTGTGTGTGTGCATTTGGACTTGTTAGAACTACTACTTGCTATTGGTCGCATGACTGTGTAAGAATGAGTTGAGTGCAAGCGCTTTGATTTGTCTGTGCAAGATACAGCGCTATATAAATTCCATTATTTATTATTATTATTATTATTATTATTATTATTATTATTATTATTATTAATTACTATTATTATTATTATTATTTCTCCTTTTTCTCCTTTTTCTTCTTCACATTCTTCTTCTTCTTCGCAGTCTTCTTCTTCGCATTCTTCTTCGCATTCTTCTTCTTCGCATTCTTCTTCGCATTCTTTTTCTTCTCCGCATTCTTCTTTGCATTCTTCTTCTTCTTCTTCGCATTCTTCTTCGCATTCTTTTTCTTCGCATTCTTCTTCTTCGCATTCTTCTTCTTCGCATTCTTCTTCGCATTCTTCTTCTTCGCATTCTTCTTCTTCGCATTTTTCTTCTTCGCATTCTTCTTCTTCTTCGCATTCTTTTTCTTCTTCTTCTCATTCTGTGCCTTCTTCTCCTTTTTCTTCGTCGCATTTTTCTCTTTGCATTCTTCTTCTTCGCATTCTTCTTTGCATTCTTCTTCTTCTTCTTCGCATTTTTCTTCTTTGCATTCTTCTTCTTCGCATTCTTCTTTGCATTCTTCTTCGCATTCTTCTTCTTCTCCGCATTCTTCTTCTTCTCCGCATTCTTCTTCTTTGCATTCTTCCTCTTCGCATTCTTCATCTTCTTTGCATTCTTCTTTTTCTTGGCATTCTTCTTTGCACTCTTCGCATTTTTCTTCGCATTTTTCTTCTTCTTCGCATTCTTCTTCTTCTTCGAACGCTCAGACAGCACCTAGTCTTGTCTGTCATCTGAGCAAAAATGCGTTCCACTACCCATAAGCACCTGACAAGTCAGGCCCAGCACATCCGACTTCGGCGTGGGAGAGAATTAGCTTGTAAGTCTTTCTGCGGGGGGGGGGGGGGGGGGGGGGGGGGGGCGAGGGATATAGGAGACTGGACACAGGATGCAGAAAATAAAAAAGAAGGAGGGGGGGGGGGGGTATAGCCGGAAAAAAGACAAGCAAAGTGGAAACAAAGCGCGAGACAGAAGAGAGGGAATTCCTGGCACATCATTTCCAGACGGTGGGGATGCTATTATTGTACTGACAGACCTCCCAGCATCCCCACGGGGAGGGGGGGGGGGAAGTTGATGATATCGTTTCCTGGAAACTCTGAACGTGTCTGAGAATTCTCGTCTTCGGCTGTACACCGGTATTAAAAAATCACTCTTTTCCTTCTGTTTTTCCATGTGACTCTTATATTCATACCGCACGTACTAAGGCGTCCACATAAATAAAAACCACTTTTTGTGAAAGACTCGCCTCTGACTCAAAACTCATGTGAATTTGAACAAATTTGCTAGGTTTGAAATTTTTTAATTTTTCGGCAAACTCTGTACAGTCTGCTAGCTTCCTTACCGCAACATGCATGCGCGGGGTCAACGCTGTAGGAATAAAGGCAAACCTCATTTGGATGGTTATTTCCAACTTTCTCGTGACTACCTGGTATTGCTATATGTCCTCAATCCAAAAAAAACGAGTCCACAGTCCATTTTTTTTCCTGCTTTAAAAAAATCAGTGAAAATCACCAACATTTTTTTCCACTCGCACTCTATAGAAGATACTACGTGACCCCCAAAGTAATCCCGGTGTGCGGCCTGTATGCAGGGTAAATGAAGTACTACGTGAGCAACAACTAGCGTCTCTTCCGAAGAGGACTCTGCTGAGGCTGAACTGGCAAGGAAACTTCTTAGGCTGTCCGTGTTCTCCTTGTTATTGTTCGGCTTGTTTTGTTTCTGATGCTCTGTGTGAGTGTGTGTGTGTGTGTGATGGGGGGGGGGGGGGGGGGGGGGGGGGGGGAAGGAGGGGGGAAGGGGGGGGGTTCTGATGTGTGTGTGTGTGTGCGTGTGTGTGTGTGTGTGTGGTGTTCTGGTGTGTGTGTGAGTGTGTTGTGTGCATGTGGTGTGTGTGTGGGGTGTGTGTGTGTGTGTGTGTGTGTGTGTGTGAGTTTTGTGTGGTGTGGTGTGTGTGTGTTGTGTGTTTGTGGTGTGTGTGTGAGTGTTGTGTGGTGTGGTGTGTGTGTGTGTGTGTGTGGTGGGGGGGGGGGGTGTTCTGGTTGTGTGTGTGTGTGTGTGTGTGTGTGTGTGTGTGTGTGTGTGTGTGTGTGTGTGTCTGTTGTGTGTGTTTGTGTGTTATGCTTTGTTGTTGTTGTGTTTATGTGTGTGTGTCTGTGTGTGTGTGTGCAATTTCATTTTATGTCACTTCATCATCTGTGATATTAGACCGACATGTGTGTACGTGTGTGTTCGTGATTTTGTGTGTGTATGCGTGCGTGCGTGAGTGTGTGCAATTATGAGTGAGTAAGATATATATATATATAGAGAGAGAGAAAGAGATCATCATCATCATCATCATCATCATCATCAATGGAATTTATATAGCGCGATATCTTGCAAAAAGAAATCAAAGCGCTTGCATTCACACACCTCTACACATACAACCAATAACAATTAACAGAGTTAACAAATTTAAATGTACATAGATAGATAGATAGATAGATAGATAGACAGACAGACAGACAGACAGACAGACAGATAGACAGATAGATAGATAGATAGATAGACAGACAGACAGACAGACAGACAGACAGATAGATAGATAGATAGATAGATAGATAGATAGATAGATAGATAGATAGATAGATAGATAGATAGATAGATAGATAGATGATAGACAGACAAACAGACAGACAGATAGTTAAATAGATAGATAGACAGACAGACAGACAGACAGGCAGAAGATGCTGCTGTAACGTTGTATTTCCTGTGCTCACTGTTAATTAACTTACTTTCTTGGTTGGGTTTGGGTTTTTTTTGTTGGGGGGGGGGGGTCGGGAGAGAAGGGGCTGGGGGGAGGGTTGTTGGGTTGTTGTTGGGGGTTTTTTTGGGGGAAGTGGGTGTTAGTATTTGTTTTCCAGTGCCACCGTTCCATTAAGAACACCATCAACCAGAACGAAACTGACCTCGCCTTCCTCGTTCTCTCTCTCTCTCTCTCTCTCTCTCTCTCTCTCTCTCTCTCTCTCTCTCTCTCTTCTCTCTCTCTCTCTCTCTCTCTCTCTCTTCTCCCTCTCTCTCTCTCTCTCTCTCTCTCTCTCTCGCTCTCTCTCTCTCTCTGTTTAATTGCTTCTTCGTTCCTTTTTTTATCATTACCTTGTTCCCCATTCTGAAGGTCACTGAACCCAAACACACGTAGATAGACAGCCGTGCTTTTGCTGGCCTTCTGTCTCTCTTTAACAGCTGCACAGTAAACCATTATCGTCAACAACAACAAAGAAAAGAAAAATTAAAGAACGGAACAGATGAGCTGATGGGGAAAAAGAACACAGAGAATGAAAAATAGCAACAACAAAAAAGGGGAAGAAACACAAGGCAAACAGAAGGAAGATTCATGGACAGAGTATTTGATGTAAACAGATGTTTATTCAGAAACGAAACACTGTACATAAATCCATTTGGAGCGGCAACAAGCTAACAGTTTACAGTGTGTTGCACCATCAAGCAAAACAAAAACCCCAAATCTGTTATTTAGGAGATGGGGGGAAAATATCGTCCTTACAACATAACAATCTTTTGAGAACAAGAGCAATTGATAAATCAATTTGTTTGTTTCTTTCTTTATTTCTTCAGATATATATATATATATTATATACCACTTTAAGTCACGGCATATTTCTCTGCGTGAAATTCGGGCTGCTCTCCTCGTGGAGAGCGCGTCGCCATATGAGCAGCGCCACCTATTTTTTTGGTTTTTTTGGTCTGCAAGTGTATTTGTTTCCCTATCAGAGTGGCTTTTTTTCTACAGAATTTTGCCAGGGACAACTCTCTTGTTGCCGTGGGTTCTTTTACGTGCAGTAAATAATTTCGTGTAACACACGGGACCTCGGTTTATCGTCTCATCCGAAAGACTAGCACCCAGACCACCACACATGGTCTAATGGATGGGGAAAATTTTCGGGCCCAAACGGGATTCAAACCACCGCACACTTCCGACCAGGACTTTTCGCTTTCTAGGCAGACGCGTTACTTCTAGGCCACCGATCCACATTATTATCTTTAAACTTTATGCCTTTACGCAAGTGAAAGCTTTGAAGCCACATATTTTGCATGTTGATATTATATATATATGTATATTTTTTTAAAAGTCTGGAGAAAAACGAAAGAGAAGCCTAAAGAAGGAAAAGAGAACAGGGCTTTTCTTTGGTGTTCCACATCATGGCATGAATGACCTTTTGCAGCACGAGCCAGCTAGGTGTTATGAACATACCTAGCATGCAACCTGCTCTCTGCAAAGGGTTAGGCTCCACTGGGTTCCACTTACCCGAGACATCCCTACTGAAAAGCTTGGTGAATGACCCCAACAACTTCTGGAAGAGATCATGTATTTTATCTATCTATTCCTGCTTTTAATTGTGGAGTTAGCCACTCATATGCTTTTTTTTTTTAACATCTAGTGTGTCCCCGTGTTCATGCGGTTTTGTAAATTGTGTCGTCCTTTCCCACTGGCACTAATGGTCTACTCTTCCCTGACGCAAAGAGGTTTTAACGTGTGCTGAAGATGTTCTGCGTGCGTTCGCATGGGGGGGTTCTGTTTAGAGTTTTCAGTGGAAGGACTTTTGTGGGAGCGGAGTCCCATGTGAACTCCAATGCAAAATGGCAAAAAAATGGAATGAGACAAAAAAGAGCCAAACGACCACCTGACAAAGCATCCGATCAATTAATGAACCATTTATCGAAATAACCATCCAACCAGCCAGCCAGCCAACCACACTACCAGACTAATGAACAAACAAAAACCAGCAAGAAAATAACGAATAAAGCACTTACAACAACAACACACACAACACAACACAACACAACACACCACACCACAACCACAACACACACACAACACATACACACACACACTACACACAAATACACACACATACACACACACACACACACCACACACACACACACCCCACACACACACACCCCACACACACACCTTCTTTCTTCCAACACAAACAATCCAACACTAACCCAGTTCAGTTCATGAACACAAGCAGACCACGACTTGACACTTACAGCAAGCTAGCTACACTTCCCTCTCTGGTCTTCCGTTGGCTTTTAGCTGATGAATGTTGACGGAGCATCATTTTATTTTATCACTGTTTGCAAAACTGCTCCAGGCTCTTGAAAGATTATGGAAGGGAGAGACAGACAGACAGCAGAGACAGAGACAGAGAGACAGACAGAAAGAGAAACAGAGAGAGATACAGTGACACAGAGACAGAGACAGAGAATTAAATTGAACTGAATCCATTTTACTTTCACGAGGATTCTTGTATTTCGAGGAGAATGAATAAGTTTCTCGTGTGATTTTTCACATCCAGTCCCTGCTTTTATCACACACACACACACACACACACACACACACACACACACACACACACACACACACACACATACACACAACAATACACACACACACACACACACACACACACACACACCACACACACACACACAACCACACAAACACCACACACACACACTAAACGAACAGACAAGCAATGAACAAGAAAAACAAAGGGTGGTTTAAAACGGAAACAAAAGGCAAAACCAGAAGAAACACGCATACAAATCCCCACCCCACCCCATCCCTCCACACACACCCAACACACACACCCTTTTATTTTTAACTACCATCACCACCAACAATCAACACAAACCATATCAATCAAAATGTATTGACAGAAAAAGCAAAAAAAAAAGCATCAGCCATTATTGATTATAATGGAAAAACAACTACGGTAGCAATAAGAAACTACGGTAGCAATAAGAAACTACGGTAGCAAGAAGAAACTACGCAGAAACAAATGCTAGTGAGTCAAAAGAACAAGGAAAGGAGACATGGATATGTAAGAGAGAGAGGGGGGTGAGGGGGAGTAGGGAGGGAAGGAGAGACAGACAGACAGAGAGAGAGATTCAATCTAGTCCTGCAGCAAACGTTGATGTTATATAGCTTTCTATGAGTTGTTTTAAGAACACATTTGTATAACAGGTAGCTAGTAGCAAATGAATCTCTATGGACATGAAAAAACAAAGAAAATCTTTGTTTTAGAAAAAACCCAAAGAAAATTATTATCAAAGAGAAAATCTTCATTAGAAAAAAAAGGAGGAACATCTTTATTCGAAAAACAACAACAAAGAACATCTTCATTGAAGAAAACAACAAAGAACATCTTCACTGAAAAAAAAGAACTCTTCCGGAAAAAAGAAAATCTTCAAATTCCACAGACTAAAAGAAGAAAAAAAAGCCTGGAAAAATTCCTCTTTAGATTCTTGAAGACAAACCGACCAACAGACGGACAGACAGACAGACACACACACACACCCCACACCCCCACACACAGAGTCACCACACACACACACACACACACACACACACACACACACACACACACACACACACACCACCCACACACACACCACACACGCACACAGGGACAGAGTAGCGGGAGATGGGGTTGGGGTAAAATGGGAAGGGGGAGGGAGTGGAAGGGGGGGGAGGAGGAAGCAAAACCAGGAAACAATGACGACTTCACACACACACACACCACACACACACACACACACACACACACACACACACACACCACACACACACACACACACACAAATATCTTACAATAAAAGCGTCACGTTTTGACTAATGGCCGTAACACGAGGCCCATCACCTGGGGCTTGGAAATAAACCACAACAAAAACAAGGGGGAAAAACAAAGAAGAAAATAAAACAACAAAAACAACAAAGACCGAGGGACACGGCAGTTCACAGGTAGATATAGATAGATAGATAGATAGATAGATAGATAGATAGATAGATAGGTAGGTAGGTAGGTAGATAGGTAGGTAGGTAGATAGATAGATAGATAGATAGATAGATAGATAGATAGATAGATAGATAGATAGATAGATAGATAGATAGATAGATAGATAGATAGATAGATAGATACGTATGTGTGTGTCTGTGTGTGTAGTGTGCGTGTGTGTGTGCGCGCGCGTCTGTCTATCTATCTCTGTGTGTTACACACGGGACCTCGGCTTATCGTCTCATCAGAAAGACTAGCTCCCAGACCACTACTCACGTCTATCGGATACGGGGGGGGGGGGGGGGGGGGGGGGGGGGAGTTTCAGGGCACAAACGGGGATCGAACCACCACACACTTCGGACCCGCACTGTTGGCTTTCTAGGCAGAGAGCTACGTTATCTGTCGACCATTGATTCCCTAACAGACTGTGGACGATGCATCACAGAATAAGTGAAAGCAGGCAGGGCGTCCAAGGTTGCTAGGCCATCACTCCCAGTGCGGATATCTCCCACGTGAATACACTGCACGTGGATACTTCCCACATGAGTTGCTTTCTAGATCTGTATGTATATTTTCCACATTGATACAGTCTACGTAAAATGCCTCCCACGCGAATACTCCCACACACCCACCCACCCAACCACATCACACTCCGCACACACACTCATATCTGGCGATTAGTATCAAGGTTTCCTTTTTCCCTAAAGAAAAAGGAAAAGAGAGAAGAAAAACTGGAAAAATCAAAAACATCAGACAAGTGTGTAATGTAGTGTCGTGTCGTGTAGTGTAGTGTCGTGTCGTGTCGTGTAGTGTATCCACACACGCGTTATACCCGTACACACACACGCGCGCGCGCGTTCCTCCACATTGATTAAAATGATTCAATCCCATATTTCAATATTTGGCAACATTTCGTTCTGTGCTTTGACTGACATTCTACGATTTTCCTCTGTTTTTAACAGCAGTCTATTTCATAGGGGCAGATAATTGATGTGTCTCTTTGATCACAGTCAACGAGAGGAAGAACCTGATTTCACTAATTAGCAAATGATTCATCAGCTTAGTCACACAAGTCGTGGCAGTTTAACAGTGCAAACACCTTTCTAAATTTGATTGAAGATATCAGTCTAATGATCGATTGGAAGCCTATAAATGCAAATTTCCGATATCAGTGTAATGAACGAATCAAAGCCTGTTAAAACAAAATTTCTGAAACAATTGTTAAGGCACTGAGATCAAATGCTGCCAAACGTCACCTTAATATGAAACTAAATTAGCAAGAAACATATCTTATGTGCAAGCGCGAACCTCGTTTGTGTGTGTGTCTGTCTGATCGTTTTGGGGCTAATGTACGCTTAAATGAACTAGGCCGTTTACCGGGAAAACCTCAAACCTATTAATTTCTCTTTCAATTAACTTTACAACAACAACAACAGATTAACACAGTGTCTACCACAGTGGCTTCTCTTGCACGCAGTCTGTTTTTCCGTTCCTGTGATAAATAAAAATCTGCCCACAAAGAAAGAGTTTAATACCCTTTTAACTAACTGAATTAAACGGGGAAAAAATCCCCGCAACCAAACAAACAAAAAGAGGGAGAACATGATTCACCACGTCCGATGTTTCTCTGTGTACAC
This sequence comes from Rapana venosa, assembly GCA_028751875.1. Classification (NCBI taxonomy): domain Eukaryota; kingdom Metazoa; phylum Mollusca; class Gastropoda; order Neogastropoda; family Muricidae; genus Rapana; species Rapana venosa. Next base: position 57,442,200 of record CM054135.1, read on the forward strand.
GTTGGGTTATTTTAAGAGACGCAATTTCTATGAAAGGCTATGGGGGGGGGGGGGGGAAATCGAGTTTTTTTCGGAAATTATATTTTACTTGTGCGTTGTCTACCGTAGTCTGTACATGCATAGGTTAATTGTTCACTTTACACGTGATTAACAGTCACGTTGTACATGCAACACAGAACCCCCCCCACACACACACACACACACACCTGTTCCCCTTTCTGGTGTTGACGTCAAAAGAAAATGAATTCAGCTTTTTTTTAGGAATGGAGAGGTTTATAATATTTTTTTTTAATCAATCTTTGTTTTTAGTAGATTTGTTTACGCTGAGTTTGCAAACACACATTGTGAGTGATGGACAACATGCACTCGTCAGTTTTATATCACTATCAGAAACCATGAGAGAAAGATTTACATTGTGACGGTCATGTTTGTTTGTTTGTTCTCTTGGTTGTGTGGTGCTGTTGGTATTACACACACACACACGCGCGTGCGCGCGCGCGCACACACACACACACACACACTGTGGAGATTAAATGTAACACACACACAGAGATTCTGGAGATTAAAAGTAACACACACACAGTGGAGATTAAAAGTCTCTCTCTCTCTCTCTTCTCTCTCTCTCTCTCTCTCTTCTCTCTCTGTCACACACACCACACACACACAACACACACACACACACACACACACACATTGTGGAGATTAAAAGTAACCACAGTATCAACACAACAGCGACATGCTTTCAATCCCCACAAGAGCACCTTTTCGCTTCGACTTTGAAGGTAAGTATATAGCAACTGTGCACACACACCACACACACACCACACACACACACCACACACACACACACACACACGTACGTAATATAAAACATTGAAAACATAAGTTATGAAAACATGGGTTATCAAAGCATAAGTTTTGGGACTACAAAATGGACAAAAACAACGACAGGTAATCGTTCATTGCAAATTCTTCTTCCTTATAATGCTATGTCCAAATTTCAAAATCAATATTTCCAATCAAAAAGACATTTTAAAGACAGCATTGTTTCGGGGTTTTATTGGGTTAAGTGCCAAGCTCTTTTGCCCCACATGACTGGAGTGACGGCCCCTGGTTGGTCACTCTTCAGGTGTCCATGAAATGAGTTCCTCTCCACAGGCCCTCTGTGGCAAGTTCAGCCAACCCAAACATTTTTCATGATTTAGAGCTTTGTATCCAGTTCCCAAGACTAGACAGAAATTCTTACCAATACCAATACTTTTATTACCTCAAATAGACAGAGACATTCACGTGGGTTACACACCACAATTATGTTTAAGAGAAATAAAGAGACAAACTACCAAAGCTGTCATCAAAAGATGAAGAAAAAAAAAAGAAACAGAAGGAAAATATGTTGTAAATACTTGTCTTTAACAAAAAATATCCCGAATATAGAAGAAAACAAACAACCAGTGGATCTTTACATCATATGTTCGGGTGCCCTTTCAAAAAAGGAAACAGGAGAGATAACATTTTTTTTTTATTCTGTTCCCAGCTAGAGGGCCAGTCATAGCTGGATAGGGATTATAACCCAAACATTGCCAGACACCTGGAGTGCTGACACAGGCAGTAGAGCTTGAAGATATATATATATGTGTGTGTGTGTGTGTGTGTGTGTGTAAGGAGACCATTGTTTCCATTGACAACTAATATGGCTGATTAGACCATTGTTTCCATTGACAACTACTATGGCCGATTAATTCCACAAAGCTTCCACCAGACTTTTATGACATCAAACTAAGTGACCTTCCTCTTCCTCCTCCTGCTCCTCCTGCTCCTTCTTCTCCATCTTCTCATCAACCCTACGCTGATTATGACATGGTCAGATTGGGTTTTTACACCCTCATGTGCTCATCTAAGGTGTTTTGTGGGGTTTTTTTAGATAGAGAACTTGACTTGACTTGGTAACTGAAGGCGCAAGGTCCAGTATCAACTAAGGTGTCTATTCATGGGGAATTATTCGCCTTGGAAAGAGTACTGACTCAACTCTCCCAAAAGTCTTTCGGATAAGACTATTAGCCGCGATCCAGTGTGTGAATGCATGCAGAACAACTTTTGCACACGATAGACAAAAAAAAACCCGCCCTTTGTAGAAGCGTAGGTAAGTTATAGACGATAAGACGAGTGTACCAACCATGTATCATGTTACTTGGAGCAAAATAGACCTTGCCACGTTCAATTGCTTTTTCTTCACAACATTCTACCTGGAATGAAGCATCCAGCGTGGTTACCACTCAGATGGGTGACTGTTTGCGCGCCTTGGCTTCAATACAGTTCCCCCAGTTCGCCCAGCTGTAATGGGTACCTGCCTTCTTTAGGGTCAGGGAAGGTAAATCAGCAAGGGAGAGGAGATGGGCGCCGCCCTCAAGATACTGGCCCCTAGAGAAGGGAGATCTCTGACACCTCGCTTCCCTATGACCCTATAGGTTATGGGACACCTTTAACTTTTTTTTAACCTTACTACCTGTGTTGGAAGGTGAACAAGGTTCAGGGAAGGGGATGTTAGGATACTGGCACTCCACACTCAAAGGAATGATGTGAGGCCACGCAGGGGTGTTATGGTAACACTTTTTATTTTTATCTACCAAACAACACACACACCTGAAACAAACACAAGATTCAGGTAACTACTCTTATCCATATTTAACTAGGCACATCATTGATGAAAGGCACACACAGCAAATAGCTATATTGTTGTCTAACCGAATGTAAGAAAACCAAATTCCTTTCATCAAAATACCAAGTTAATCCTAGGGAACCAATAGAGAGTAAACAGTTGTAAATCAGACAACCAAAGACTACAAAATAACTGGGAAAATCCTTTCCTCAATACTCTCAACTGACATTATCCTAATAATGTCAACAGAACTTAGTCTATACTAAGATCTTTCACAACATTGGCCCCTATCATACCCCATGGATATTGTGGCACGAGAGAGAGAGAGAGAGAGAGGGAGGGAGAGAAAGAGCATGCAAATCTAGTGTGTCACAAAGCCACATACAAATTAACCACTTTTGACACAAATGACTAACCATACATCAAGTCACACCTACATGTTGAATTGCCTACTTTTACCAGGGCAATACTACAAGGGCCTAGCTAGGCCTAGTCCTGTACTGCATTCAAGTCTAACCTTCAAGTCTTCAACTCTTTTAGTTTTAGCAGTCAACTCTTATCTCAATTCAACTTTGCCATGGTAGTCTATCCCAATAGCTTTGTTACCAAACCACACTATTTTACCTGTGATCAATGCAAGTTATCAACTTCATCTCAATGTAACACATACATCAAACATTGATTAGGTACTCATAAAAATCCCACTTTTAGCATGAACATCCAATTGTAGAATAAACCCAAGATAACACAATAGAATAATAAAAGTCTCATGACTTAAGTCATCTTCCATGTGTAAAAGTACACACGCTTTCAGCTTCACTGTACTAGTCACAATAGTCAATCAATAGCTAAATTCAGCTAGTACACACAAATAAAATTCACTTATTAAATCAGTTTTTACATTAATAAATCTCTTTGACTAAAACTATCCAAATGAGAAATTCTTGCACTTACAGCTCAAGCAGAAGAACAAAACTGCTGTTTTGTGTCTAAGTCATTTTGTCCTTTCACCACACAACAGCCTGTCTAACTTCAAGAAGACTGTTGCACCAGACAGCCAGCAAGACAATGACTTTAAAACACTAAGTACACCCTGTTATACTGGTTTACTTGCTGGACTACTAATTCCAACTGACCAATAAATACATTTGGAAACTGAGACTAGCAAATCCTGACCACACATCCAAATCAGCTGACAGACAAATTTATTCACAAGTGAAGATGAATCAATGTTCTGACTACAAGACAAACTCTGCTGATTCAGTAGAGGAAGGGGGAGATAATAGAGAGGGGGAAGGGGGGATGCTATTCAACAAGAAAGAGGCCCCACAAGCCTGTTGAATAAGACTGGCTGTAGCAAGCTCTGGGGTTGTTTATCACATGACCATTCCACTGGACAATCTACAACAATGCCTCAAGCCACGAATAGAGAGGACTCCACTGTAACTAACAAAGGGGCTCTTAATTAAGACAAAGGCTGAGCCACCAGCCCTGGGACTGTAGGTCTACAGTGAGAATACTTAGCTACACCATCACACTGAGTTGCCAGTTTTCTAGCTCAAAGAGACACGCTGGGCACTTAACGTGAGAGAAAGTGTGACAGTACACAGGCCTCAATCCATTGCCAGGTCTTCCAGCCCACACAGAGACATGCTGGACACCTAAGCTAAGAGAAGGAGTGACACTACACAGACTTCAATTGGTTTCTTTTAGAGAAAGCCTCAAGTGGATTACTAGAAATTCCAAACCACATCCATGGGTATACAAACAGAGAAGTTTGTCCAAACAGCACACTGTAACATAGATTGACAAAGAAACCGTAACTCTTTCAGAACTGCTAACCTCGGCAAGTCATAAAATCTATCCAGGTTGAACAATTCTTTCTATAAAAAAGGGGGATGGAGGGAGAGGAAGGGGCACACTGTAGTGCGCAAAGTGCACACTATAACACCTGGAAATCTCAGCACAGTGCTCCAGTCACTATACCACGAGTAAAGGCAGAAGTCAGGGCAACCGACCTTCCTCCCTAAGTCTAAAATACGGAAAAAAATATAGCAATCACATACCCCCTCACCCTCCCCTCTCACATCCCCCCACCCCCAACCCTCCCTCCCCTCCCTTGGAATCACTGAGAAGAACACCCCCCCCCCCTTCCCCCCCCCCTTTCCCCCCCCCCCCCCCCCCCCCCCCGTGTAAGGACTGCTGCAACTAACGAGTCAAGTCTGGCACCAGGAAGTTCATTCTTGTCTTCGACTTGTCAAGAGAGACTGAGGTGAGACGACAAGCATTAATTGATGAAGAGAAGAACCGTGGCAGGAGTCCATTAAGTTTCATCTGGTTGTTTGTTGTTGGCTACCGGGTGGGGGGGGGGGGGGGGGGGTGGGGGCAGTGGGGGTAGGGCGGTGGGGGGGGGGGGGTAGTTTCTTTCAATAGGTTTTCAAATCAGGTGTAATATTACCTGAGACTTCATTCACAGGCTTCTCTGCTGTAGAGTAGTTTGCACTTTGGTTTACTTAATGGATTGAGGTGTGTGTGTGTGTGTGTGTGCGTGCGTGTGTGTGCGTGGTGTGTGTGCCCGCGCGTGCGTGTGCGTGCGTGCGTGTGTGTCCACTATAGAGTACTTTGCAGTTTTGTTTGCTAACCTGGATTGAGTTCAAGTAGGTGTGGTGTTGTGTGTGGTGTGTGTGTGTGTGTGTGTGTGTGTGTGTGTGTGTGTGTGTGTGTGTTGTGTGTGTGTGTGTGTGTGTGTGTTATCGGGGGAAGGGGAAAGGGGGGTGTTGCGTGCGTGGTGGTGTGTGTGTGTGTGTGTGTGTGTGTGTGTGTGTGGTGTGTGTGTGTGTGTGTGTGTGCGTGTGTGTGTATGTGTGTGTGCATGTGTGTGTGCGTGCGTGCGCGCGCGCGTGTATCGAGACGGTTTTTCTGTCTCCTGCTCCTGCTTCTGAGTGCTTATTCCATTATCCTCGAAATAAAAAGAAAATAGATAAATAAATAAATCCAAAACACACTCCTCAAGAGTTGTTGATAAGTAACTAGTACTAATAGCAGTAGTCATAGTGGTAGTTGTTGATGCTGTTGCTGATGTCAGTAGCATTAATCCTACTACAGCAACTACAACTTCTACTAGGATCCTCGTCATCACCATCACTGATGGATCGGTTGTTTAGAGGTAAAACACACACACACACACACACACACACACACCACACACACACACACACACACACACAACACACACACACACACACACACACACACGCGCGCGCGCGCGCGCGCGCATATATATATATTATATATATATATATATATAATATATATATATATATATATTATATATATATATAATATTATATATACATACATAATATATATAAGTAAAAGGTAAAGGAGTCCTATAACCTTTAAGGTCGTAGGGGAGCGAGGCGTCAGAGACCTCACTTCTCTAGGGCCAGCATATTGAGGGCGGCGCCCATCTCCTCTCCCTCGCTGCTTTACCTTCCCTGACCCTAAAGAGGGCAGGTACCCATTTTACAGCTGGGTGAACTGGGGGAACTGTACTGAAGCCAAGGCGCGCAAACGGTCACCCATCCAGCTGGTAACCACGCTCGACGCTGCTTAACTTGGCTGGGGGAAAGCGAGTGCTCCGACCACTGAGCTATCCCGTCCCCATATCTCTCTCTCTCTTCTCTCTCTCTCTCTCTCTCTCTCTCTCTCTCCTATATATATATATATATATATATATATATATATATATATATATATTATATATATATATATATTATATAGTATATATGATATATATGAGAATAGATATAGATATATAGATATGATAGATATATGTAGATATATATAGATATATATATAGAGAGATATATAGATATATAGATAGATATATATAAAGCAAATGCATTGCTTATTCAATATGCCATCTGGAAATAAAAACTTGACTTGACTTGACTATAGACAGCGAGAAGTCCTAGGTTCGATCATCGGTTGAATCCAAACTGTTTGCCTATCCACAGACCTTGTCTACACAGCTAGAGGCATGTGGAAGAGAGGTCGTCTGACTGTCGTTGAACAGCAACGGCTACCATCGCACCCAGTGATGCCGACAGGGGAGCCAAGACCTTGTCTGGTGGTCTGGGTGCCAGTCTTTTTGAATGAGACGATATACCGAAGCGCACTGTATGCAGTACTAATTTTTTTTTAGCGCATGTAAAAGACCCCACGGCAACAAGAGAGCTGTTCTTGGCACAATTCTGTGGAGGGAAAAGGAAGCACTCTCATAGGGAAAGAAATAGACGTACAAGCAGACAATAATACTTATGCCCAAGGCATGAATGGTGCTGCTGTTGTGGCGACACTCTTGCTCTGAGGAGAGCAGCCTGAGTCAGTACAGAGAATCCGCCACGGCAGAAAGTGGTTTAGCGATGCAGTGAAATCGCTATCATCGTCATCATCAGCAGCAGCAGCAGCATCACCCCTACCGCCACCGCCACCGCCACCGCTTCTTCATCATCATCATCATCATCATCATCATCATCATCATCATCATCAACATCATCATCATCATCATCATCATTAACATCATCATTATCATCATCATCTTCTTCTTCTTCTTCATAATTAACATCATCATCATTATCATTAACATCAACTTCTTCTTCTTCTTCTTCTTCTTCTTTTCTTCATTCATCATACATCTTACATCATCATCTCATCATTAACATCTCTTCTCTTCTTCAATCACCACCACACCATCCATCTCATCATTTCTTCTTCATCATCTCATCATCTCATCATCACTCATCTACTCATCATCATCCTCTTTTCTTTTCATCATCATCATCATCATCATAAATCATATCATCTCATTCATCAATCAATCATCATCCTCTTTCTTCTTCACCATCACCACCACCACCATCATCATCATCCTTTCTCTTCTTCTTCTTCTTCTTCTTCATCATCATCATCACTCCACCACCACCACCACCCACCACCACACCATAAACACCACACATCATCATCATCATCATCATCAACATCATCATCATCATCATCATCATCCTATCGAGGGTGGGCGAGGGTTTGATCTTTCCGATGCTTTTTCTCACCTGCTCCTAGTGTTACCACCGTGTCTCCACAACATAGGTTCAGTGGATGAAGGAGTGTGTGTGTGTGTGTGTGTGTGTGTGTGTGTGTGTGTGTGTGTGTGTGTGTGTGTGTGTGTGTGTGTGTTTGTTGTGCGTGCGTGCGCGTGTGTGCGTGCGTGCGTGCGAGTGTGTATGTGTGTGTGTTGGGGGCGGGGGGGCGGGGGGGGGGGGTGCGGTTGACAGGCTGGCAGTACTTTTCCAGTACCAACTCTTTAGCAAGAAAAGAGAAGTTAGGTAACAGAAACAGGCCCTGGACTGCTGCAGTAGTTTTATCGTTTATTTGGGGATGGTGCCTTTCTGT
>CM054135.1:57462809-57477809 GCA_028751875.1 Rapana venosa
GTTCAGTGGTGCCTGTCCTGAGCTAACATACGCAGGACACCACCTACTAAGCCCCCTACTAATGACAGTATTAGCTCAGTCGCGGAGCCAGACTGAGTGACTTGCCCACCCAAGGTGGCAACCACCACATCGTCCCTCCAACGACCGTCTCCCGTGAACCTCATCCCCAAAGGCTTTGACACAAACTCACCACAGGCACAGAAGTGTATGAGCAAACCGTATCTGAGGTCTCCATGAGACCAGAGCAACTGGGACCACCAAATTAGAGGCCCTTTTTTTTTTAATTGCATGGTAATCAATGACAATGAAGATGACGTAATGATGCTGCTGTGGAAGTGCACATGCTTTGAGACTACATGACATGGTGACACTCTACGCTTACTATCATAATATATCCCGGCGTCAACCAGACCGAGAGATACAAACACCTGCAGTGTTGGTCAGGTAATTTGAGCAACACTCTCAATCTCGCATCCGTTAAGTGGATGAAGCTCGACCGTGTGGTCCCAGTCTTCCCACTGAGCCCACAGCACAGTCACTCTGGGTAGGAGCTAGCCGGAGTCCGAAAAATCCCTATGACTCTTATGGGATTCGAACCCGCGACCTTCCAGTCCAAAATCCAAGGCACTAACCATTGCGCCATGGCGGCTGGTGTTTTTGTTTTAGTACGCCAAGTTTTGGATTGAAATGGGTTTGAAATAAGACTGGTTTCATTTAGCTTGGAACGTTCATTGTTTTAACTACCATTTACAAGATAACGTACATTTGTTTTATTAGGTTCATCTCTCAAGATAACGTATATTTTTTAGTTCATTTCTCAAGATAACGTAATTTTTTGTTCATCTCTCTCTGCCTCTCTTTCTGTCTCTTTCTGTCTCTCTCTGTCTCTCTCTCTGTCTCCTCTCTCTGTCTCTGTCTCTCTCTGTCCTCTCTCTGTCTCCTCTCTCTCTCTCTCTCTCTCTCTCTCTCTCTCTCTCTCTCTCTCTCTCTCTCCTCTCGCTCCTCCTCACCGAACCATCGCTTTCCTGTATCCCTCTCTCCTCCCAGACACAAAGCAATGGTACTTCAGTTGACTTGCCATAAGCAAATACTGACCTCTGTTTAGAACTGTAACTACCTTCAATTGAAAATAACGATCAGTTGCACAGAAATATACCAAAATAGTTTATCCTACAATACGATAAAGATGATATACACACTGGGTAATAAGTCATTTATTTAGTCAGCTGATAAGAGATATTCTGTAACCTCCTAGGAATGGATGGTAGGTGCATCTTTTGCAAAAACGAATTCCGCATCGGGTCTAACAATGTTTTTATTGTTTTCTGTGAAAAGACAAAAAGAATAACGCAGTCACGTGTTACAGAGAAATAGTCACTTTAAAGTTGCATCTGTTCATAATGGAATATAATCTTTTATCCAAAGTCCTTTTACAAAAGTGATAACAGACGAAAACCCTACCTTCTGCCCCCTCCCCAACCCTTACCTTTTTAACTACCAAATAATATATATATATATATATATATATATATATAAGAGAGAGGAGAGAGAGAGAGAGAGAGAGAGAGAGAGAGATAGATAGATGATAGATAGATAGATAGATAGATAGATAGATAGATAGATAGATAGATATAATTAAATCAATATGGTGTACGGTAACACAAAGATTACACGCATAACCTCAACAAGATTAACGTCTCTGCTGTTCATTATTTATTTATTTGTTTTAATAAATTAAATATCAAATATTAAATAAAATAAATAAATGAATGAATAATAGTCCGCGTTTTGTTACTGTGAGAAAAAAAGTTCACTTCCTGATTGAAAGACAGGAAAAAATACAGCAGTTTTTTTCCCCCTCCAAAAATATGTAATAAAATTTGACGTACCGATAGACTGCCATTGGCTTTTAACATCTTTTCATTATTTCCTTCCCAGGGACCTTTTCACCGGCTTTCTGAGTCATTTTCATTCGTTTGACTTGTCGTATGTACAGTTTTTGTATAGGGTGTTTTTTTTCGAATCTGTATTGGTTGGTGTTGTTGTTGTTTTTTGGGGGGGTTAAAATCTTGTTTGGGGGCTTGTTTGTTTGTTTTGGGTTTGTGTGGGTGGAGGTGGGTTAGTGTTGCAATCTGTATACATGTTTGGTTTAAATCTACATGGCTCCCAGTTAGGTTCAACTTTCCCACGACAAACTACCTGAAGTGTCAGTGCACTGCCCTAACATCTTCGTCGTAGAATTAAAGGAGCAATCAAGTCAACCTGCTTCAAACAGCAGTGTTGAAATCTCGGGCAACCGTTGATGCATACTAATTTTCATCATTGATCACATTCATAACCTAGCAAAATCCTTTTTATCCTCAAGATAAAACTCCTTCCTTCAATGTTGATATATATCTTTAACCAATAAAATACTGATAAAACTTTCAAGCATAAACCTGAAAGGCTTGATATAACACCCACCTCCAACCCCACCTACAAGGTAATAGCAACACGATCAATCAATACAAAACGCCCGGACAAATCTGATACGGTGGCATCTGAGGTGCAGGACATCACAAGCACGTGCAACAAGATATACCATTCTGTGGCAGCTCGCGAGGTTGTCTGCGGCGCTCCTTTTATAGCGTACCTTCCTTAGTCCTGCCTGCTTGCTTGCTCTGCTCTGCTCTGCCAGTCTTCTTTCTTCATACTACAGGCCTACTGCCTGTCGCTTGCCAAGGTATGATCTGCTGTTCGTTTGCCTACCTGCGTTCCGCTGCCTAGCCTAACCTCATCCACACAGGCTGAACACACACACAAGACAAAGAGAGCAGGAAGAACAACGACGGCCTGTTGTAATTGTGTGTGTGTGTGTGTGTGGGGGGGGGGGGGTGGTGCGTGTGTGTGTGTGTTATGTGTGTGTGTATGTGTGTGCTGTGTGTGTGTGTGTGTGTGTGTGTGTGTGTGTGGTGTGTGCGTGTGTATGTGTGTGGTGTAGTGTGTGTGTGTGATGTGCTAGTGTGGTGTGTGTGTGTATGTGTGTGTGTGTGTGTGTGTGTAGTTGGGTATGTGTTGTGGCTAGTGTGTGTGTTGTGTATGTGTGTGCTGTGTATGTGTGTGTTATGTGTGTGTAGTGTAGGCTACACAGTCTTTGCAGATTAGACCACAGTTGAAAGCTTGTGATGATATATTGAGCAGGTACATAATATAGGCAGGGTGTAAGGAGAGAAAAAGTGTTTGTGCTGTTGTTTGAATTAAACATCTTACTCAGCAGCTGTTGTAGTTCCCGTTTAGTTAGCTAAGGGCGTTGTTTGGGTGTGGGTTTTTTTGTTGTTGGGTTTTTTTTGGGGGGTGCTGTTTTGTTTTGTTGTGGGTTTTTTTGGTTGGGGGGGGGGGGGGGGGGGGGTGGTGTTGATAGTTGAGTCATCCATCCCCAGTGTTTAGAGAGAGACTGGCAGAGACATCAACATGCCCGGGTAATTTATTCTTGGGTGTATGGTTGCGTGTGTGCGCGCGCGCAATCGCACGTGTACAGACTGACAAACAGTTACACATGCATATACACGCGCGCGCACATATACACATACACATATACACATATACACACTCACTTTCATACACACGCATGCACACACATGTAAATACACGCGCACGCGCATGCACACACGCATGCACGCGCGCGCACACACCACACACACACACACAAACACACACACTAGCGTTGAGGGTATGGGGGGAAGGGGGTGCATTCTTCCTTTTAAAAAAACTTTAATTCACCAGGAAAAGCAGACAAACCAAATGAAGTAAAATCTGCAGAAAAATACATTATATGCATCAGTGAGTAAATATTTGGCTCGGTAATTCATCAGTTTTGTCTGTCTTCCTTACCTCTTTGTGTGTGTGTGTGTGTGTGTGTTTATGTGTGTGTTGTGTGTGTGTGTGTGTGTGTGTGTGTGTGTGTGTGTGTGTGTGTGGTGTGTGTGCGCGCGCGCGCGTGTATTTTCTGTCTGTCTGTTTAACTATCTGTCTTTGTAGCTGTCTGAGTGTATATCGCTGTCTCGGTTTGACAACGTCTGCCTATCAGCGAGTCTGCCTGTCTGTCTGTCTGTCTGTCTGTCTCTCTGTCTATCTGAGTGTATATCTCTGTATCGGTTTGACAACATCTATCAGTCTATCTACCTGCCTGCCTGTCTGTCTGTCTGTCTGTCTGTCTGAGTGCATACCCCTGTCTTGGTTTGACAAGGTATGTATGTCTGTCTGACTATCTGTCTGTCTGTTTATCTGCCTGTCTGGCTGTCTGTCTATCTTCCTGTCTGTTTGTTTGTCCGCCTGTCTACCGGTCTATCTCTGTTTTCTGTCTGCCTGTCTACCTGTCTGTCTGTCTGTCTATCTGCCTGCCTGTCTGTCTTTCTTTCTGTCTGTCTGTCTATCTGCTTGTCTGTCTGCCTGTCTACCTGTCTATCTGTGTGTGTATGTGTGCGTAGGCACAATTGAATGAGTATAAGTATGGACATAACATGTTCAAGGTGGCACCATTTAACTATGTAAAAAAAAAAAAAAAAGCACACGGTTGCTTATTCATTATCCTCGAAATAAAAGAATTTGTCATTGTCAATGTCTGTCTGTCTGTCTGTGTTTCTGTCTGTCTATATGTCTGAGTGTGTAGGAGGTGCATGCTCTGGTATAAAGCGATGCTGCGCTTGCCAAAACGTCGGTGTGAAAGTCGAAACACCTTCAAATGACCTATTTCCAAGAGCACGAAGCCAGTGTAAAATTAATGTTCAAACACCTTCGCACTTTCGTGAACACTTTGTAGTGTAATGGGCACGCAAATGATACATTCCACATATCAGACACTACATGCATAGCAAACATGAATATGTCAAATTATTTTTTTTTAAGCGCTTAGATTTTTTTTTAAAACCCACAATATTGTTAAATGGTGCCATTGTGAACATGTTATTTCCATACATATACTCATTCAATTGTTCCTACAGTCTCGCGCGCGCGCACTCGGATGCGTGTACACACATACACGCACGCACTCAGATGCGCAGGCACGCACGCGCGCAAACACACATACAGTGCCATTCATTAACCTTGGGTGGGACTCTGAGATGCAGAGACAAGGGCAATTCACACAGGTAAGTCATTTACAAAGAAAGAGTTATAGAGGAGATGTATTGCAGATGGCTACACACTTTGAACTGACAGTGTTAAAAGTGGATAATCGTTAATCGTCGACCAGAAGGAAGTTTTTTTTCAAAGACAGAGAACAACGAGTGAGATTCATCATTAATTTTTGGCATTTGATAAGCCTGTTCTTTGAAGGTGTTCTCCTTTCATACACCTTACTTAAGCTTTCTTGTTTCTCTGTCTAACAATCTTTCCTTTCTGATTAAGACCTTTCCGAACTTGTTTTGATTTTGTGGGAGTTTTATGGGGTTTGTTTGGTTGGTTGGTTGGTTTTGGGTGTGGGTGGGTGTGTATGTGGCTTTTGTTCTTCTTCTTCTTCCTCTTTTGCCATAATTCTAATCATACTTCTTAGTCCAACGCTCAGACAGCAACTATTACTGTCTGTCATATGAGCGAAAATGCGTCACTCTGCCGTTAAGCGCCTGACAAGTCAAAGACTCACTGTGGCAAGAGGTCACCATGAAGGCTGGACCACAGGAGCAAGCCCTCCTGGCTGCTGTAGAGAGGAGGAAGCTGGCGTGGCTGGCTCACCTCACGCCTCCTAACTCTCTTGGCAAGCCAAGACCATCCTGTAAGGGACGCGTGATGGAGAAAGACGTAGAGGGCAGACGGAGGAAGACCTGGAGGAAGAACATCACAGACTGGCACAACCTTGACCTGGCAATGCTGCTAGGAAAAGCTGAAGACAGACTAGCCTGGAGAAAACATTCGACTAACACGACCTTCGCCCCCCCCCCCCCCCCCCCCCCCCCCCCCCCCCCCCCCCCCCCCCCCCCCAGCCCCAACCATCATCTAGGCCAAGGGAATGAGAATGATGATGATGGTGGTGGTGATGATGATTATGGTGGTGGTGATGATGACGATACAATGTTTATTTATAACAGTGACGATGATGGTGATAATGATGAAGATGGTGATGTTGATACAAATGCTTATATCCAACATCCTCTTGGGCATCTCGATATTCAAAGAAGCAGCAAAAAAAATTGTTTATGGTTATCTATACGTCACAAGTCCCATGCCACAAAGGATTCTTTCGTCTTTAGCATAATTATGATGTGTGAGTAATGATAACAAGAAAAAAAGAAGAGCCAGTGGGCATCCTGGTAATTATACAGCCTCTTCCTCCTCCCCTACTCTATCTGTCTTCACCTCCCTCATCCTCACTGTATTTAACCGTTTTAGTTAAAAACTCTGAATTCGATAGGTTTTTTGTATCCGTCATCTGTGTCTGTTGCCATACCACATGCTGGTTGTCCTCCTCCTCTCTCTCTGGTATGGGCTTTGTTGTTATTTTATTATCATATATATATATATAGCCCTAAGGGCGGGGACTGGATGTAAAAAAAGGGTGCGTATTCATGATCCTCGAAATAAAAGAATTTGTCTTTGTCATTGTCATTGTCATCGTCTCTCTCTCACTCTCTCTCTCTCTCTCTCTCTCTCTCTCTCTCTCTCTCTCTCTCTCTCTCTCTCTCTCGCTCTCTCTCTCTCTCTCTCTCTCTCTCTCTCTTCTCTCTCTCTCTCTCTCTCTCTTCTCCCTCTCTCTCTCTCTCTCTCTCTCTCTCTCTCTCTCTCTCTCTCTCTCTCTCTCTCTTCAACACTGACAGTGGAGATGAGCTAGGTGTAGGAGTTGTGTAGCAGTCCTGCATAATCACCACAGCACATTGCCTGCAGTCCGTCAGTAAAGGAAGTCAGCCACCTGTAAACTCCTGGCGTGTACATGTGTTTTACATTCTGCCCGCGATGTGCTGACCTCATGATTATTATACCTACCTACCTACCTGTACCTATGCCAGCAGCAGCAGCAGCAGTAGTAGCAGTATAGTAGTGCAAACAGCAGCAGCAGTAGCAGTAGTGCAAACAGCAGCAATAGTAGCAGTAGTTCAAGCAGAAGCAGCAGTAGCAGTAGCAGTAGCCCGAAGTTCACATTTGCCGTGGAAGAATGACTATGTATGTATGTATGTAATGCTGGAGGCCTGTAATATAATATCTGTTCTGCTCCTGTCGTGTGTAGACTAGCTCGTGGTCGTGATAATGCTGGCTTGCACTTACGTCAACAACAGAGCTTGTATGATATTATGCTACAGTTGTGTGTGTACAGTGGGGAGCATAAGAGTGCAGTGCAGTAGAGTATGTGCGGCATATTAAGCACAATAATTATAGTAGAGCGCAGCACTGTACAGGACGGTGCTGTACAGTACAATACAGTGCGGTGTAGGGTAGGGTAGGGTAGTGTAGTGTAGTAGGGTGTGGTGTGGTGTGGTGTTGTGTGTGTGTGTGTGGTTTGTGTGTGTGTGTGTGTTTGTGTGGTGTAGTGTAGTATTGTGCATGCGTGCGTGTGTGTGTGTGTGTGTGTGCGTGTGTGTGTGTGTGTGAGTGTGTATAAGTGTGTACGTGTGTATGTGCGTGCGCGCGCGCGCGCGTGTGTGTGTGTGTGTGTGTGTGTAAAACAAAAACGAGCTCAAAACATCAGCGACAATACACGGTTTTCTTATTCAATTTCACCACATTACACACATAACATCCACATTCCTTCACCTCTGTTCAACTCTCATTTCAATATCTTTACCTTCAAGGTAAGGCAAGACCCATCCATACCACTACTCCACCACCTCCGCCACCACCACCACCACCACTACCACAAAGATAGATACCCCCCCAACCTCCTCCCACCCCCTACCTACCCACCCCCCACTCCCAACCCTCCGAACCAACCTCCACCATTTAACGCTCGGTACTTGACAGACTAAAATCATGCGCATGCCTCTTCCGAGCTCTTCCTGGTGAATGATTTGGATTTCTCAGTCCTCTCTGCCGGGCATGGGGTGCATGCAGGTAGACACGGGCAACAAGCACAGGGCCTAGGGATAGAAGCGTGGAACAGCTCTGTGCCTTTGTTACAGTACTTGATGCTACGCGGTGTGAAGAGCTAGAGACGTTCAGCTAGCTAGCTATCCCCCCCCCCCCCCCCCACCCTCTTGCCCTTCCCCTTTTCTTGGTTAATTAAGCCTGTCTGCTGCCTTCCTTCTCTCTTGCTCATTCATGGTCGAAAAAGGGGCGACATGGTTTTAAGTGGTTGTTAGAACATCGCGTTTGGTGATTTGAAGGATGTTGGGTTCAAATCTTTTGCTGAGCTTGCGTGATTGCAAGGTTTTTTTTTGTTAATGATATGTTCCTAGGCGGGTTGCTTTTTTTTTGGGGGGGAAGAGATTTGTAACTGAGCTTATGTGTACAATCGTGCACATGCTCTTTTTTTTTTTTTTTTGCTTGGATGAGTGGATATATGAGGGCTGGTGGTCTGGATATGAAAAACATACCCAGTTTCCACCCATCCCTTCAGTGTTGGGGTGGGTGTTTTTTCCCTGTTTTGATTATAATTCAGTCCCAGCGGAGCTATCCGATTTAGGGACTGTGGTAACCGTAGCTGCAAGCCATCTTACTTAGGCACCACGGGCCACCATTAAAAAAAATCAACGGCCAAAGTTGGGCACACAACACTTCCAAAGCAATGCCTATGATGATAAATATGATGTGTTATCAATATCCCTTCAGGACCCTGTGTTTGGTTATGTGGGTGGTGGAACGGCTGTGTTGGAAACAGCATCAGTCAAGAACAAAGAGGAAAAAGACTTCCATGAGATGGAAGTGCGAGATGGTTGCACTTTTTTTTTGGGGGGGGGCAGACTCGCTGCAGTGGTAATGTCATTGTTTTTAAGACCTCAGGAAATGAAAATACCGTGAGGGTTTTTTGTTGGGTTTGGGGTTGTGTTGTTTTTTTGCAGCCACACACAAAAAGTCACTAATGATTCAAAAGTGTGTGTGTGCGTGCGTGTGTGTAAGAAAGAGAGAGAGAGAGTCGCTTGAATTTAATCAAATCTTTGCAAAATCAGAAGAAGAAAAAAAGCTCGTCATCATCATCACCACCACATCGTCAACTAAAAACAGCAGACATACAGGAAAGAAAACAAAAAAACAACAACAACAACAAAAACGTATGTTTCCCCCTTAAAGACGAGTGATGACAAGCCACACACAGTTCGCTCTCTCTCTCTCTCTGATCTCAGAGATGCATGCACACGTAGCAAGTCAGCGCGTGCTGGAAATCAGGCTCTGGGCTTCATTAGAACAGCTGCAGAAGTGGGTGTCTTCCTGGCGATGCAGCCTGAGCTAGTTTGTTGTACTGGAACCGACTGCACACATGGCTTGTGTTGATGTAGCCTTTGCAGTTTTGCTGGGGATGAAAGGTCTGGAACAAAACCCAGAAATGAAGTAAGCTGCGAGGAAAAAAAAAAAGTCGTGGATGGAGAAAGAGAAACAGGACTGCAGTGGCAGAGAGGATCGAAACCAGATAAAGATTTGGAGAGTATACAATTTTACCCATATATAATTATGGGAAAAGACCAGCTATCTCTCTCTCTCTCTCTCTCTCTCTCTCTCTCTCTCACTCTCACTCTCTCTCTCTCTCTCTCTCTCTCTCTCTCTCTCTCTTCTCTCTGTGAGAGAGAAGAGAGAGGAAAAAGATATGGAAAAGGATGAAACTGTAAAACTCTCAAGCCATATCCATTTTTTCCACAGTATCAAAAATATACGAGAGGTCTCTTTCTGCATATGTGACACTGTCAGTGTCTGAAACTAAATGGAATAAAGACTGTAGGATCTGATAGCTGGTGAACGTGCCAGGCCTTGGTTTCAGAACCTCTTAACTCAGAACAGAAACATACAATAAAAACATCAAGACATGATTAACAGCAACAAGCTAACAACAGGTCATAGCGTACCTGACATCCAAACCTGTTTTTTTTTCTTATCGACCATTCAGACCTTGTTCATAACCTGGTAACTAATGACCCTGCAGATTAGCATACATACATATGTACTACATACATACATACATACATACATACATACATTATATATATATATATATATAATATATATTTTAATATTTTATATTTTATATATATTATATATTATATATATATATTCATTATATATATATAATGATAAACGGAATCTTTTATTTTTATTCCTGTTGCCACGTTTTGGGTGATTTGTTCAGTTCATAGCAAATCCACAGCGTGCTGTGGTGGTTTTTTAAAATACAGCAGAAAATACAGGATGTCTTGTATTTGAAGCGTGTAATGATGTAGCCCTGAATCACACACACCTTTCCCTCTGTGGGTACCCACAGTACAGCGTCTGCTGCCTCAGTGACGGGGAGATAGATGCCAGAGAGAGGCAGCACGGGGAAGGTGCCTCCAGGCTTGGCGTCTATAAACCTGCCACCAGCCTAGGAACTGCTTTTGCAGACAACCTGTCTGCCTGCCTGCCTGCCTGCCCGCCTGCCTGCCTGCCAACAACATACTACAGTCAAGTCACACATGCACGCAACAGCCAGCGCATGACAGAAAGCCTCTTCTGGAATATATACATCAGAACAGGAGTTGATGCCTTCTTGTTAGCCTGGCTGCAGCGGTAATGACTACACGTATGACTGTGTGTGTTGTCTGTGATACACAGACGTGATGAATAAGGGGGGGGGGGGGGGGGGGGGGGGGGGATGGAGAAAGCGAAAAACAGGTTAAAGAAACGGAGGAAGAAGGAAATAGTTGGGATGTTAAGATAGAGGGACAGAAGAACAGATAAAAGAGGAATGTATAACAGGCTGTAAAAAGAGAGAGAAGTGATTAAACGCCACACAGAGAAAGGTATGCAAGGGAGGGAAGAAAGGAAGAAAAGATAAAGAAAGGTTTTTAAAGAATGTCGAGCCATTTTCGCGAGTTTCTAGTTCATGCAAAATTTGCAGTTCTTGATAGCTAGCTAGGTAGATATTTACTAGAGTTGCCCGATTTCTGCGTCAACCAAGCTTTAGTTTTACTGTAAACCTTGACCAGAAACAATTAGTGCAGTAAGGTGTCCAGATTGTGTCCGTAACTGTATTTACAGTCCACAGACTGCCTAAAGTCGAAAAAAGATAGACAAAGCCCAATAATGCTGGGTTATACCAGTAAGCCCTCACTGTCGGATCCTCCGCCAGACCTTACGCAACATCCACACTGCTGGCAAGATGTGCAGAGCTTCACCAAGTAAACAGCGGCATCTCCTCTAATGGATTGGGAAATGTCTGGCAGAACAGCAGAACATTCTCTTTTTTCTAACTAATTTTAAAAGAAATATACATCTTTTTTTTTTGTTTAGTTTTTACTTTCTTATGATAAAAATTTTTTTTAGGTCTAGTAATTTAAAATGTGTTTTTTAATTACCACTTAAGCAGACAATTAATTTTGTGGACACCTTTTTTTGTAAATAAAATAACTCATAAAAAATGTTATAAGTATAGGTGAGGTATGGTGACACTTTTGGGTTATTGCCTTGTGGTTTTGGGTTTTTTTTTTTGGCTTATTTTTTTTTATTTTGATGCTTTTAAAATTTGTTTTAAGTAACTTTGTGGAGGGTAAAATTTACATGAGGCGGGTTTTTGTGTGTGTGTGTGTGTCTGGTTTTTCCCCCATCTTTAAAAAACAAGCTCATTGTTTAACATTATTATTAGAACTGTGAAAAACAAATCGCTCAATAAAAAATAAAAGGCCCTGCCGCTAAATCACGGCAGAAAGAATTTAAAAGAAACTAGATTTCGGCACGCGCGCAACCCACACTATCATCCCCCGCACGCACACACACCCACCCACCCCAAAAACACCACCACCCACCAACAGGCCCCAATTTTCATGAAACCAGAAAAAATTTGAGGGGTTTTTATAAAAAAATTTTTTTATCTCCAGAAAATTCAATTTTGGGTTTTGCTGGTTAAAAATTTTTTTTTTTTATTTCTAAAAAATGAAGAAAATTTGAATTTGAAGAAAGGGAAAGAGAAGGAGTTGATGAAAAAGAGAGAGGTGGGAAAAGGGGGGGGGGGTGAAGGTGGGGGAGGAAGGGATGGAGGGAGAAAACCCAGGAGAGAGAGAGGGGGAGAGGAGAGAGGGGGAAGAAGAGAGAGGGAGAGGGGGGAGGGAGGGGGAGGGGGGGGGGGAAAAGAGGGGGAGAGGGGGGAGAGGAGGAGAGGGGAGGAGAGAGAAGAAGGGGCAGGAGACATAAAAACAAAATGCAAGTTCGCATTCTTTCCAGTGTAAAAGAAATTTCCAGGCGAGCTGAAAAAGGTAAATGAAGCGAAAGAAAATTTAACTGGCGTTTCTTGTTGTCTTTTTGTTGTCTGTTTGTCTTTCTCTCTCCTCCTCTTCTCTCTCTCTCTCTCTCTCTCCTTTCTCTCTTTTCTCTTCTCTCTCTCTCCCTCTCTCTCTCTCTTTTCTCTCCTTTTGTTGGGTGTGTGGGGTGATGGAGACGGGAGAGGGGGAGAGACAGTGCAAGCATACGACAGGCAACGAAGACACGAGACACAAGCACAGGTAGAAAGCGACAGACAGAAAAAGGAAAACAGAGCTCCCCCCAGCAGGACAGAGAGACTGAAGAGACAGAGAGGAGAGAAGAAAAAAAAAAAGACAGCCCCGCCCCTTGCTGCAGTTTGTTCAGTTTTCACCGATTTTCAGCGGGTTTTGGAGCGCGTTCCCCTTTCTGGGGAAAAGTAATTTTAAAAATTCAGAAGAAGGGGTGAAGGATGGGGGGGGGGGGGGGGGGGGGGGGGGGGGGGGTAGGGGGGAGGGGGGCATCCCTTTCGAGGAAAAAATAGGAGAGAAAAAATTTCCGAAACGGCTCCCTGAAGGGGGAACGCGCTCACGGGGCCCCTGATAAAAAGAAAGTCGTATTGAAGGCATCGAATGAAGGGAATAAATGGGAGTGTGTTGGAGAACATTAAGTTTGCACGCGCGCGTGCACTTTCTCTCTCTCTCTCTCTCTCCTCTCTCCTCTCTTCCTCTCTTCTCTCTCTCTCCTCTCTCTCTCCTTCTTCCCCTTCCTTTTTCTCTCTTTTTTTGTAGCGTTTTTCTAATGTATTGTGTTGTGTTGTATTGTGTGTTATATTCTGTATTGCATTGTATTGTGTAGTGTGAAATTCAGGCTGCTGTACGTCCCCATGGGGAGCACGTCATCACAAGACCAACCTCACCCTCACCCTCACCCTCACACTCCCCATTCCCCCACAGTTTCTCTTTTCTCCTAAAAATTTGTTTTCCTGTGACAGTAGCTTTCTTTCTACAGAACTGTACCAAGAATAACCCTCCTGTTGCCGTGGAGGATTTCAAGTGCGCTAACAAATGTGTGCTGCACACGGAACCATCAGCCTGTCGCCTCATCAAGAAAGATGAGCATCTAGGACACCTCTTGCCCCGTGGGGATGCTAGGGGTCTCTCAGTATAAGAAGCATCCCCACCTTCTGGAGGTTCTGTGCCAGGAATTCCCTCTTCTCTATCCCTCTCTTTGTTTCTTAAGGAGCTAGTTACTTGAAAAGGTTTGTGAACTTTATGAATTGCTGCAGTTGTTTGCATCTATCCATTCCCCCTTGTTTATGGACCCCCAAGTCTGAACAATAAAATCATTTGTCATTGTCATTGTCTGTTTCTGCCTTGTTCCTTTTTTTCCTGTCACCTCCTTCTTGTCTATTTTCTGCCTTCTTGGTCCATTCTCCTGTGCTTTTTTTTTTTTACCAGAAAGACTTCAAATATAACAATTCTCTCCCACGCTGAATCGAAGTCGGATGTGCTGAGTCTGACTTGTCAGGCGCTTAACGGCAGCGCATCGCATTTTTTGCTCATATGACAGACAACAATAGTTGAGCGTTCGAAGAAGAAGAGGAAGCAGAAGTAGAAGAACAACAAGAACAAGAACAAGAAGAACAACAAGAAGAAGGACAACAACAACACAACAACAACAACAACAACAACAAAACAACAAGAAGGAGAAGAAGAGGAGGAGGAGGAGGAGCAACAACAAGAAGACCATTTCAAGCCCAGCGAATGGAGGCCGAACGTTAAATTCAGACAGGGATCAAACCTACGATTTCTCAGTTATGCTAGACAGGTGCCTTACCTCTAGGCCACCGCGATCCACTTCAGAGCAGCGACGCTCATCAGCATCCCCAGCAATACCAGCTATAACATAACCCGCCCATTCTGAAACTTCTGGTTATTAGGGGAGCACTGGAGAAAGTACGTACAGCGCAGGAGAGCGTCAGCCTCTCTCAGCTGTGTAAACATGGCTGTAATCTCTTTATCTTCTCTTCTCCCTTCTCCTCTTCTCTTTCTCTTATCTGTTCTATACTTTCGCCTCTCTCTCTGTCCCTGTTTGTCTGTCTGCCTCTGTCTCTGTCTCTGTCTGTCTCTTTCTCTGTCTCTCTGTCTCTCTCCTCTCCTCTCTTTTCCTTCTCCTCTGTCTATCCTTCCCTCCTCCTCCTCCTTTCTTCTTCTTCTTCCTCCTCCTCCTTCTTCTTCTTCTTCCTCCCCCTCCTCTCTCTCTCTCTCTCTCTCTCTCTCTCTCTCTCTCTCTCTCTCTCTCTCTCTCTCTCTCTCTCTCTCTCTCTCTCTTTCTCTCCCCCCTCTCTCTCTCTCTCTCTCTCTCTCTCTCTCTCTCTCTCTCTCTCTCTCTCTCTCTCTCTCTCTCTCTCTCTCTCTCTCTTCTCCATAGGTTAATCATGCTCATTACGTCTGGAAATGAAATTACTACAAAACAGTTAGTTCTTTTTCTATATAAAGCATTTAGACTGCGGGACACCCTTATTAATTCTTGAAAAATTATCGTTTGTTGATAATGTTTTGTGATTTGATTGTTTATGTGAATATTACTTGTATGATAGTGTGTGCTTTGTGTTTTCCCCCTTCAAATGTGGCCAAGGCCTTTTGAATAAACCATTCGCATTCGCATTCGCATTCT
>CM054135.1:57482809-57485309 GCA_028751875.1 Rapana venosa
CAAACGGGGTACGAACCGCCGCACACTTCAGACCCGGACTTTTCGCTTTCTAGACAGGCGCGTTACCTCTAGACCACCGATCCACCAACCTAACATACATACATACACTAATGTTGTTGTTGTTGCTGTTGTTGCTGCTGTGCTGCAGGG
The DNA here is from genome assembly GCA_028751875.1 of Rapana venosa. NCBI lineage: Eukaryota > Metazoa > Mollusca > Gastropoda > Neogastropoda > Muricidae > Rapana > Rapana venosa. The sequence goes on from CM054135.1 coordinate 57,482,960, forward strand.
GCACCATGAAGGTGTGGAGGCCCCAGGTGTCGGAGGTGGTTCCCCAGGAGGCCGGCCCCATCAGGGCAGCCACGGGGGAGGAGTTCCAGCCTGTGCAGAAAACCTCGCTGGCCATGAACTCCCCTCAGGTGAACAGGCTTTGTCTGCCTTTCTGTCTGTCTGTTTGTCTCTGTGTGTCTCTCTGTGTGTCTCTCTCTCTGTCTGTGTGTCTGTGTCTGTCTGCTTGTGTCTGTGTCTGTCTGTCTGTCTCTCTGTCTCTGTGAGTCTCTGTCTGTCTCTGTGTCTCTGTCTCTGTGTGTCTCTGTCAGTCTCTCTGTCTGTCTCTGTCTGTCTGCTTGTGCGTCTCTGTCTCTGTCTCTTCGTGTGTGTCTCTGTCTGTGTCTCTCTGTCTCTGTGTGTCTCTCTCTGTCTCCTTCTCTGTGTATCTCTCTCTGTCTCTCTGTCTGTGTCTCTGTTTCTGTCTCTGCGTGTGTCTCTCTGTCTGTCTGTCTCTCTGTCTGTCTGTCTGTCTCTCTCTCTCTCTCTCTCTCTCTCTCTTCCTCTCTCTCTCTCTCTCTCTCGCTCTTGTTCTTGCCTTTCATGGGATGATTAAAGTGTTTTTGACTTGTCTTCACACTTTCTCTCTGTGTCTCTCTCTCTCTATTTCTGTCTCTCTCTCTCTCTCTGTGTCTCTCTCTATCTCTCTCTCTCTGTTTCTCTGTATGTCGTCCGTTCTTTTCTTCTCTCTCTCTCTCTCTCTCTCTCTCTCTCTTCTCTCTCTCTCTCTCTCTCTCTCTCTCTCTCTCTCTCTCTCTCTTTATCTTTGAAATACACACACACACACACACTCTGTCTCTGTCTCTGTCTCTCTCTCTCTCTCTCTCTCTCTCTCTCTCTCTCTCTCTCTCTCTCTCTCTCTCTCTCACCTTTTATCGTTTTGCTTATAGTTATGGTGTATCCTGATGAAGGATTCATATTTTATATTTTCAATACTTATTGGACTTGTCCTCTGCACTTAAGTCTAAACGAGTGACCTATTTCAATATCTTATTGTTATGTGTAACAAGTATATGTACCATTTGATAATGTGTAGATGTTTATCTTTGTGACTTATTAAGTTTGGTTGTTATTCTTCTTGGTTTTGTTGTTGTTGTTGTTTCTTTTTCTCTTTTTTTTTCTTTTGTTGGTTTGGTTTTCTTTCTCTTTTTTTTTGTTTGTTTGTTTTGGTTGTGGGTTGGTTGTTGTTTGTTTTTTTGGGGGTGGGGGGTGGGGGTGGGGGGGGTGATGGGGGATGTTTTTAGGGTTTTCTTTTATTAGTTTGCTTTCGGGGGGGGGGGGGGGGGAGTTGTTGGGGGGGGGGGGGGGGCTGCTTTGAAAAGGGTTATTTCCCCATGTTTCTACTGTGAGACTGTATAAGTGTTGGGTTATTATTAAGATGTATCCCTACGGGCGGGGACTGGATGTAAAAAGCACACGAGTGCTTATTCATTATCCTCGAAATAAAAGAATTTGTCATTTGTCTCTCTCTCTTAATTTAACTAAAGTTGAAACAGACAGACAGACAGACAGACAGGAAGGCAGGCAGGCGAAGACAGATCAGATAGAGAGGGGGGAGAGACAGCGAGAGAGAGAGGGTGAGAGAGAGACAATGACAATGACAATGACAATTTATTCAAAAAAAGGCCTTGGCCCCATTTGAAGGGGTATACATCATTGGTAATGGTTTGTACATTCCACACCTAAGTCCTGTACCTCCAACACATACATAACAGTTTTGCAATCTAAAGGTAATCATGACATCATCGTTTCTCTTCTTTTGAAAGACTTATGCAAGTACATAGCAACATTTCGTATAGTGTTTACATTGGTGGAGGACAAAAGTAAGACTAACCTAAATAGTGCAGGTCTCTTATAAAACTTAGAAGGAATGTATTTTGTTCTTAAATCTTCCAGTGCTGGGCAACAGAAAACAAAGTGTACCTCATCTTCTCTATACAGTTTACACATGGGGCACGTCATATTTCTGTCATATATTTTATATCTTAAATGATGTACCATCATATCGGTGACCCCAAAACGAAACTTGGTCAATACACACCTTACAAACTTATTCATATTCATGGTTAGATATGTTTCAAAAAGGTGATTTGCTTTGAATAATTTATATAAAGAAAATCTGTCGCTGCTTTGAATGTGGCTCTCCCAATGCTGCCATCTACAATCTATGATACGTTGTTTAAAGGAGGCCAGAAAACTCTTGACACACCCAACACCCTGATTAAGCCACACAAATGCAAAACCATTTTCACACAAACACTTATGCACGCTAGTCACCCATGTTATCTTCCCTCTCTCGTCGAGGTCATACAAA
>CM054135.1:57490309-57502809 GCA_028751875.1 Rapana venosa
ACGGGCACTTTCCAGCAACTGCCTGGTCAGCAGGGCGGTCAGCAGAACGATGGTGAGTGGGGGGAGGGGGTGCGGGAGGTTGGGGGGGGGGGGTCACCTTGTCTTTGGGGGGCGTCACTTATTAGGCGGCTTCTGCCATCTGTGTGTGTGTGTGGTGAATGTATAGTGTAGTGTGGGAGTGGGGTGTGTGGGAAGGTGGGGGGGGGGGGGGGGAGTGTGTGTACGGGGAGGGGGGGGGGGGGGTGGTTGTGTGTGTGTGGGTGTGTGTGTGTGTAGTGTGTATGTGTGCACGTGTGGGTGAGTGGTGTGTGTGTGTTGTCTTCGATTTTACGTCTGTTCACTCTCAGTGATATTAGACGAGAAAAATAAACACATATATACAAGGGGTGTATGAGTATTGAGGTGGTGGTGGAGGCCCTACTGAAAAAGCGAAGGGGGAAAGGTAGTCTAATCATGAAAAGAAACCGCACAAAGCAAAAGATACAATAAAAAAAATTAAAAACCGAAACAAAAACATAAAAAGTGATTAACGTTAATGAAACTATAACAAATGTCCAATAGGACTCTGCCAGAGACCTTTTGCAATATCAAATGCCAAATTCCAGTTATTGAATATGCTTCTAAGGGAGTGTGTGTGTGTGTTTCTGTGTGTATGTGTTTGTGTGTGTGTGTGTGTGTGCGTGCGTGTGTGTGTTTGTGTGTATATGTGTGATTCAAGATTCAAGAATCAATAAAGAATCAAAAACTTTATTGCCATTAAATCAGAACAATGTGTGTTTGTGTGTGTGTGTGTTTCTCTGTGTGCGTGCGTGCGTGCGTGCGTGCGTGTGTGTGTGTGTGTGTGTGTGTGTGTGTGTGTGTGTGTGGTGGTGTGTGTCTTTCTGTCTGTTTCTCTCTCACACACACACACACACGTACACACACATACACACACGCACGCGGGCACTCACCCACTCTCGCACGCACCAACGCACCCATGCACGCACACAAACACACACACAAACACCCCACTCTCACAGGCACCAACGCACTCACGCACACACACACAAACACAAACACACACACACACAACACACACACACACACACAACACACACACACACACACACACATCCTTCAACTCACCATTCACCCACTCACCCACCCACCTACCCACCATATAAACCAGAGCCCCCACATCAATCAATGTCACAACATCTTCCCTCACCTTCACCTAGCCTTGTAGTCTTACAGACCCTTGAAGATGTTGGACCTCCTGAAGAGCTTCGTCACCAGCTTCCTCGCGCGGTGTACAAGAGGGTTCCTTCTGTGTGCAGGAGGGATGTCCGGGTTCCGGTCAGTGTCTGCGCCAGCAGCCAAGCCCCCGGGTCAGCAGAAACCCCAGCAGCCGTCCATGAGATGTGCCGCCTGTGACATGCTGGCCACGTCAGTAACCACGGAGCTTCTCCCGACCCTTTGATGCTTCTGCCGTCTTTCTACTTCTTCCGACCTTTGATGTTTCTGCTGTCCTCTTTCTCCTTCTTCTGACCCTTCATGTTTCTGCTGTCCTCTTTCTCCCGACCCTTGATGTTTCTGCTGTCTTTCTCCTTCTTCTAACCCTTCATGTTTCTGCTGTCCTCTTTCTCCCGACCCTTGATGTTTCTGCTGTCTTTCTCCTTCTCTACGATTTTCTCTGTCTTTTCCTTCTTCTGGATGTTTCTGCTGTCCTCTTTCTCCGACCCTTTGATGTTTCTGCTGTCTTTCTCCTTCTTCTGAGATGTTTCTGCTGTCTTTCTCCTTCTTCTGACGATGTTTTGCTGTCTTTCTCCTTCTTCTGAAGATGTTGACCGTCTTTCTCCTTCTCTGGTGTTTCGCGTCTTTCTCCTGTCTTTACCATGTTTCTGCTGTCTTTCTCCTTCTTCTGAAGATGTTTCTGCTGTCTTTTCCTTCTTCTGATGATGTTTCTGCTGTCTTTCTCCTTCTTCTGAAGATGTTTTAGCGTCTTTCTCCTTCTTTGACAATGTTTTGCTGTCTTCTATTCTCCTTCTGAAGATGTTTCTGCTGTCTTTCTCTTCTTCTGATGATGTTTTGCTGTCTTTCTCCTTCTTCTGATGATGTTCTGCTGTCTTTCTCCTTCTTCTGATGATGTTTCTGCTGTCTTTCTCCTTCTTCTGATGATGTTTCTGCTGTCTTTCTCCTCTTCTGAATTGATGCTTCTGCTGTCTTTCTCCCCTTCTTCTGATGATGTTTCTGCTGTCTTTCTCCTTCTTTTTCTGATGATGTTTCTGCTGTCTTTCTCCTTCTTCTGATGAGTTTCTGCTGTCTTTCTCCTTCTTTCTGATGAGGGTTTCTGCTGTCTTTCTCCTTCTTCTGACCCTTGATGTTTCTGCTGTCTTTCTCCTTCTTCTGACCCTTGATGTTTCTGCTGTCTTTCTCCTTCTTCTGACCCTTGATGTTTCTCCTCTCTTTCTCCTTCTCTGACTCTTGATGTTTCTGCTCTTTTTCTCCTTCATCGATCCTGGATGTTTCTGATGTCTTTCTCCTTCCAACCCTTAATGCTTCTGCTCACATTCTTTACGTCCATTTTCTATCTTTGTTTAACTGGTGGGGGGGGGGGGGGGGTTTCACTGCAATCTGGTGGGTCCATGAAGTCACGGGTTTGAATCTCAGCAGTGGAGTCTTGGTAGGGATTGCTACGATCTCTCAGGTCAACTTTTTTCCATTTTGTTTTTGGGGTGATTTTTTATATTATTTCCGTCTTTCTTTCTTTGTTTTCTTTCTTTTCTGTGTAGGCGGGAGATTCTTTTCTAGCTTTACGTTTGCGATACAAACTCCTAGTCAGTACAAAAGTAAGGATAGGTGTGATTGTGTGTTTCCTCCCCTTTCCATGTTGGTGTGTTGTGTGTACGCAGGGGCGTGATCGTCAAAGCCAACGGTGTTCCCTTCCACATGAGCTGCTTCAAGTGCGAGTCCTGTGGCATGAACCTGAAACAGAAAGGTGAGTGGGCCGGGCCTTCAGCCCTTGGAGAGCAGACAAACGCGATGGATACGCTAGGTAGATAGATAGGTTCAGTGTTTCTGAGGTGTGACATGTTGCGTGTAATAACACTTTATTTCCATCGCTCCGATTCTTCTTTCTCTCCCACCCATGGGGATGCTGGGGGCCTGTCAGTATAAAGAGCATCCCCACGTTCTGGAAATTCTGTGCCAAAAATTTTCCTCTTTTCTATCACTCTCTTTGTTTCTGCCTTGTTCTTTTTTTTTCTTCCTTTCACCCCCTTCTTGTCTTTTTACTGCTTCCTTGGTCCATTCTCCTGCGGTGGTGTTTTTTTTTTTCCAGAAAGACTTCGAAGATAACAGTTCTCTCTTATGCCGAAGTCGGATGCGCTGGGCTTGACCTGTCAGGCGCTTGACGGCAGCGTGTCGCATTTTTGCTCATATAACAGACAACAATGGTTGCTGTCTGAGTGTTCAGTGAAGAAAAAGAAGAACAAGAACAAGAACAAGAACAAGAACAAGAAGAAAGATTCTTTCCAGATTTGCTGCCGTAGTGATATCGGTTTTCCTTTGTGAGCAAATTTTATTTTTAAAATTATTTCAGTTACAAAGAAGTTATGCATATTCGAAGTAGCATCCTATCTGCGCACACGTTAGCCTTTGCCGTGTATCTTGAGTTCCATATCTATCTTGCCTTGAAGAGTAGACCTGTCATGGCGTATGTGCATAACTTAAAACATATGCTGCACTCAAACTTCATTGTGCACTGAGGTATTCAGTTGGTACTCAGCTAAAATTAATGTCCCCAGCAGCTGAACAAGGCAGGCAGCAGTTCGCACACACTGGGGCAGTTAGTGTTCTGGACAGTAGATAAGACAGGAGATAACGCCTGGTTCATGTTGATTCGTGCATTAAAAGGGCACACGAAAAACGAAGGGAAGGAAGAGCACAGGACAAAGACGTTTTCTTCTTTTTTTTTCTTCTTTTTTTTTTTTTTTTGGGGGGGGGGTGTTTTCCTTGGCCAATGAAAAGAGACCGTTTGAAGCATCCTCAAAAAGAAAAGATGGTACACCACGATTTGCATGCAACTGAGGAACAAAGTAAATAAGAATAATAAAGATATACTGTTGGTGTTGTGCGGGCTTTGTAGGTCTTTTGGCTGATGAAGTGTAGTGTGTAAGGTATATTCCCCTGGTTATATAACCTATTGGGAAAACTGCTGATAACAGGGGAGCGGGATCGGAATATTCTGTTTTCAGGTTACTGCTTAGTTAAAGGCAAGGGCATCCTGTGAGAAGTACAATGATGGCAAAGCATAGATGTGGGTGTTTCCTGAACACAATACACTTTGTGGTTGAAGGCATGACATACTGGGAGACACAAGATGACAGCAGTAGACAGGTGTGTGCCTCATGTTTGCTGTGTTACTTTCTGACTGGAGGCAAGCTGTGCCGGGAGACACAAGCAGAAACAGACTGTAGGGAAAGATGAACAGCTCAAGTCTTCAGAGAAGAAGGGATGTGCTGGTAAATGTTTCAATGCTTCCTTCACTTCTTACACTTCAGGAAGAGGGAGGAGAGGGGAAGGGAGCGGGAGGGGAAGCGGTCTTCATCAAGATCATGAGCTCTGGATGCTCTCCTGCTGTTGTCTCTTTTCTTCACATACACCTGTCATCTCAAAGTTCAAATCTAGCCTCAAAACGCACTTATTTTCTACTTGAGATCTTCCCCTGTTATCTGCTCCTACTTGTCAATAGCTACCTTCACCTCCACCACCCCACCTAAGCGTGTTGTGTGTGTAAATTTGATATTTAATTATCCAGATATTTGTGGAGGCTTGCATGTGCGTGAATGATTTGAATGCAAGCTCTTCGATTCATTTACTGTACAAGATTCAGCGCTATGTAAATCCCACACATTATTATTATTATTATTATTATTATTATTATCTCAGGGTTTGGGGTGCTCAAAGCCGAGTCACTTTCTAAGTCCCATGTCTTGACCACCACGCTATGAAGCCACTGGTTGATAAAAGAGGAACATCATGCTTGTGGTAACAGCTAGAAAGAGGTGCACCTCTGTTCCCTTTGTTTTTAGCAATACTTCGAGATTGAGTGAAAGCGGGCTGTACTGCAAGACACATGCAATGGTAGCAATACGAAGTTGAGTGGCTTGCGTGTAGACTACTTTGTGTTTAAAGGCAAGACACAAGACAAGAACATTACAGAGATGTGTGTTGTCTATGTGCAGGCTACTTTGTGGTCGAGGGTATTGCACACAATGTTATGTGTTGTCTATGTGCAGGCTACTTTGTGGTTGAGGGTAAAACACAATGATAATTATGTGTTGTCTATGTGCAGGCTACTTTTGTGGTTGAGGGTAAAACACAATGATAATTATGTGTTGTCTATGTACAGGCTACTTTTGTGGTTGAGGGTAAAACACAATGATAATTGTGTGTTGTCTATATACAGGCTACTTTTGTGGTTAAGGGTAAAACACAATGATAATTGTGTGTTGTCTATGTGCAGGCTACTTTGTGGTTGAGGGTAAAACACAAAATAACATGTGTTGTGTTCTTTTTTTTTAGGCTACTTTGTGGTTGAGGGTAAAACACAAAATAATATGTGTTGTGTTCTTTTCGTTCAGGCTACTTTGTGATGAGGGTAAAACACAAAATAACATGTGTGGGTTTTTTCAGGCTACTTTGTGGTTGAGGGTAAAACACAAAATAACGTGTGTGGGTTTTTTCAGGCTACTTTGTGGTTGAGGGTAAAACACAAAATAACGTGTGTGGGTTTTTTCAGGCTACTTTGTGGTTGAGGGTAAAACACAAAATAACATGTGTTGTGTTCTTTTTTTCAGGCTACTTTGTGGTTGAGGGTTTTGCACACAATGATAATGGTTGTATGTGCTGTCTATGTGCAGGCTACTTTGTGGTTGAGGGTAAAACACAAACTAACATGTGTTGTGTTCTTTTCTTTCAGGCTACTTTGTGGTTGATGGCAAGCTGTACTGCGAGACACACGCCCGGAGGAAGGCCCAGCCCCCAGGACCCAACATGGTGGCCGTGCCCACCTACAGGTAATAGGAGCCTGGCACTGCAGGCAACCTGGGGGAAGGGATAGCCTAGTGGTTAGAACATTGCGCTCGCAATCTGACGACCCGGGTTTGATTCCCGTTCAAGGGGATATTTTCCCCCGGAGTTAACATCAGTACAAACTCCACTCTCCCCGAAAGTTCTTCGGATGAGACTATAAACCGAGGCCCCGTGTGCGAACGCACGCAGAACATCTTGCGCACACGTTAAATCCTGTTCCGTTTTTCGTAAGAGTAGGCCATTGTGTGCCGGTGGGAACGGATGACAGAATTTACAAAACCGCATACATACACGAGGACTGGATGTTAAAAAAGCACATAAGTGCTTATTCCATTATACTCGATATAAAAGAATAATAAAATAAAATAAAATGAAATAAACAAATCTGTCCTCCAACTTACACAAGTTTGCCCTGCACACACACACACATACACACACACACACACACACACATACACATACACACACACGTACACATACATACACACACACACACACACACACACACACACACACACACACACACACACACACACACGCTGTCTGATATCACTAATTAGTGGAAGGATGTTAAACTGAGGAACTCACTTACAAACACACGCATGTGAAACTCCACTCAAAGACACATATGCACGCATGCACGCACGCACGCGCGCGCACGCAGGAACACACACACAAACACACACACACCACATGTATGCACGTGCAGGTATACACACATACCCACACACACCCACACACCCACACACACAAACACACACACACACAAACACACACACACATACACATACACACACATGTATGCACGTGCATACATACACACACGCGTTCACACATACCAACTTAATAAATCCCTAACCACTCTTCAAGGAGTTTAATGAAGTAAGGAGAAGTGTGACATGCAGTGACATGAAGTGACATGAAGTGACATGAAGTGGCATGAAGTGACATGCAGTGACATGAAGTGACATGAAGTGACATGAAGTGGCATGAAGTGACATGCAGTGACATGAAGTGACATGAAGTGACATGAAGTGGCATGAAGTGACATGCAGTGACATGAAGTGACATGAAGTGACATGAAGTGACATGCAGCGACATGAAGTGACATGAAGTGACATGAAGTGACATGAAGTGACATGAAGTGACATGAAGTGACATGCAGCGACATGAAGTGACATGAAGTGACATGCAGTGACATGAAGTGACATGCAGCGACATGAAGTGACATGCAGCGACATGAAGCGACATGCAGCGACATGAAGCGACATGAAGTGACCTGAAGTGACATGCAGCGACATGAAGTGACATGCAGCGACATGAAGCGACATGAAGTGACATGAAGTGACATGCAGCGACATGAAATGACATGCAGCGACATGAAGCGACATGAAGTGACATGAAGTGACATGCAGCGACATGAAATGACATGCTTGGTGTTCCAGGTAAGGGGCCTCCACCTTACACAGACGGTCAGAATACAACACAGCCTTCCGTAGTGATCCCCCCTCACAGCCTGCTGTGACGTCACCTCACACCAGTTCCCCGATGACGTCACGTGTCCAATGACCTTTGAGTGCTCTCCCCTTCACGCGATTGTCTTCTACAGCATGTTCCCTTTTTGACATATGTTTTGCGTTTTCGTTTTTGTTGTAGTTTGGTTTTCTTAGGGAAGGGTGGTGCATTCATAAATGTGCCCTTTCCTGTTCATAGTTATGTATTTTTGGTAGGTTGGGTTTTTTTTAATACATGTAAATGATAGAAAGAGAGACCCTTCCTTCCTTAGCTATTTAGCTGTTTGTGTTCAGAAGTGTGATTGAAAAGAAAACATGTTTTTACCAAGACATATGTGTTGAGGATATATATTTTTTAAAGTTTTAAGATGTGTTCATGCCTGCTAAGAGACTCTTTATTGTGGTTGCCATGCCTTATTTCACATTTTTATTTTTGGTTTTGGTTTTGTAAAGTGTCATCTACGAAATAACAGAGATTCGTAGAAGACAGATGTTTTGTGGAATCTTGTTTCTTTGTGAACTGAGATTGCTCTGGTTTTGAAACAGCTGGTAGTTTATCGTGTGCTTGTTAAAGCTCTACAGGCATTGACAGCTTTTTCTTGCAAGTTCAAAGGAACTGCATCAGCATAAGGACAACGTGTTCAGTTTGGTTGGTTGGTGGTTAATAATTGAGGGGTTAAGCATTTGTTTCTATTTTCTGTAATTTTTGTTTTACCAGGGGTGGGGGTAGGGGTAGGAGATGTTTGTTTCCTTTCATGATTTACTTCGTTTTGCCTTTTTTGTTGAACAAAATCGGAAAGAATCAAATAAAAGTGAATGTTGCAAATCGGGGAGAGGGACTGGTGGGTGGGTTGGGGAGGGGGGTTGCTTTACATGAACATCTTTTCTTGTCTTTGGTGCTATGGTGCTATATTCATTTGTTTTACAATTTTTGTGTTGAATAACTCTTGATGATTTGTGTAGATGTATATATGCAGGGTTTTTTTCTTTTTCTCTCTATGTTTTATTGTTATGGGTTTTTTTCCGTTTTTTTTTTTTCTTTAGAGCATGCTGTTAGAACATTTCTCCACAAATGGTGCTCTTCCCATTGTAGTTCTTTCTCTCTTCTCTCTCTCCCTCCTCTCTCTCTCTCCTCCTCTTTTCTCCTCTCTTCTCTCTTTTCTCTCTCTCTCTCCTCTATTATTATTATATTAAATATATATATATATTTATCTTCTCTCCTTATATTTTATATATTATATATATATATATTGTATTTAAAAAGTTAGTGGGGTTTTTTAAGATGTTCAAGTGGTCACGTTCAGATCTTGTTCGTATCTACAACTTGATTCTTCATTTTTGTGTTTGTTTCAACATGTTTTTCGTTGGTATGAGAAATTAGGCTTGTTTGTTTGTTTGTTGTTTGTTTTATTTTCAGCCGTATACCCCCTCTCCCTTCCCACCACGATTCAATACTGTACTGTGTTCTACGCTATGCACCTTTTACATGCTGTGTAAATAAGTGGTATATATTATTTCTGTTGTGACTTTTCTTGCTCTTTTTACCTTGTGGTCTTCGCTCTATTAACTTGCTAAACAACGAATACTCGGATCGTTTGAAGTTAACAATTTGATGATAATATTTATTTATTTTTCTATTTATTTATTTATTGCTTCGTGCCGAATGTGTGTTATGATCATGTGGTTACTTTGTTTCTTTGGCTATCTTTTTTTTTTTACAAATTGTGATTTTATTCTTTTTTCTGCAATAAATCATTTGTTATTTTGAAACCAAAAAATAAAAGTGTGTGTTGCATTGGGTTGCGTGTTTGCGTGCGTGTGTGTTGTGTGTGTGTGTGTGTAAGTTTAGTGTGGTGTGTGTGGTGTGTAGTGTGGTTTGTGTGTGGTTCTATGTCTATGTGTCTTGTGTGTGAAGTGTAGTGTGTGTGTGTGTGTTGTGTGTGTGTGTGTAGTGTGGTGTGTGTGTAGTGTGGTGTGTGTTTGTGTGGGGGGGTCCTGTGTCTATGTGTCTGTGTGTGTGTAGTGTAGTGTGTGTGTGTCTGTGTGTGTGATATATTTCTATGTGTCTATCTAATGGATGGTTTGTTTTTCACAACATCAGGTAAGATATCAGTACTTCAGCTAAGATTGTGTGTATTCATGTCTACAGACCCATATCCCCTGTCTCGCCTATCTCCGCCCATGGTTCCTCACGTGCACCATTTGCAGAAAATGCAGCATTGTGTTATACCGTAGTACCCATACATCCTCGTAGGTTTCCAATCACTCTTACTAATTTCATTTACTATGTGCATTAGTATCAGGGGAAAGAAGGTAAAGGTGTTCCCATAACCTATGCGGTCGGTGGGGAGCGCGATGTCTAAGACCTCAGCTTCTCCAGAGACCAGGATATTGAGGGCAGCGCCCATCTCCTTTCCTCGCTGTTTTTCCTTCCCTGTCTCTAAAGAGGGAAGGTCCCCATTTACAGCTGGGTCTGCACTGAAGCCAAGGCGCACAAACAGTCGCCCATCCACTTGGTAACCATGCTCAACGCTGCTTAACCTTAGCTTGGGGAGAGTGGGTGCTCTGACCACTGAGCTATCCCATTCCCATATGTCCGATATTTGTTTAAAAACTTGGAAAAAGGGCCTGAAGTGTGTTGAGCATAATCAAAATCAAACTTTAAAATGACAGGTAAACAACACGAACTGTGTTATTATACGCAAGAGCACTAACAGACTCTCTAGTCCTTCGGATGAGACTATAAACCGAGGCCCCGTGTGCGACCGCACGCAGAACATCTTGCGCACACGTTAAATCCTGTTCCGCTTTTCGGAAGAGTAGGCCATCGTGTGCCTGTGGGAACAGATGACAAAATTGACAAAACTGCATACACACGGGGACTGGATGTAAAAAAGAACACAAGTGCTTGTTCCATTATCCTCGATATAAAAGAATAAAAAAATAAAAATAAAAAATGATAATTATATTTACAAACTTTACATCTGCCTAAAAAGTAATGGCTAAAGGTTTATTGGAATAAATCTTCGTAATTGATTTCGGTTTAGATGCTTGGATTATTTTTTATCATAGTGTAAGTTTTTTTCAGGACCAAATCCTTAACAATTTTTAATGAACCTGTTGGGATAAAATGCACTTGTGAGATGATATAGTTTATACGTGATTACAGTCAATGTTAAGTCTTAAGTGGTAGTTAACGGTGTGTGGAAGAACATGGGATAAAAGATTTTTTTTAAACCAACAAAAAACCTCAACAACACCAACAGCAACAAACGGAATGAACTGACGTTTGCTGATTTTTGGCGAGCAGCAGAGGATAGTGGAAGACGCTTAAAATGAATGATGTCCCTTCGACCAAAGAACTTATAACTGATTGGTTTATAGATTTTTTGACTGGCTGGCTGACTGACTGACTGGCTGACTGGCTAGCTGGCTGACTGATTCACTGACTGACTGATTCACTGACTGACTGATTGACTGACTGATTGATTGACTGACTGATTGATTGACTGGCTGGCTGGCTGGCTGACAAAGAATTCGTTGTTTGGGTAGTTGGTTGTCTATCGATCAATTGATGAATTGATGACATAATTCTGGTTTGGGTTAGTTGAATGATTAACTGATTATGATTATAATAGCGTTGATCATTGCTGCACTGCATTTTATGTCCTGTTTGTTAAAGAAGAAAAAACCCACACACAAGACAAAAGGGGGACGGGATAGCCTAGTGGTCAGAACATTGCGCTCGCAATCTGACGACCCGGGTTCGATTCCCGTTCAAGGGGGATATTTTCCCTGGAGTTAACATCAGTGAAGACTCCACTCTCCCCAACAGTCCTTTGGATGAGACTATAAACCGAGGCCCCGTGCGCGAACGCACGCAGAACATCTTGCGCACACGTTAATTCCTGTTCCGCTTTTCGTAAGAGTAGGCCATTGTGTGCCGGTGGGAACAGATGACGGAATTTACAAAACTGCATACACTCGGGGACTGGATATAAAAAGCACATAAGTGCTTATTCTATTATCCTCGATATAAAAGAATAAAATGAATAAATAAATAAATAAATAAGCAGCCAAGTGCAAATAATAGTTTTCATAACAATAACGAAAACACCACGATGATCACAACAGTTTTATTTGTTAATCATAACAACATAAGGATTATAAAGTTGTTCAACACCTAAAAAAAAAACACACACACAAACACACATACACACACACACAAACACACACACACACACATTGTGTGCCGGTGGGAACAGATAACAACATTTACTAAAACTGCATACACACGGGGACTGGATGTAAATAAGCACATAAGTGCTTATTCCATTATCCTCGATACAAAAGAATGAAATAAATATTTTTTTAAAATAATAAAACACACACACACACCGCGATGAGTACGAGCAAGTGAACGAACGAACAGTAACTCAAATTCAGTAAACTAGACCAGAAAAACAGAGGACCTGGAAATAGACAAGACAAGACAAGACGGGAGGGAAACAGAAAGGTATACGTCATGGTTATGTAAGTTTAGTACAGTTTTGTCGTGTACGATGAATAAACAGAGAGACAGACACAGAGAGAGAGAGAGAGAGAGAGAGAGTGTGTGTGAGTGTGTGTGTGTGTGTGTTTTATAGTGTAAGGGAAATAATCGCTGAGTTAACATGGGTTCTTTCCCTTACATAAATATTTTGTTAAAACATGCCACCACCACCACCACCACCACAACCATCCAATTACCTGCCACCTATTTCTTCTGTGTGTGTGTGTGTGTGTGTGTGTGTGTGTTTTGAGAGGAGAGAAAGAGAGAGGAGACAGAGAGACAGAGACTGACAACAGACGGACGGACAGGGAGACAAACAGCAAATGAGAAAAAGACAGTCAAACAGACAGACACAGAGA
>CM054135.1:57510309-57515309 GCA_028751875.1 Rapana venosa
CATAGGTTAAGGGAACATCTCGTACAAGCTTGACCATTTTCTTCGCAAGTATGGACGAAAATGGGGACAGAATAGGCTACCAAAAGGCAAAATTCCCCCCCTCCCGCCCCCCCCCCCCCCCCCCCCAACAAACACACGCAAACAAGTCACAATGCTTGAAACTGATCCACTTTTGCTGACCGTAACATGGCAATGATGTGGGGAAATAAATAGCTATTTGAAATCACCGGGTTTTCCCGATCACCCTTCTCACCCACGCTACCCTACCCCCTCAACCCCCCCCCCCCCCCCCCCAAAAAAAAAAGAAAAACGGAAGAAAACCCAAATAAAAGCAAAAGAAACAAAAAGCGAAACACAAACCATTCTTTAAAGAAAAAAATTAAGAACTTATAGACACAGAGGTATCAATAACTGCGACTATGAAAAACTGTTGTTATCGTTTTTCTAACTCTCCTTTCGTCTAAGAAAGTGTCTACTATAAAAATTGATATAGAAAATTTCAACTACGATCTCACACAGATACGCGCGCCACACACACACACACACACACACACACACACACACACACACACACACACACACACACACACACACACACACACACACACACACAACACACACCACACACACAAAGACGTTAAATGAATTTGAAAACACACACACACACACACACACACCACACACACAAACATATAATCATTATACATAAAAATGTAAATACATGATGCCAATAAGACACAAAAAACCGACTAGAATCCACTCAATCATATAAACTATAATTCCCCACGTAAGCTAGTTTGATTAAAACTAAGCTGTTTTACTCAACGACTTGCACAAAATAACGGAACATAAGAATATAAAACTGTCACAAGCAAAATTCATTACATGCAACCATCCACAGCTACATCAGCAACAGCAACTCCATCAACAACTACGTCACCACCACCAGCACCTCTACCAGCAGCAACAGCAACAACGTATCATGTCATAGATGAAAGAAAGGGTAGAATCATAGACACAAGTAACAACACAAAAGCGTTTTAAAGAAAGCTCAGAGCATGGTTGGAAGTGAGCCAGAGGTGGGGAAGAAGAAGAAGAAAAACATCCAGCACACTGATGTCTTTGCACTAAACACATACAGGTGATTAGCATAATGATCCTGTCTTCTCGTCGCCTTCATCTTTTGTGATATTATGCTTTTGCCAGCTATTTCTCTCTGTCTGTCTGTCTGTCTCTCTGTGTCTGTCTGTCTCTGTCTCTCTCTGTCATGTGTGCTTATTCTTTTCCCTTGATAAAAAGTTTCAAAAGTTTCTCTCTCTGTCTCTGTGTCTCTGTCTATGTCACGCTCTCTCTATCGCTGTCTCTGTTTGTCTGTCTGTCTGTCTCTGTCTGTCTATCTGTTCTCTCTCTCTCTCTCTCTCTCTCTCTCTCTCTCTCTATCACGGGTCTTTTATAGCCTTGCATACTTACGTTTTTGTGTGGGCGTGTGTACGTGTGTTCGTGTGTAGCTGTGGGCGTACATTAACACATCCATCCACTCAGTTCCTGCTGCACTGGCATGTGATTTTACATAGCCCTGGCATCTTACATAATTATGTTGGCCATGCAAACAGAAAACACACACACACAGACAAACCTGACGATGGCGATAGTTATCCGAGGTACGGTTTGAAACCAGAAGGAATGGAGGCAGACCACCAACATCCTACATTGCCAACATCACTGAGGTCAAGTGGTCTGGGAGGAGGGCTACAAGAGATCGTAGAACTCAGCAGAGATAGGGAAAGATGGCGAACCCTGGTGGTGGCATTGCGCGGAGCTCCTACCGACGACAGGGGCGATGGAGACAGTAGATCTGAGTTGAGTTGATTTGAGTTGAGTTGATACAATTATTAGCGTGGGTGCTGGTACGATCGCATGAACAAGGTCTCCCCCATATCTCTTTGTGATCCGGTGTATCCATGGGTTTACAGAGATAATATACCTACCTGTATTTATTTATTTATTTATTCTTTTATATCGAGGATAATGGAATAAGCACTCGTGTGCTTTTTTTACATCCAGTCCCCGTGTGTATGTGGTATTTGTCATCTGTTTCCACCGGCACACAATGGCCTACTCTTCCGAAAAGCGGAACAGAATTTAACGTGCGCGCAAGATGTTCTGCATGCGTTCGAACACGGGGCCTCGGTTTATAGTCTCATTCGAAGGACTGTATGGAAAGCTAGAAGTGTAGGGTTCCCATTCTTGCGATAACCAGACATTTCTTCTCTCCATCCTACCCACCCACTCCCCAGCCCCTCTCCAGTCACGAGACTTTGAGCACTGGTCTGGGTACTAGTCTTTTAGATGAGACGGTAACACAACCAGTATTTTGCATTCTTAACAACAGAACTCATGGTGAGAAGAAAGTTCCTCCTGTCTCCTCCACCACCACCACCACCCCACCTTCACAAATATATCCTTCATCTTCACCTTCACCTTCAACCTTCACCTTCATCTCCACCTTCACCTTCCACCTTCACATCCGCCTTCACCTTCAACCTTCACCTCCACCTTCACCTCCACCTCCATCTTCAACCTTCACCTCCACCTCCACCTTCAACCTTCACCTATCGACTTGAACACCGTTGAAGCACCACTGAAGATTTTTTTTTAAACCAGCTTCTTCAACTGTAATCCTGTAGACCTTTAAGCCCCACCACTGAATGAAGAGATCTTTGAAAACCAGCTTCCTCCACTCCTCCTCGCGAAGAAGATGTCCACAAATTGTAAGAAAAACCACTGAAGAGAAGAAGAAAAAACGAAAACAAAAACCCACCTTTTTTGTTGTTGTTTGTTTGTTGTTGCCCACAGGTGAACCCCGGCAGCTTGGCGGCCAAATGCGGCCTGCACGTGGGCGACATCATTCTGAAGATCGGGAACACAGACACCTCCATCTTGCGCCACAAGGAAGCCCAGAACTCCATCGTCTCTGCCGGCAACCGCCTGGACCTTCTGCTGCAGAGGTCAGTCAGCATCAGGCTACAAGCGAGGCCTATCAGACTAGGACCTAGGACCTAGCCTAGAGAGAAGACTCCGCTCTGCCACATGGCATTGCACCAGTTTGTTGTGTGACCTGGTAGAGTCTCGCTGTGGCTGTGGCTGTGGCTGTGTTTGTGTCTGTGTTTGTGTTTGTGTCTGTGGCTGTGTCTGTGGCTGTGTTTGTGGCTGATTGCCTGACTTGGGTGGCTGGGTGGCTGGCTTGCTAGCTGGCTGGCTCTCTGGTTGGCTGGCTGGCTCTGTCTCTGTCTTACTGTCTGGCTGGCTGGCTGGCTGGCTGGCTGGCTGGCTGGCTGGCTCGCTGTCTGTCTCTGTCTCTCTCGTCTCTCTCTCTTTCTCTCTCTCTCTGTCTTCTCTCTGCTTCTCCTTCTCGTCCTGTCCTCTCTCTCTCTCTCCTCTCTGTCCTTCTCTCTCTCGTCTCTCTCTCTCTCTCTCCCTCTCTCTCTCCCTCTCTCCCTCTCTCCTCCCCTCTCCTTCTCCCTCTCCTCTCTCTCCCTCTCTCTCTCCTCTCCTCTCTCTCTCCCTCTCTCTCCCTCTCTCTCTCCCTCTCCTCTCTCCTTCCCTTCTCCTCTCTCTCCTCTCTCTCCCTCTCTCTCTCTCCCTCTCTCCTCCCTCTCTCTCTCTCTCTTCTCCCTCTCTCTCACTCTCCTCTCTCCTCTTCTTCTCCTTTTCTCTCCTCTCATCTCTCCACTCTCCCTCCTCTCTTTCTCTCTGTGTCCCTCAGCTAGAACTCACTAGGCTCATCAAACGATGTTCCTCTGAAGTCGGAGTATGGCTGCCTATTTTGGCGAGGTACTTGAAAATAGTCATACACGCAAACTTCCATCCGGTGTGCTTCCTATCTCACAGTGATTCCCTGGTGGGACGATGAGTGAGTCAGAGTGTGGCATGTTCTGGGTGACCCCCAGGGTGTTAAGCTGGGGAACGCACAACAACAACAACCAAACGGTGAGATCTTGCGTCTGCAACCGTTGGCCCACCATTAAGGTAGCCGCAGTTCAGACTTCGGGAATGACGCCGCATAAACAGGACACCAGTTATACATGCGTGGATTTTTTTTATTCTTTCAATTTTTTTTTACATCTTCTGTTCCTACTGGCACGCAAGGGCCTACTCTTAGGAAAGGTGGAACGGGGGTTTTAACATGTGGACCAGAAATATATTGTGTATGAGTTCTTACGAGAGACCTCAGTTTATAATCACTCTCATCCGAAAGATTTCAGGGAAGTGGAGTCGGTGCTGATGTTAGGCCCAGAGGGAAAATCCTTCAAACGGGCGTCTTAGTGTGGCTCGAACCCGGGCCGCCCGTTTGGACCCGAAAATTTTTCCCCATCCACTAGACCTTGAGTGGTGGTCTGGGCGGTAGTCTTTAGGATGAGACGATAAACCGAGGTCCCGTGTGTTACACAAAAATTATTTAGCGCACGTAAAAGAACCCACGGCAACAAGAGAGTTATCCCTGGCAAAATTCTGTAGAGAAAAGCCACTCTGATAGGGAAACAAACGCAGTTGTAGACAGAAAAAAAAAGAAATGGGTGGCGCTGCTCTGTGGCGACGCGCTCTCCCCGGGGAGAGCAGCCCGAATTTACGCAGAGAAATCTGACGTGACTTAAAGTGATATAAATAAATAAATAAAATAAATAAGAACTTGACGCTCTAACCACTAGGATATGCTGCCCGCCAGACACGAATCCGATTGATTTATTTGTTTATCTATCTATCTATCTATCTATCTATCTATCTATCTATCTATCTATCTATCTATTTATTATTTATTCTTTTATTTCCAGGATAATGGAATAAGCATTCATGTGCGCTTTTTTTACATCCAGTCCCCGTGTGTATGCAGTTTTTGTAAATTTTGCCATCCGTTCCTACCGGCACTCAATGGCCTACTCTTACGAAAAGCGGAACGGGTTTTAACGTGTGCGCAAGATGTTCTGCGTGCGTTTGCACAC
>CM054135.1:57530309-57535309 GCA_028751875.1 Rapana venosa
CTGTTTGTCTCTGTTTCTTGTCTTCTGTTTGTCTCTGTTTCTGTTTGTCTCTGTTTGTTTGTCTGCTGTTTCTGTTTGTTCTGTTTCTGTCTCTGTTTGTCTTGTTTCTGTTTGTCTCTGTTTGTCTCTGTTTCGTTTGTCTCTGTTTCTGTTTGTTCTGTCTGTCTCTGTTTGTTCTGTTTCTGTCTGTCTCTGTTTGTTTGTCTGTTTCTGTTTGTCTCTTTTCTGTCTCTGTTTCTGTTTGTCTTCTGTTTCTGTTTGTCTCTGTTTGTCTCTGTTTCTCTGTTTCTGTTTGTCTCTGTTTCTGTTGTCTCTGTTTCTGTTTGTCTCTGTTCGTTTGTCTCTGTTTCTGTCTTGTCTCTGTTTTCTGTTTGTCTGTCTGTCTGTCTGTCTGTCTCTGTTTCTGTTTGTCTCTGTTTGTCTTTATGTTTCTGTTTGTCTCTGTTTCGTCTGTCTCTGTCTCTGTTATGTCTCTGTCTCTGTATGTCTCTGTCTCTGTTTGTCTGTTCTGTCTCTGTATGTCTCTGTCCTCTGTTTGTCTGTTCTCTGTCTGTTCTGTCTCTGTATGTCTCTCGTCTCTATCTCTGTTCTGTCTTTATGTTTCTGTCTCTGTCTTGTTTGCCTGTCTCTGTCTCTGTTTGTCTCTGTTCTGTATGTCTCTGTCTCCGTTTGCTATGTCTCTGTCTCTGTTGTCTCTATCCTCTCTCTCTCTGTCTCTGTCTCTATCCTGTTTCTTTCGTATCTATCTCTCCTCTTCTCTCTATCTCTCTGTGTCTCTGTCTCTATTCTGTTTCTGTCTGTTCTATCTCTATCTGTGTTCTGTTCTGTCTACTATTCTGTTTCTGTCTGTCTCTATCCTCTCTATCTCTGTGTTCTGTCTCTGCTGTCTGTCTGTTTCTCTCTCTTCTGTCCGTTATCTGTCTCTGCCCTTTCACTAGTTTCTCTCTCATTGTTCAGTCTGTCTGTTTGTCTGTCTGTCTTTCTATCTATCTATCTTCTATCTATCTATCTATCTATCTATCTATCTATCTGTCTGTCTGTCTATTTATCTATCTATCTACCTGTCTGTCTGTCTATCTATTTATCTATCCATCTATCTATCAGTCTATCTATCTATCCATCTGTCTATCTATTTATTCATCTATTTATCCATCTATCTATCCATCCATCTGTCTATTTACCTATCTATCTATCTGTCCATCCATCCATCATCTACCTACCTACCGATCTTTCTATCTATCCATCCATCTATCTATCTACCTACCTATCTACCTACCTACCTACCTATCTATGTGTCTATCTATCTACCGACCTACCTATCTATCTATCCATCTATCTATCTATCTTCTTATCTACCTATCTATCTATCCATCTATCCATCCATCCATCTACCTATCTATTCATCTATCTATCTATCCATATACCTTTCTATCTACCTATCTATCTACCTACCTACCTATCTACCTATCTATCTACCTATCTACCTATCTACCTATCTACCTACCTACCTATCTATCTATCTACCCATCTATCTACCTATCTATCTACCTATCTATCCATCTAATCATCTACCTATCTACCTACCTATCGATCTATCTATCTACCTATCTATCCATCTATCTATCTATCCATATACCTATCTATCTACCTATCTATCTACCTACCTACCTATCTACCTATCTATCTACCTACCTACCTACCTACCTATCAATCTACCTATCTATCTACCTAGCTACCTATCTATCCATCTATCTACCTATCTATCCATCTAATCATCTACCTACCTACCTACCTACCTATCGATCTATCTATCTACCTATCTACCTATCCATCACTCCATCCATCCATCCACCTATCCACCCATCTGCCTGTCTCTGCCTCTGACACACCGAGACAACGACAGTGATGACTGTTCTCCACACTCTCCCCCAGCGCCCAAACCCGTGGCCCCAGTGGCTACCAGCGTCACCTTCCAGCCCAAGCCCGCCCCTCCCGCCCCTGTGGCTAAGCCCTGGTCCTCTGCCCCCGCCCCTGCTGCCCCCGCCCCACCCCCACCTCCACCCCCAGCCGCTGCACCACGCCCTATGGGAGGAGGCATGGGAGGAGGCATGGGAGGAGGAGGCATGGGAGGAGGAGGCATGGGAGGAGGAGGGCGAGCCCCTCCCCCCATGAAGCCCACGGGAGGCAAGGCCAGGCGTGGGCGCGTAGGGGAAGCCATCACCAAGCCGCCCAGCACAGACCGCATCCCCATCTGTGCCAGCTGCAACATCGCTTCAGGTCAAGTGTGTTTGTGTGTGTGTGTATTTGGGGGGGGGGGTTGGGGGGGGGGATGAGGGGGGGGGGGTGGGGGGTGGGTGGGGTTGTTGTGGGTGTTGTGTGGGGTGTTTGTGTGTGGGTGTGTGGGGTTTTGTGGGTGTTTGTGTTTTGTGTGTGTGTTGTTTTTTTTGGTGGGGGTGTGGGGTGTTGTGGTGTGGGGGGGGGTTGTTGTGGTGTGGTGTTTGTGTTTTTGTTTTTGGGGGGTGGGTGTTTGTGGGTGTTTGGTTTGGGGGGTGTTGTGTGTTTTTGTTGTGTTGGTGGGGGGTGTGTTGGTTTTTTTTGGTGGGTGGGTTTGGGGGGTGTTGTGTGTGTGTGTGGGGGGGGGGGGGTTTGTTGTGGGTGTTGTGTGTGTGTTTGATTTTTTGGGTGGGTGGGTGTTGTGGGTGTTTTGGGGTGTGGGGGGGGGGTGTTGTGTGTGTGTTTCGGTGGGTGGGTGGTGTGGGTGTGGGTGTTTTGGGTGGTGTTGTGGGTGTTGTGTGTGGGGTTTGGGTGGGTGGGTAGTGGTGTGTGTGTGTGGGGGTGCGTGTGTGGGGGGTGGGTTTTGTGTTTTGTGTGTGTGGTGTGTGTTTTATTTGTTTGGGTGGGTGGTGTTGTGTTGTGTGTTGTGTGGTGTGTGTGTGTGTTTTTGGATGTGGTGTGTGTGTTTGTTTGGGTGGGTGGGTGTTGTGTGTGTGTGTTGTGTGTGTATTTGTTTGGGTGGGTGGGTGTTGTGTGTGGTTTGGGTGGGTGGGTTTGTGTTTTGTTGTGTGTGTGTGTTTGTGTGTGTGTGTCTCTGTGTGTGTTGGGTGTGTGTGTGTGTGCGGTGTTGTGTGTGTGTTGTGTGTGTGTTTGGATAGGTGTGTGTGTGTGTGCATGTGCGTGCGGTGTGTGTTTTGTGTAGTGTTTTTGTTTGTGTTGTGTTGTGTGTGTGTTGTGTGCGTGTGCGTGTGTGTTGTGGTGTGTGTGTTTGTGTGTGTGAGTGTGTACACGTGTGTTTGTGTGTTTTTGTGTATATGCTGCAATATCGCTATCAGGTCAGAGAGAGTATGTCTGTGTTGGGTAAACTGTTCAGCACTTTCAAATCAGTTACAGCAGATGTGTTTGAGTGAAATTCGGGGTGATCTCCAAGTGGGGTAAGGATGTCACCACAAAAGTAGTTCCACCCATTATTTTCCTGTTCAGATTTTCCTGTCTGCATGTGTATTGGTTTCTTTATCAAACTGGCTGTTGTTTTTCTAGTCAGAGAATTGTCTCGCGTTTAGCTGGTTCAAAAAATGATGATGATGATGATGATGATGATGATGATGATGATGATGATGATGATGATGATGATGATGATGATGATGATGATGATCACGACGACGATGATGATGATGATGATGATCACGATGACGACGACGACGAAGACGATGTTGACGACGATGATGATTCTAATGATGATGATGCTGATGACGACAACTACGATGATGATAATGATCATTGTATCGATTTTAGCAGTACGTTTTTGGTGGTGATGATGCTTATTGATAATAATCATGACAATACAACAACAACGACAACATCAACCAACAACGACAACAACAATCATAACAGCAAGATGACCTGATTAGATTTCTCTCTCTCTCTCTCTCTCTCTCTCTCTCTCTCTCTCTCTCTCTCTCTCTCTCTCTCTCTCTCTCTCTCTCTCTTCTCTGTCTCTGTTGGTAACACCAAAGTCTCTGTTGTAAATTACTACAAAGATATTGAAGTCAATTTGACAACTAAACTTAGCTTTAATTATAATGTGTCAGGATTTAGCTTCGAGGGCTAAAAACGCTGTTTTGAGTATTCTAAGTATTTTGTACAAGTTTGAAAATAATTCTGTAAAAGTCTTTACAAAACTCTTTGATACACAGGTACAACCCATTGTACAATACGGAGCAGAGATCTGGGGAATGGAAAATATTGCACCAATAGAAAAATTATATTTATTCGCATTAAAGAGATTCATTGGTGTAAACTGGCGCACTCCAAATGAAATGATCTATGGAGAACTGTGAAGGTATCCATTGTTTGTAAATTCTATGATAAAATGCGTAGGCTATTGGCTTAAGATAACTCGTATGGAGGATAAGCGATTGCCATCCAAAGCTTATAAAATGTTATACATACTGGATTGTAAAGGCAAGCATACTTGGGCATCTAAAGTACGTTTAAGTTTGTGTCGATTTGGCTTTGGATTTGTTTGGGACAATCAAGGAGTTCAAAATGTAAAAGCTTTTATGAAATCATTTAAACAGAGAGTTGTCGATTGTAGATGGCAGGAGTGGTACGCCCATATTCAAAACAGTGATCGATTTTTTCTATACAGAACATTTAAGACGTCACTGTGTATTGAACAGTATAGCTGATAGAAATGAATAAGTATGTTAAACATGCAGTGTCAAAATTTAGATGTGGTGTATCACATATTGCTGTACATTTGAAACGATATGCAAAAGATGAAAATGAGAATTTGATTTGTATATTGTGTAAATTGGCAACACAAGATGAAATTAATGTTGTTTTGGAATGTCCAGTTGTTGGAGACCTGAGAAAAGAATTGATTCTACAAACATAGTGGAACTACCCATCATTGGTCAGGCTATCTCAGCTTATGTCATCTGAAAATGAGCAATATTTCTGTATAAATCTTTGAAGAGAATAAGGGATAGTAGCCTAATGTA
>CM054135.1:57537809-57567809 GCA_028751875.1 Rapana venosa
ACAAACAACAAACAAACAAACGACTGACGTGCAGACAAACAAACAAACAAACCAACAACCAAACAAACAAACAGCAACTGGAACCTATACACGCCAGGCCAGGCAGATTATTAACCCATTGTGTTCTGTGTTCCCTGTTCTTCCCCATTCCATTCCCGTCCAATCCAATCCCATCCAGGAGTGTGTGAACGCGATGCAGACCACGTGGCATCCGCACTGCTTCCTGTGCACGCAGTGCCAGCAGCCCATTGGCGGCACCCAGTTCCACATTGAGGAAGGAAAGCCCTACTGCGAGAAAGGTAAAGCTGGTGGTGGCTTTCAGAAAGCTTTGGCAGGCAGGCACCTGCATGCCGCCTGCTGGCTGACTGACTGGCTGACTTGAGTGAGTGAGTGAGTGAAAGAGTTAGGGGCAGCTGGTAGTGGGTTTGTTAGTTTGTTTTGTTGGGGTTTGGTTGTGTTTTGTTTTGTTGGTGGTGGCCGGGAGGGTGGTGGGGTTGGGTGGTTGGTATAGAGGTTTTTTTTTGGTTTGGTTGGTTTTGTTTTTCTTTTTTTTAGGGGTGGGGGGAGGGTAGGGGGGAGCAGGGAGAGGGGGGATTAAATACCACAGTTCCTGAACCAGATATCTCTGCTTGGAACTTAATAAAAACTTCAACAACAACAAAAAGGTAAGGCAAGTGGGGGGGGGGGGGGGGGGGGAGGGGGGGTTGGGAGGATCTACTGTCAACTTCAGTGGCCAATGTTAACTTAAGGGCCCAAGGTCAACTCTGGATGTCCAAGCTAAACTTAGAGGTTAAAGGTAAATGTAGGAGTCCATTGTTAACTTAGGGGTCCAAGGTCAACTTAGGAGCCCATGGACAACTCAAAAGACCAAAGTAAATTTAGAGGTCAAAGGAAAATATAGGAGTCCGTGGTCAACTTGGAAAATTCAAGCTGAACTTTAGGGATCCAATGTAAATTTGGGTGGGGCCCAATGTAAACTTAAAAGATCCAATGTCAAGATCATCCTGCAATATTTTATTTATTTATTTATTCTTTAATATTAAGGATTATGGCAAGATAAAGGTCGACCTAAGGGTCCAAGGTCAACTTAGGGATCCAAGGTCAACATAGGGATCTAAGGGCAACTTATGGGCTCAGGTTAGGGTCAACTTAGAAATCTAGACTTAATTTAGGGATCCAAGGTCAACTAAGGGGTCTGATGTCAATTCGCTGATCCAGCTACTATTGTTCTTGTCTTTGAGCCTGTCTTCTGTGTGGCTGTGTCTGCCTTGTCTCTGTCTGTTTGTTTGTCTGTCTGTCTGTCTGTCTCTCTCTCTCTCTGTCTGTCTGTCTGTCTGTCTCTCTCTCTCTTCTCTCTCTCTCTCTCTCTCCCCTCTCTCTCTCACGCGCGCGCACGCACACACACACACACACACATACACACACGCACACATACATGCGCGCACGCAGCACGCACACACGTACACACACACTCACACATACACACACTTGTGAAGTTGAGCGTTTGATGTATATCTAATATCGTGTGTGTGCGCACGTGCGCGCGTGCGCGCATGCGTGCCTGTGTACGTGTGTGTGTGTGTGTGTGTGTGTGTTGCAGACTGGGCGGCCATGTTCCAGACGATGTGTGCTGGCTGTGATTTCCCCATTGAGCCTGGCGACAGATGGGTGGAGGCCATGAGCAAGAACTTCCACGCCGAGTGCTTCAATTGCTCAGTAGGTTACTGCTCACAAGGGGAGAGGGGGAGGGAGAGGGGGGAGGGGGAGGGGGGGGGCAACAAAGGGGGGGGGGGGGGGGGTAGCTATTTAGACAGAAGCAAGAACTTCCACGCTGTGTGCTTCAATTACTCAGTAGGTTACTGCTCACATGGGGAGAGGGGGGAGGGGAAGGGGGGGGGGAGGGGGAGAGAGGGATAAGGCTGGTTCTGGGCATCCCTATTTTTTTTTTTTTAAATTCTACACCCCCTAGTGGGGGTACTGGGAAAGTAAAAAAAAAAAAATGAAGGAGGTACAGAAAGAAAAAAAGAGGTAGTGTATAAAAAAAATAAAAAGGGGGGGGGGGGGGAGGTACTGGAGAGCAATTTAAAAAAAAAAAAAAAAAAAAAAAAAAAAATACACACTCGTAGTAGGGGTGTACGGGAAAAGGTTAAAATGGAAAAAAAAAAATCCCACCTCCCTAAAAAAAGGGTTGGAGGGGGGAAAAAAATGCACCCACACCTAAAAATAATGGAGGGAGTGAGCTATTCAAAACGAATTCAATAGCGGCGGGTCTCTCTTTACAAAGTCGTTGGTGCATTGCAATGCAGGTTTATTCCAACCTTCAACAAAAACATGTATAGGCTTGTTACTTACCTTTCCCCAATGACAAGACAAGATTAAATCATGTGATAGCAACAGTGACGACATTTCCGCCCAAACTTTTTGTTGATCTTAGAAACCAAACCCAACTGTCCTGTCACTTGATTCTTGGAGACGTGTGGTGTGCAGACGTTTGTGTTTCAGTGAGAGAATTGTTTTGTCATATCATCTAATGTCTCAAGATAGTATTTCTTTAGAAGTAGAGAGAGATTTACTAGGCAGTCCTTCATCACAACAATTAGCACAGGAAATTAGAGTTTCAAACGCAGCACATCAAGCTCTGTTGGATTATTCTATTCAAGACACGTCACTTATTGTTCCGACTATGAGTACTGAACCTACTCAACAACCAATACCTCAGGCATCTACTGCATTACCGCCTCCATCTGCTTACAATTGGACTGAGGAAGAAAAGCTGTTATTGCATGAATATTTTGTTTACTTTGGAAAAATGAAAGATGTTCTTACCAGAGCTCAACTGCATGGACCGCAGAAACTTCCAAAAAAACCCAAAAGAAAACTTGAAGGTTTATTCAAAGAAAGGGAAGGTACAATCAAAAAGAGCAGGAAGGAATTTTCAACTCCAGCAGAACTTCATGAATACCTTCGCGCAAACATGGCTGACATTGGAAAAAAGATTACAAGAGAGGTATTTACAGATAACCTATTTAACAACACTGAAAGTGAAGATGAAATCATCAACAGACTGAAAAGAGGAGTCAGGAACATCCGAAGGCAAGATGCACAAACTATCATGATCTACATACAATTTGGGAATTTTTTGAATTTGTGTAAAGACTGGCATGAGACTCAGCAAAATCAGGGAAAAATACAGCAACATTGGGGAGACTGGCTGAAGGAAAAAACTGGTTATTCTGATGACCATGCCAGAAAACTGCGTGCACTTGCAAGTGTACTTTTTGGGTTTAAACAGTTTTTTTGTGTTGGGCTTCCTTTAAACTTCTTCCTCAGCAGACTGAACGCAATCAAAGTCATGCTGCAGGTTCCAGAATATGCTGAGTACTGGAAACAGGTCCCACATATACCATTCGAATATGAGCAGCAGCAATCACAGTAGAGCGTCTGTCGATGACATGATTCTAAAAATAACGGTTATGCATAACCGGCAGATTGAGCTGAACTTTGGCAAACACTTCAAAGGCTGCCTTTCAGGCGGCCGCCGAGTGTAATTTATTCAACTGCCTTGTCACTGAATCAAGCTTTTGATAAATGCACTTGGTGGCTGCTTTGAACTTTCAACAAAGAACTCACACACACCCCTACCACAAACACTTCCCTAAAGCATGCACCCACCCGTTTCCCACAGAGCTGTCATAACGGGTTTTCCCGATTTTGTGGGCACTTTTCTCATAAATGTTTAGATCAAATGTTTGTCAAAATATTCTTCTTAAAAAATGGCCGAAGGAGAAGAAGACATTGACAATGCATGCATATTCAGTTTTGAAGATGTGGTGATGATGTAATAGGAAAACTTCTATTACATGGCAATCTAAGAAACGAAACTAATGACAACAAAAGTAAGATCCCTTTATGAAAGTTTGGCCATGAACCTTCCTGATATTCATTGTCCAACGACTTTGAATATAAAGACGATCGCTTCTATATCTAATAAAACAATGGGAAGGCAGAGTCCGTTAAACAAATAATGAGATCCTAGTAAGTTCTTAAAGAAAACTACACTGAGACAGAGGTTAAGCATTAGGACCAGAATCGGACTTGGTATTTCAAGCAGACCCCGAGCAGTTGCAAAACTTCAAGAAAATCGTCTGAACTCCCTAACGTTGAATCAACACCACGGACGAATTACCTTTCAGTAATAGAAATTATTAGAGATTCATTTGGGAATTTAAATTACTAATGACAATCAACGCAAAAACATTTCTTCCGACTGAGAACTCTTAGCATTGATAAATCACTTCAATCAATTAGAGGAGAATTGACTAATAAATTTAGCAAATTCGGAGCAATTGATGGAGCATATTGAAAGAGAAAAAGTAAAACTTTACAGGTGATGATGCAAAATTAGATACAGAAGTTAAACCAATGGAATTGAATCTAGATTAAAGATTTTTAAACGAGAAAGAGCAGCTAGATTAGAAGTTTTAAGTGAGATAGGGAACAACTTAGAACTCAACGTAAACAGAATCGAGAAACAAATTAATAGAATTCTTCATGAAGATACTACATTAGCTGAAAGAATTAAAACTTTATTTAAAGAACAAGGAATAACAATTGCAAGTATATTAACAGCTTTTGGATTTGTAATTAGTACAATTGTATTAGCAATTACAGGAAGTGCACCACCCACACCTACTCCTACAAAATCTTACTTTATTGAAAGGTGGATAAAAGAAACAATTACATCATATATCTGAAATTATTTAAAAAATTAGGATTAAAAGCAATTTGATTCTTTCTGGAATAATAGGATCAATTGTTAGTTGGTATTCTCTACAAGCTATAAAGTAGTTGGTTACTATGGCAGAACAATTTATGACTTTATTAATTTTATATCCGGAATTTTTTAATTACTAAAATAACGAAATATTAATCATATGCTATCCCTTACAACAACTAAGCTGTTTTTGTTGTTGCTTCATGATCTTCTGCGATTTAGATAAAGAGGATTTATTGAATTTAAAGGAGTGGAGATGGTGGTGTTTTAAAACGGTATTTATATGAAAATATTTATCGATGGATTTTAAACTAATTTTTGATTCAGATGTTGGCTATAACTATTTCATTTATTATAATTGGTTAGTGTTCAATTTGAAGTTGTTAAATCAGAAGGAATCATATTAAAGATTATAACCTAAAACATAATTCAACTCTTGATCTAGCCTATCTAAGTGTATTTTGAATCTATCAATACCTTGAGTAAATCTTCTGCAGAATTAATTGCATTTTCAATATTAGTTTAAATTGTTTTTGTGAACCAAAACTTTCAAGAATACTTGATCTTGTTTGTGCTTGTGACTTCTTATATACACCAAAAATGTATGTCCTATCGTATCATTTAATCTTTCAACACTGTTGTGTAAATCCATTTCCTTTCCTTCAATGAATAATGTTAGTCCAAGCATTAGGAGTGATGTTGTTCTATTGATCCTAAATGAATTTGGAATTAGGAGCAAATGATGTATGACCTGGCCAGCTAGTAATCTAATTATTACAACGATGAGAATATTTATAGTAAAGACTTACCTAATCCTTGAATTTCTATCTAATTGGTTTGTCTAAAGTCTTTTGTTGTTATATTAAACTCATTACTTATTCTTTGAATGCTTTAAGATCTATAGGATTATTAATGGATTATGTGATTGGTTTCGGGTAATGGTACTCTTAATTCAGATAATCTTCTCATAAAATAGATAATAAAACATGAAATTTGATAAAAGAATTAGTTAAAGGATCTGACGATGATTTACATAAGATATTCCAACACTGTTAGTAGCACAAAAATATCAAAATTTAAATTGTTTTTGATAAAACTGTAATGGAATAGAAATTCCCATTGTCTAGGGATTGTATCATTTTTATGCGGGGGGGGGGATTTAAATATTTTTGGAAAGGATTAATAACTTTAATTTTAAAACTATCTCTGTTGTTAAAAAGATTTGAAGATAATCAAGATTTATATTTTTGGTATGATATTTTGGTTCAATTAATAGTTTGCATCGGGATTATATTTGTTCATTTTTTATATATTAAAAATGTATATACAATAACAGATTTAATGATGTTAATATATAATGGAATAATAATCAATCAGGAGATTTTACATGTAGCATTATGCGAATTTCCATCTTCCGTTTAATTGGATAAACATTAGATAGAAAAGTTAGATAATTAATCGATATCAGAAGTCGTGGGTAAAACTATAATAAATACATGATGGATATTTACAATTTTTGTACATTAGAAAATAGCATTTGAAACCATTTAAATTATTACAGCAGATCTTAATGATGCAAAATTTGTTAGTTACATTAAAATTTTTCCAAAAGCATCTAGAATTATAATATATCACAAATCTAAAAACAATGCTGGATTTGTTAGAATATTTAGAAATGGAAAATACAATCACAGGAACAAACCAATTAATTTGGGAGTTAATAAATCTTTATATCTTTATTTAAAAAGAATTAAAAAAACGAAATCTTTTTAAATGGAAACCATCTAATTTACTGAAATATATTAACAGGAAAGATCTTATATTGTGAAAGAGGCGAAACTAAAGGAAATATATTTATCCAAGATATAAAATAAACAAAAGGTGTTCTTTGAAAATTTAAATTTGAGTATTAGAAATGAAAAAGGTGAAATGATGGATTTTAATGATTTAGTTATAGTTTTGAAAATAAAAAATTCCCTTTAAAAATGGAAACAAAATTATATCCAAAAATAGTAAATGGTAATGGTAAAACACACTTATTTCCTACCTGAGACTTTCCCCCCACATATCTGTCCCTAATTTTCAACAGCATCTTTCACCGTCTAAGTGTTGTTCCGTGTGTGTGTGTGTGTGTGTGTGTGTGTGTGTGTATGTGTGTGCGTGCTGGTTGTGCGTGCGTAGTGCGCGCGCATGGATTTCTCATTATGGTTAAGGAGTGTTTGCATGCCTGTAATGATTTGAGTGCAGCGCTTCGATTTGTTTGTTTTTTTACAAGAGTTCAGGCTTTATAAATTCCATATATTATATTTATTAATAGTTGAACCAACAGCTCCACCAATTCCTGATAATTTTAGATTAAAATATTTAAATTCAACAATTTTTGATTTACCAAAATAATTAAATAATTATAGTCATTGTAAAAGAGATATTATTCAGCATTTAATACTTTAAGTAATATTAATCTACAGTTAGTTAGGAACAATTGCATCTTATTTCAACTGGAATTAGGTGAATAGTTAGTGGAATTGGTGCTCCTGCGTGTATAGCGTTAGCAGGTGTTAGGTATGTTGTGGAATTGGAAGTTTATTATCTGATTTCATATAAAAAGATAAATAAAAAATTACAAAACATACGCTATTAGTCAGTTGCAAATTCAAAAATAACAAGTATTCAAACATTAATTAGTACTGCATTATGAGATGAAATATTTCTGATTCTGATTTTAAAAAGATGGGTAGATGATTATGAAAATTATCAATCACAGAAGCAAGGAAATCCATCTAAAAGATGACTGAGTCCAACAGGATATTAATCATTAAAAAAATTGTTTATAGAAGAAGGGAAGAAATTAGGAATTGGAAGAAGCAACCAAAAAAAAACTACATTCTCTTTATTAGAGAAATCAAAGTAACTATAAGCAATTTAATGGTTCATAGAATTTATTAAAAATTTAAAAAAAGAAGAGTACTTAAAATTTTTCTTATAAAAATGGCATCGTATGGTTGGAAATTAATCCTCATAGAAGATATAGAGAAACATTAGGACTTAAAAATAAAAGCTATTAGACAAAACTGTTATTTACAACAAATAATCCATCAACTATAGATGAAATTCACTTATTAACAGTTAGATTTCCCAATCTTGGACCAGAGATTTAAACGTTCCTGGTACAGCTAGATTAGCTTTTTAAATTGAGTCTTGAATCTGAAACAGATCCTAATAGAACATTAGTAAATAATTTAAGGAAGAGCAATTGTTAATAGCTTGTATTAATTAGAAGGGCAAGAAATTTTAAGTACCGATGATAGTGAATATTTTTTCTTTATAACGATTTTGGTGAACAGAAAAAAAGATCAGATTTATTATCAAGGGAATTCAATCAGAAAAATTTATGGTAAACTAGAATTGGAGAAGGAGATAAAAATGAAGGTAGAAAAAGATGTATGTTGCATTGTATATAAAAATAGGTTTTATATTCCATTAGGTTTTTGAATTGTTAATACTCATATGCCTATTGTCCATCAGCATTAAATGATAGATTAATTATGAACTTACATTTAATAATTATTAATAAGTTAATACGTCTAGAAGATACAACATCTAAGTATAATAATATCAGAATTTCTCTTGACATGAATATGAATAGTTATTACAAGCAGTCAACTTTCAAGAATTATTAGAGATCTTACAATCAAAAGTAACTATATTTTATGATAGAATATTAGACATAAATTATTCTCTAAAAAATAATAAAGAGATTTAGTATGGATATTATCTAAAATACACCAGCTAAAAAGTATTGAAGGAGTATAAATGCAATTTCAAGAACCTAAAAAAGAATATTAAACGAGAGGTGAAGAATTTTATAATCCTAAAATAAAATCTGGTTAGTTTAGTAATAGAAGGAAAAAAACCTAATCAATTATTTTTAGTGGTGTATCTCCTTTCTATTTTTTATGCATGAATTGCAGGAAATTTTTGGAGGAGAAAGATTAAATAATCCTACAGTTGATTTAGTATCAAAAGAATTAAATTACACGACGTTAGATTAGTAGATTTTTTTGTAACAGATAAATACGCTTTATGGTTAGTATTTTTAGAAACAATGATGATTTCAATTTACATGGTAGTGGTAGACGAATAGAAAATGGATCCAGAATGGAATTACATTACAATAGAAAAAGAAGTTGATGGAGAAGGTCCTATTAATGTTTATACATATGTAATATCAGATGCTCAAATGAATATTGAAAATGGGAGATTAAGTAAATTAGTATATTAAATAATTAAATTTTTAAAAGTTATGATGGGGACAATTGTCCCCATCATAAAAAAATAAAATATTTAACATGTCTAAACTGTTAAATAATATAACTATTTGAAGAGTTTAATTTTTTTTAAAGTTATGATGGCGACAATTGTCGACATCATAAAAAAATAAAATATTTAACATGTCTAAACTGCTAAATAATATAACTATTAGAAGAGTTTAATATTTTTTAAAAAGTTCAGGTGGGGACAATTATCCCTACCTGAGAAATTAAAATAAGTAATTTATGTACTAAAATTTATTTCTTTAAAAAATGGTAGAAAAAAATATTATATATTCAATTTATCACGCAGCTGTAATTAGTGGTTTAAGTATTGGATATAGTATGATTAGTAAACGTTTGTTAAAAATGAAAGTAGCAGATCTAGATAAAACTAGACGTAGAACGATTCTGTTAAAATTAGTGCTGTTATATCTGCTTCTATGCTACTAACGATTTTTTAGTTAAACAGGATAATACCTGAAAATATTAATTTAAAAAAAATGGCTAGTGTTGCGATGATGTGTGGAGCAGTTGTTATGCTTTAGCTTTTCCTGGTAGTAATTATTTGTTTTCAAAACTTATAGTGACGAAGACAAGAAAGGACATGATAAAAGCTTTAGAAAGATTAACAAAGCGAGAGATGAATTATGACGAAGAAAAGATAGCTTTATCGACTATGCAAATAAAAACGTAATGGAAGAAAGAAAAGCGAGTAAAGATTTTGTTGAAGTGAAACAAGCTATGGAATTATTTTTTGATAGGCAACATTTAGGTCCTCTCAAAACTTAGTGATTTTTATGAACCATCAGGAAACACAAAAGAATAATGAACTTATATTTATTGTTGTTGAATGACTGGTTTTATTTCTTTTCTAAATGATGCGAAATTAAAAAAGATTTAATAATTCTCCAAAAGGATAAGGAAAGGATTAACTGCTATTAAAAAATTAAGTGAAGAACTAACGTTAGTGAATCAATAGCTAAAGCTAGGTTATCAACAAGCAATTTGGCAAATTATATTTACAGCTACAAAAAGATTATACGACCTAAATTTGAAAATTATATTCCTAATGATCACCATCAATAGATTATTTATATTTACCATATGATAGGATAGGAAGAAGAAATATAAATTACACTCTTAACAGTTGTAGATATAGCAACGAGATTCTAAGAGCAGAACCTTTAACAGAAAGAAGTACAACCTGTTGCATTAGCTTTAAGTAAATATATATAATTCGAGGACCTTAACATTTTCCTAGATTAATACAATGTGGATGAAGGAGCAGATTTAAAGGTAAGTTAATCAATTGTTTTTAAAACACAAAGTATTAGTTAAAAGAGGAAATACCAGGAAATCACTAGATCACAGGCTAATAGTAGAAGTTTAAATTAAACAATTATCAGAAAGACTTTTTAGTTACCAGTATGATAGAGAAATGATTACAGATAAAACTAATACAGAATGGGTTAGAAGATTACCAAAAGTTATAAATGTTATGAATAATGAAATAAATAAAGTAACAGGATTAAAACCTGTAGATGCTATCAAAGAAGTAAAGCTTCTAACACAAAGCCCATCAAATAAAAAAATAAAAGTTGATACTTCCATATTTAATAAAAAAGTTAGATATTTATATTCTCCAGGAGAAGTTGAAGGAGGAGATAGAAAACGTGCAACTGATCCAATTTGGTCAACAAGAATATATGAAGTAAAAAGTATACTAGAAACTAATCCTCCTGTTTATTATTTAAGAGAACCTGGTCCTCAAAGAGCTTTTGTTAAAGAAGAATTGCAGATAGTTCCTCATTAAGTACTTCATTTAATAATTCATTTGTAATATCTTCAGTTAAAGCATTCATATAATGTCCTGGAGCTAATGATTTTTCTTTTGTATAAAATACTCTTTTATCATCGTCTGAAGATAATGTTTTTTTGTTTATAATTGTAGTTTCTAAATTATGCTTATTTGATTTAATAGTTGTGTTTGGATATGTATCTTGTTCTACCCCTTCTAATGTGGCTTTATAGTTTTCATGTATTATTATTTTATTTTTAATAGCAGACTTATTTACACCTTTCGCTGTACTTTTTTCATTACCTTCTATATCTAAAATACTGTACATTTTTGCTCTTAATCCAACATACTCTTCTATAGGTTTTCCATTTAGTTCATCTTTAAATTTCCCAACTACTTGTTCATTTTCAACAGAATATAGAGGATGATCTTTTGGATATTTATGTGTATCATACCAATATAATTCTGTTTCCATATCTTTATAAATATCTTCAGTTGGTACATTTATTACCAACGAATCACAATCAGTATATAATAACTGTGCTTCAGGATATTTCTTTTTAAAATAGTCATAGTAAAATTCATACATTAATATTTTTGATAATTCTAATATAGCTAATCCAATAAATACTGGTTTATCTAAATCTATTTTTTTCTTCTTCATAGATACGGCATAAAGTGATTCACTAAACTCTTTATATCCTTGATATTCAGGTTTTGATACAAGTTTTATAGCTTGATTAGCTGTTGTAACTAATCTGATATCTCTTCTTTTATATGGATTTTCCATAGTTTTCCCAAACACTGAATTATTACATAATTTTCTAAAATCTTTCTCAAAATCAGATTTAGCTTGTTTTCTTAACTCTGTATTTATATGTATATATTCCTTTAAAAAACACTTTTGTCTAAACATTATAACTCTATGAATATATTTAATCTTTAATCCGTGTTTAACATAAAATTGTAAATTTCTATAATGACAGACATATTTCTTTTTATCATATAAATTAGGAATTAATTTTGTTTGTTTATCTATTGTTAACCTTTCAGGAGCTAATGGATAATCATTATGAAGATTATGTAGATGGTCTGCATAATCTAAATCAACTTCAACAAAATAACCATATTTTGAATCTATTTCTGTATTTAGTAATATATTTTCCCACTTTTCTTGATCAGTGACATGAATCATTTTAAAATCTTTAAGCGGAAGTTTTTGACTCATTGCCCAACCATATAAATTATTAGCATCTAAATAGATTATATAATTAGAAGGTTTATTAGGATTATAATCTTTTAAATATTTATTATTAGCTTTACAATATTTATGAAATGCACAACTTATTCCTCCTCTTATACCATTTTCAATCATATCCATCATTTCCCTATCTGTTATTTGATCTATTTCTATTTTACTTAATTTTAAAAAGGCATCCCAAGTCATTGCAGGTGTAGAAATATAATGAGCAGGATCTAATTGATATGTTTTTAATGTCGCTTTTCTATACTCTTCAAATACATCAGCCAATAAACATACATCGACTTTTAAATAATAATCATGATAATCACCTAATGTTTTACATTCTAATTCTTTCCATACTTTTTGTGCATGTTCGTATTGATCAATTGTTATCCTTTTTTTTTAATGTAGAATAAAAGCATTCTATAGGTGGTAAAGATGTTTCTTCAAAACAAGTCCAACAATCCATATATTCATAAGGATAAACTCCTTTTCTTATTAAAGAAGGATCTTTAAAATATTTGCTAGTAATTGGATAATCTTTTTTAGTTATATCAAAAAGTTTTATCTCTGATTTTTGTTGCGAATCCAAACTCTCAGCTAAGGTATCAAGTTTTGATTTTAAGTGTTGCATAGAATCATAGAAAGAAAGATTATTCAATGTAAATGTTTTATACTTTTCATCTGTTTCTGCAATAAGAAAGATTTTTTTATATTCATCTGTAACTGCTTGCATAATAATATGAGAATCATACCCTTTTAAATTATGAAAGAATATTGGTAGTTTATAATTTTTAATTTTAATTGCATAATCTAGATTACATTTATTATGTGCTGCTCCTCTATACTTTCCTGTAATATGATCATGATCTCTTACTTTTGTTTCATTAAAAGGTTTTTCACAAATATGACATATAGTTTCTCTTTCAAAATCTTTTTGATCTTGATCTGTTAATATCATATCTTTAGGATTTTTTAAATTATTAACTAACTCATCATATAATTTATTCATTTCTTGTAAAAAATGTTTTGCTGCATTTTTACCTCTGTAGATTACAGGACCTTTTACTTTCCCATCTGATCTAACAACTATATATCCATAACTACATACTTCATGCTTTTGAATTGCAAATGTTTGATTTGTTGTAATACTTGGTTCCTTTATTAACAAACATTCAAAATCCGCAAATACAATGTAAGGATGTTTAAATTGCTTGTGAATATTTCTAAAATATACTTTTGATCCTGGTTTTGGTAATGTTAGTTGTGTTTCAACATCAGTTACTGAGTTACATATTTTTTTATGTTTATCTATTTGCTGTAAATCATTTAATCTTTTTAAACATCTTCTACAAAAATATTTCTTCCTATTATCTTTTGTTAAATTAAATATTAATCAAAGACAATTTTTAATTAAAGTATAATGTTTATGATCTGGATCATGGGGATCAGTAATTAATAAAAGATAAATATGTTTAAAATATCTTAATTTTCTGATCCAACATTAATATTTGGGGGAATTTCAGATATTCTTAATGTTTTTTAATTCTTTTCTTCCCATTCAAAAAACATTAATTGATAATGGTTTTTCTAACTGGACGCTCACTTCTTCTAAATCTAAACCTAACTCAGCAATCTCTCTCACAGTAACATTAACTAAAAAAATCTTTATTTGTTCTTCAAATTTAGCAATATCTTCTAACTGAACAGGAAATGATATATCTTTAAAATTTAATTTGGTTACATGTTCTGTGTATTGTTTTATTCTTTCAGGATGATTAGTTGATGGGTAAAGATGTGCTAAAACACACCACATAAAACATTTGTTATCGTTTTTATTTTGAACATTAACTATAGCTTTTTTATTTTGTAGTTCTTTACATAAAGGAAAATATGAACTTCCTTTAATAGGATTATATTTTGCTGTTTGCAATTTAAGTTCTAATATTTCACCAGTACTCCATCCAGAACCTCTTAAAGTAGCTTTCTGCTATTGCTTCAATTAACTTTCTTTGTTTTAAATTATATTTATTAATCAAAATCAGAAATAGTTAATAATTCTATTTGTTTAGTAAAAAAATCCATACTTGTGATATCTTTTCAAAATCATCTGGTTTCTAAAATTTGAATAAAATGCTTCAATTCTAAATTTTATGGGGAGTTCTTTGATTTGTTCTTTAATATTTTTGATTATATTCTATTGCTTTAATAATATCTCTTTTATTTTCCTTCTTATTTTAAGTTGATTTCCTTAAGGACATTTTTTGGTTTATTTTCAATCAGTTTTTGTCCGACATTTTTTGGAGAATATTTTTGATTAGGGTTTTTTAAAAATTATAAAATTTTTTTAATTTTTTAGGTTGTTCTGTTTTAAAAATTAATTTTGAATGTTAAGTTTTCTTTAAATTTTTTTTTTACTTCATTACTTTTTCTTTAGATTCTATTACATCTTTTCCGTAGGCAACATCAAACTGTCTCTGTCTTTAAAAAAAATAAACATACCCATTTTTCTTGTTCTCTGAAATCTTTAAAAAATGCATTGTAATTTGTGTTAAAATCCATACAGAAATATTTAAAATGTCTACACTAAAACTACAATTTATAAAAAAGTTCCTTTCTTAAATATCTTTTTCTGAGCGCAACATTATTATAAATAGAGATCAAATCCTTTCATTAAATTGAATAATATTCTAGACAACTCGTTAAGTTACTTCCTGGATTAACAATAAAAAACCATTATCTTTTATAACAAATTCTCTTCATGATAATTTTATTATGTTTAAAAGTAGGAAAAAATATTACTATATAATCAAAATAATTTTTATATTCTGTTTCAAGAAGATCTAATAATAAATTTAAGTTTTTCCACAAATTTTGTTGCCCTCCCGCAAAATTGCACAATGAGGTTTTTTTGGAAACATTTTACCCCCCATATAAAATGGTCAGGTTTCATGGTTCAGATTTTACTTCTTTTGTTTCATTTTATTTGCTTTCCATTTTAATATTTTATCTCCGAAAAAATACCACTACCAACAACAACGACCAACAGTAAAAACATATATTTTTCGGTTTTAATATCCATTTTTTACTAATTGGTTTTTCCTATTATTTTTTTCTTCTTCTTCTTTTGGTTCTTCTTCCTGTGTTATTCCACTTTGTTGTTTGCATTATTTTTTCTTTTTGTTCTTTGTTTTTTAATTCTAAACGTTTTAATCTATTACGTTCGGCTAAAACGTTTCCCCGGATTCAAACTCTTCCAGGATTTTTTCTTTTAGGTTACTTTTTCTATCCCCTTTTTCTCCTTCTGTATTTTTGTTTCTGATCCTCCATTTTCTGAGTTTCTTCTTTCTTCTCATTTTCTTTAGATGAAAAATCAATATGATTAGTAGAGATTAAAGCAACAGCAATTGGTCCTAAAAGATTTCCAAATCTATAATAAAGTTCACATGATATACAACCAATGCTATTTGAAACGATAGGATCTTATGTAAATCTTCTGTTAAATAATCAATGTTCTTACTTTAAAGAAATGATTAAGTGTTTTGTGTAAACACTAATTAAAGATTTTCCAATACTCTTTGCCATCTTTGCTCCAAGAGCTGATTGGTATCTAGCATAATAATCTTCAATTTCTTCAGGTGTAAAAGTTTGAACTTCTTCAACAGTTAATTGTTTTCCGAGATACTTTTTAGAGTTCCCTGTACCAATGAGTTGATATAATCTTTCTTTTTTATTATGAATATCTTCTGTTTTAATTGTTTGAATATTTTCATTTAATAACAATTCGTCTGCCTCCATTTTTATATAGTTGAAATTTAAGTAACCTATTAGAAACCTATAATTTCTTATCAAGTTACTCTAGTCTAGTTACCATCTGTAAAATGCTTTCAGACAACACCTT
This sequence comes from Rapana venosa, assembly GCA_028751875.1. Lineage (NCBI taxonomy): Eukaryota > Metazoa > Mollusca > Gastropoda > Neogastropoda > Muricidae > Rapana > Rapana venosa. Next base: position 57,553,839 of record CM054135.1, read on the forward strand.
TTCAGTATAATAAAATCCAATGAGATCTAAATGAGTAAGGTTAATATCAAATAATTCTGTTAGTTGTTGCGTATTAACATTTATAATTACTTTGTCACTGGAAGAAACAGATTTGAATTGATTACCATCACTTTGAATAGCAACAGTAATTCTAAGTGCTTCAACATCTAAATTTTGCCAAGCAATCCTAATTCCCTTCATTAAATTTTCACTAACTCCAACAGCCCCACCAGGTTTTGGAGTTTGTGCTCTAACAGAAATATCAAATATCATAGTGAATGTACTGGGTAAAGACATTTGAGGGTTAAACTGTAATTTTGTGGTTGCTTCTTTAGTTACTGAATCTTTTCTATGTAGAAGATACTGCCTCTGCTTAAAAGTATTTATTTCAATTTCACCTCTGCTTTGGTTCATTGGTACAAGACTGATATGTAAGGGACCAGAGTTCAATGCCTTTCTAAAAGTTTTTTCAAATTTGCTAAAGTAAACATATGGACTTAAAATTCAAACTTAATTCCCAATCAATAATAGGAACAAGATGCCATTTGTTGTCATCAGGAGTTCTCACTATTTTATATTCAAAGTTATCAATGTCTTCCACAGCTACATTTCGTAGTTGCTCAAGTTTTGGATTTTTAGTATCACTTATTTCACTTCGCTTATAATAACCATCATCAGTATATTCAAATCCATACATGCTCCAATCTCTCCATTAAGATCAAAATCTTGAGTATCTGCTAGATCTTTAGTTCTACAGTAATACATTTAATAGGTGTTATCTCAGTTGGTCCACGCGACATTTTTATAAGATAAAATTTGATAAGTTACTTAATAGGTTATTGATAGGTTGTTTATAGGTTATTGATAGGTTTCCTATTAGGTTGTTTATAGGTTTCTATTAGATTGTTTATAGGTTCCTATTAGGTTGTTTATAAATTTATTTGTTTAAAAATGGTTATAACAAAAAATGTAGAAAATTATATTAATCAAGGAGATTTCCTCTTTGATAAAATAGATAATAAATTAAATAAACTTTTTATTGTTAATATAGTTATTATTTGTCTTTTAGTTGTTTTACTAATTGTTGCCTTTGTTTCATTCTGTTATAAACATATCTATTCTTAACTTCATCATTATTATTTTCTTTTAGTAATTTTTTAACATTTTGATTAACTCTTTCAATATTTTCTTCACCTATTTCTTTCTTTAGTTCTTCATTCTCTATACCTAATTCATAAATGTCATCTCTTAAGATATTAAAAGCCTCTTTAATTCCTGGCATCATTGCAACTAATTTTTCACCTTGTTTTGCTTGATTACAAAGGTTTTCTTTTCTAAATTCTTTAATTGCTAGCTTTGATTCATTTTTAATATTTATATCTTCTTTAATAATTTGCAAAGCATCCTCCATTTTTAAAAGAATAAATTTAAGTTTCTAATACTTTATTTAATTCATCATCAGTTATTTCTTTATCTTTCTTTTTAGGCCTTCCTCTTATTGTTGGTTTGTTAGTTATTGGTTTTTCAATTTTAGTTTCAGTTTCTTTTTTCTTTTGTTTATGTTTTAAAGGAACATCGTATCTATAAGGAGAATTTAAGTTTAAATCTGTTCTAACTCTTTTCATTGTAGAAGAAGAAGTACCAATCATTTTACATAGTTGATCTTGTGTAAGTCCAGGATTTGCTGCTTTTGCATTTATGAATTTATTTGCAAGATTTAATTTATAAAGCTTATTAAGATCGTTTGGATCAAAGTTAGTTAAATGTTGGATATTTGAAAGATTTTCTAATTCCATTTTCTAAAAATAAAATTGAGGACAATCGAGGTCAGATAAAATTTTTCAATTTTTTTTTTAAATTGCTCTCCAGTACCTCCCCCCCCCCCCCCCCCCCCCCCCTTTTTTTCTTTTTTTTTATACACTACCTCTTTTTTTCTTTTCTGTACCTCCTTCATTTTTTTTTTTTTTACTTTCCCAGTACCCCCACTAGGAGGTGTAGAATTTTTTTTTTTTTTAAAATAGGGATGGCCCAGAACCAGCCTTATCCCTCTCTCTGAGGGGGGGTAGCTTTGTGGAAGCTATTTAGAAAGAAGCAAGAACTTCCACGCCGAGTGCTTCAATTGCTCAGTACCTTACTGCTCACATGGGGAGAGGGGGAGGGGGGGGGGGGGGGGGGGGGGGGGGGGACAGTGGGGGGTAGCTTCATGGATAGCAGTGGAAGCTATTTATGAGCAAGAACTTCCATGTTGTGTGCTTCAATTGCTCAGTAGGCCTACGTTACTCCTCACATGGGGAGAGGGGGGGCAACAAAGGGCTGAGGACGGGGAGGGGGTGGGGGGTAGCTTCGTGGATAGCAGTGGAAGCTATTTATGAGCAAGAACTTCCACGTTGTGTGCTTCAATTGCTCAGTACGTTACTGCTCTCATGTGGGTGGGGGGTAGGGGGCGGGGGGGGGGGGGGGGGGGGGGGGGGGGGGGCAAGGGGAGGAGAGGGGGGGATAGCTTCGTCAATAGCAGTGGAAGCTATTCATGAGCAAGAATTTCCACATGCAGAGTGTTTCAATTGTTCAGTACATTATTCCTCACAGGAGGGGGGAGGGGGGTGATGGAGAGGGAGGGACAAGCAATCAAATCCAACCATCTCAGAACGTCCGAATGCGGCTACCTTAATGGTGGGTGAAAATCTGCACAAAATCTCACCATCGATGAACGTGGCAGCTTGTGTGTGTGTGTTGTGTGTGTGTGTGGTGTGTGTGTGTGTGTGTGTGTGTGTGTGTGTGTGCACGCGCGCCCGAGTGCATGCGTGCGTGTGTGCGTGCGTGTGTGTGTGTACACACGTGCGCACACACACACATATAAATATATATATATATATATATATCTGTGTGTGTGTGTGTTCCTCTGTGTGTGTGTGTGTGTGTGCCTGTGTGTGTATGTGTGTGTGTGCGTGTGTATGTTGTGTGTGTATGTGTGTGTGTGTGTGTATGCTTGCGTGCGTGCGTGCCTGTGTGCCTGTGTGTGTGTGTGTGTGTGTGTGCCTATGTGTGTGTGTGTGTGTATGCCTCTGTGTGTGCGTGTGCTTGCTTGTGTGTGTGTGTGTGTCTGTGTGTGTGTGTGTGTGTGTGTGTGTGTGTATGCCTCTGTGTGTGTGTGTGCTTGCTTGTGTGTGTGTGTGTGTCTGTGTGCTGCAGACTTGCCAAGTGTCTCTGGAGGGTGTGCCTTTCGTGGCCAAAGCAGGAAAAGCCTTCTGCAAGAAACACGCTCGCTGAACCCAGGGCCTGTCCGGATTCGACCCTGACCCTGACCACTCGGCTCCTTGCCTGCCTCTCCTGCATCCTGTATGCAACACCTCACGGGGCCCAGTGGTTCCTGTGGAAGAACGATAGAGCAGTGTGGGGTTTGTTTCTTCATCTCCATGTAGTTACCAAACAGAGACTTACTTGCCTTTTCTGGGTTTTTTGGGTGGTGGGTTCCACTCTCGTGTGTTGTGTGGGTGTATTTCTTGTGGTTTTTTGATAGCAGGGTTGGTGGTTATTAGGTATCCAAAATACGTAGAATATGACTCAGACTTGTTTGGTGTGAGTTGAGCTTATCACGGGATTCGCTATAGTCAATTATTATGAAAATACTGTGCTTTATTTCTTTAATTTGCATCCACACAAAAATCTTACTATATTTTTGTTTGATTATATCGACATCCACAACAAATAAACAGAACACCTGAACCCTACCCACCCACACACTAAACAAACAAACAAACAAACAAAAGTCGTTCTATATACTTTTTCATACACTAAACTCGGATGGGAATCTACCTACACAGCACACGGGAGAGAAGCCCTGTTGATATATATATTTTATAACAGATTTGTGCCCCTTTTCGCCTATGCTGACTAACCTCATGTTGACCAGTTGTGTTACGCAAGTTGTTTCATATTTTCGTTGTATATTCGCCAAAAAACAAGTATCGCCTGAATAATGTGACACTGTTCTTTAGGAAGAAAGTATCTTTGGTGATATGTGTGTGTGTGTGTACATAATCCTTAACTTGGCGTGTGGTATCCTGTATATTTGGTGCAGGGGGAGGAAAGCCTAGGTAGGCTAGATACAAGCCTGTATATTTTGGATGATGTTGTACATGGTAGATTTCCCTCTTTAACACCTGTAGAACTCTTTATCTCCGGCTAACTTTTCTGTGTTTGCTTATTCGCTCATATGTTTGGGTTTTCATTTATTTTACTTGTTGTTTATGGGTTGTTGTTTTTTAATTTTTACATCTATTTGTTCATTTATTTATTTATTCCTTTATTTATTTATTCATGTGTTTATTTATTCACTGATTGTTTCTCATTTTCCTCCACCACATGTGATTGAAAGCAGACGTTGCTGACTTTGCAAAATGGCGAGGAGGCAACAGACTGTGCAGTGTGCTGTGATATTTATTTGCCAGTCACCGGGAAATCCTTCAGGTTTCAGTTTTTGTTTCCTGATGTTTTTTGTTTGTTTCCGTTGGTTGTTTTTTTCGGTTGGTTTTTTTTTTCTTTCTTTGGTTTTGTTGTTACTCGTTTATTTATTTTTTTCCCAAAAGTGGAGGAACAAAAATTTGGCTTCTGATTTTGTTTAAAGAAAATGTGCCTTACTTAGTAGTACTTATAGAACAAGAAATTTGCCCAGAGCAAAACTTGCTCGTGGAACAAACACAGTATTGATTGAGGGCCTGCACTTTATGCACAGAGAGCCACCTAAAGTGGGAGGCTCTGTACTTTAGAGACGGTTTAAATGTTCATGACAAGTCATGGTCCCTATTAACATTATACTACAGATTGTTTCTTTTTCATAATTATCACGTTGATAATGTACAACAATCATTGTGAGTGTACAGGGGGGGGAAAATGCATCAGGAACATAACAATACCTGTTCAACGTTTCATTTTTCCTGTAGGTGGGGGGGGGGGGGGGGGGTTGTCTGTCAAGGGTGTGAAGTGAAGGGGGTATGCTTACACAGCCTGTCTCTGCCCACTCAAAGCAGGCAGGTGTAGGCCTAGGGTGTGCTCTTTTCTGTCTCTTGTCACTGACCCAGCCTCCTCTGGAGTTCTTGAACACGGAATAAATCATTAGCTGCAGTTGCCAAACTTTGCTTTGTCCTTGTGTGTTTAGTGTGTGTGTGCGTGTAAGCGTTGTGTGTGTGTGGTTTCTGTGTGTGTGTGTGTGGGGGGGGGGGTGTGTTTTGTGTGTGTGTGTTGTGTGTGTGTGGTGTGTGTAGGGGTGTGTGTGTGTGTGGGGGGGGGTTGTTGTGTTGTGTGTGTGTGGTGTGTGTGTGTGTGTGTGTGTGTGTGTGTGTGTGTGTGTGTGTGTGTGTGTGTGTGTGTGTAAGTGTACATGGAGTGCACTCACTTTTCCTACACTGGTTTTTACTTCACTTTACTGAAGAGTCGGTTGCCGCACACCAACTTATGTGTGTGCGTGCATACATGCATACGTACATACATACATATATACATACAAACATACATACACACATACATACATACATACATACATACATACATACATGCATACATGCATACATACATACATGCATGCATACATACATACATACATACATACATACATACACACATACAACATTCATACATACATACAACAACATACATACATACATACATACATACATACATACAACAATACATACATACATACATAATACATACATACATACATACATACACACATACATACATATCATACATACATACATACATACATACACACATACATACATACATACATACATACATACATACATACATACATACATACATACATACATACATACATACATACATACATACATACATACATACATACATACATACATACATGCATACATACATACATACATACAACAGACACACACACATTCACACACATACATACATACAACATACATACATACATACATATACATACATACATACATCATACAAACATACATACAAAAATACATACATACATACAGACAGACAGACAGACACACACACACATTCACACACATACATACATACATACATACATACATACATACATACATACATACATACATACATACATACATACATACATACATACATAATGATAATAATAATGTATGGAATTATATAGCGCTGAATCTTGTAAAGCAACAAATCAAAGCGCTCAGATTTCATTTCATACCACTTTAAGTCACGGCAGATTTCTCTCTGTGAAATTCGGGCTGCTCTCCCCGGGGAGAGCGGGAGAGCGCGTCGCCACAAGCGCAGCGCCACCCTTTTTTTTTTCATGTCTGCAACTGTATTTGTTTCCCTATCAGAGTGGCTTTTTTCTAAGAATTTTGCCAGGGACAACTCTCTTGTTGCCGTGGGTTCTTTTACGTGCGCTAAATAATTACGTGTAACACACGGGACCTCGGTTTATCGTCTCATCCGAAAGACTAGCGCCCAGACCACCACTCATGGTCTAATGGATGGGGGAAAAGTTTCCGGTCCAAACGGGGTACGAACCGCCGCACACTTCAGACCCGGACTTTTCGCTTTCTAGATGGGCGCGTTACCTCTAGACCACCGATCCACATACATACATACATACATACATACATACATACATACATACATACAAGGCCTATCATAACATTTCACACACCCCCAAAATTAACCAGCAGTAATAAAATAACGGGGACGGGATAGCTCAGTGGTCAGAGCACTCGCTTTCACCCAAGCTAAGGTAAAGCAGCAACGAGTGTGGTTACCAAGTGGATAGATGACCGTTTTGCGCGCCTTGACCTCAAAACAATCCCCCAGTTCACCCAGCTGTAAATGGGATACCCGCCCTCTTCAGGGTCAGGGAAGGTTAAAGCAGCGAAGGAGAGGAGATGGGCGCCGCCCTCAATATGCTGGACCCCTGGAGAAGCTGATAACTGCATTGTAATTGCAAGATATAGCGCTCTATAAAAAAAGGTAAAGGTAAAGGAGTCCCATAACCTATAAGGTCGTAGCGCTCTATAAATTCCATATATTATTATTATTATTATTATTATTATTACAACGGGGACGGGATAACTCAATGGTCAGAGCACTCGCTTTCACCCAAGCTAAGGTTAAGCAGCAACGAGTGTGGTTACCAAGTGGATAGATGACCGGAGGCTGAAACTGGAAGCTATGTATGTATGTATGTATGTATGTATGAAACTGGAGGCAAAAGAAATGATAAAAATGAACACACACCACACACACACACACACACACACACACACACACACACACCAAAAAACCAACAACAAAACAAAACAACAAACAAAAAACAAAAACAGAAGAAGCAACAAATTTTAACAAAACGCAGCAAATTGAACAAAAAAGAACAACAGAAAGAGAGAGCGAGAGAGAGCAGGCAATGGGTATCCGCCGGAAGCTGATACCTTGCTCCCCAGCGACCACATGGGTTACGTGAACACCTTGGTCTTTGATCTGTTCATGAAATAAACAACTCTTACCCAAGCACAGCTGAAATGAGGTGGTCCACGGAAAACGGTATGGAAACCAGCATCCTAACTGCAGCAGTCAAGATAACGGAAGTGCATGTTTCCAGGTCAAACCGCAGTGACACCAGGAAATATACATATATATGTATCCTGGATGCAGAAGTTGAGATAAGTGAAATGTGTGTTTCCTGGTCACCACTCGAGATTTAGATGGTAGACTCCTTTCAAGGGCGAAGAAAATCTCTCTCTCTCTCTCTCTCTCTCTCTCTCTCTCTCTCTCTCTCTCTCTCTCTCTCTCTCTCTCTCTCTCTCTCTCTCTCTCTCTCTCTCTCTCTCTTCTCTCTCTCTCGCTCACACACACACACCACACACACACACACACACACACACGGGATAGTCTTGTGGTTAGAGTGATGCGCTCGTGATCTGCTGACCCAGTTTCGAATCTCGTTCAAGAGGATTTTTCCTCTGGAGTTCACATCAGTGCCGACTCTCTTCTCCTCAAAAGTCCTTCGGATGAGACTATAAACCGAGGTCCCGTGTGTGAACGCACACATAACATCTTGCGCACACGTTAAAACCCGTTCCGCTTTTCAGAAGAGTAGACCATTACGTGCCGGTGGAAACGGATGACAAGATATACAAAACTGTATGCACACGGAGACAGGATGTAAAAAAAGCACATAAGTGCTTATTCCACTCTCCTCGAAATAAAAGAATAAATAAAATAAAGACACACACAAACACACGCACACGCGCACACACAGACACACACACACACACACACACACGTACGCACACACGCACGCACACGCACACACACACACACAACACACCACCACACACACACTTTCAATTCACAATTCAGTTCACAATAGTTTATTCCCATTAACTCTTTTGAGCTATAGAGACACAAACAGTGTACATAGCAGTAACGGAATGACGGGTATAAAGAAGAAAGAGCAAAACGCAAGTCCACAACAGACAATACTAGAAGGGAATACCAGGAAGGAGTTTACTACCTGTAGACACTCTTGTTATCTGAAGTCCCCACACTACTCAGGTCGTAGAGCATGCACTCTGCCGAATGCAGACCCCCCCCCCCCCCCCCCCCCCCACCCCCAAACCACCATACACACACCATTCTTCCCACATCAGAGTGATATATCTATCTATCTATATATCTATCTATCTATCACTATCACTCTCTCTATCACTCTCACTCTCTCTCTCTCTTTCTCTCTCTCTTCTCTCTCTCTCTCTCTCCTCTCTCTCTCTCTCTCTTATTCATCTTCTCTATTATTATATATATATATATATTATCTATATATATATATATATATATATATATAGAGAGAGAGAGAGAGAGAGAGAGAAGAGAGATAGATAGATAGATAGATAGATAGATAGATTACTTCGATTATGATTCACTCTCCTCTCTCTCTCTCTCTTTCTCTATATATATATATATATAGTAGAGAGAATAGAGAGATAGAGATGAGATAGATGAGAGTAAAAGATAGAGTAGAAGATAGAAGATGATAGATAGAAGAGATAGATAGTAGATAGATAGATAGATAGATAGATAGAATTATGCTTGTTGCTTTAAAAAAAAAAACCGATGTATTCAGCTGTTTTAAAACAATAGCTAGTTAATTTTTGGACCAGGTTTGCTCAGTTAAAGTCCTTATTCTAGTTAAGGACGGTAGAAGGGTAGTGACAAAACCACCCTCATGAGCGTGAGGAGATTTTGAAATGACATCACTGGAAATGACATCATCGCTGGAAATGACACCATCATCAGAACTTACCCACAATAAATTTTTTTTAATTCTTTTATATCGAGGATAATGGAATAAGCACTCATGTGATTTTTTACATCCAGTCCCCGTGTGTATGCAGTTTTGTAAATTCTGTCATCTGTTCCCACCGGCACACAATGGCCTACTCTTACGGAAAGCCGAACAGGATTTAACGTGTGCGCCAGATGTCTGTGTGCGTTCGCACACGGGACCTCGGTTTATAGTCTCATCCGAAAGACTTTTGGGGAGAGTGGAGTCTGCACTGAAGTTAACTCCAGAGGAAAATATCCCCTTGAACGGGAATCGAACCTGGGTCGTCAGATTGTGAGTGCAATGTTCTGACCACTAGGCTATCCCGTCCCCCTCAAACTGCAATGACACCAGCTGCAGCAGTCAAGATAAGTGCGGTGACGTGACATCATTAAAGGTGACGTGACATCATTAAAGGTGACGTGACATCATTAAAGGAAGTGACCCTCCAGCTATTGAAAAACCACCTAGACCTGACATCATGGATGGATAGATGGATAGGCATTGGGTCAACCAAGTTGATTATTTTCAATATGAAAAGGAGGTGTTGTTGTTGTTCCTAAGAAGGAGAGGGAGAAGAAAGGGTCACTGCTGATGACACATTCCGTGGACAACCATTAAAAAAAAGAAGGTGAGAGTGGGAGGAGGAGGAGAGGTTAAGTATAAAAAAAAAAATGAATAAATAAAAATGTGTGTAAAGGTCAGTGAGGTGGAGGTTGGATTCCCAAGATTGACCTGCTGTGGGCACACCCACCCCTCTACCTGCCTAAAAGCAGGTCCTGCCTATTGTCTTCTGCTTCTGCTGTCTTTCGCCTTCCTTTCTATATTATGCCTTTTTTTTTTTTAATCTTTTCTGTTCTGTTTCTTTTGGGGTTGTTTATTTTTTTTATTCCTGTTCTTGTGCTTTTTATTATTATATAAATTCCATACATTAGTAGTAGTAGTAGTAGTAGTAGTAGTAGTAGTAGTAGTAGTAGTATGTAGTAGTAGTAGAGTGTGCTTTTTTCTTCCTCCGTTTCTTCTATTTCTTGACTTTCGCTTCTTTACCCTGTCCTCTTTTTTTTTTCCCCTGATTTTCTATGTTGTCTTTTCACTCTACCTCTGCTTCCTCTCTGTGTCATAATTTTTTTTTCTTCTCGCGTTCTTTTCTTTTCTTTTCTTTTCTCTTCTCTCGTGTCCATTCTGTTTCTTTGGCTGTATTGCGTCGTTGTTTTACCGCTTCTCCTACTCCTTTACTGTTACGTGGTTCGTTGAGGAATGAACTCTTTTGTTTTCAAACCATTCCAAGAGAACGCAGAACGCTGACTGAAATATCAAAGGGGTGGTTCTTTTCTCTCGGGGGAATCACTCCCAGACAGAGCACCGGTTGACTCAGGAATCAAGTTACTTTGTACCCTAAAACGTTCTGGAAACTTCATGAGCAAACGCAAGCTAGAGGTAATGATGACATTTTTTTTTCTCAACAAAAAAGAATATTCCATCACTAATGCATGCGTCATTAAGCAAAGTATGCCATTCATATAGCAGTCATAGACATCTTGGCACTAGGAAATATGAATTTGCTTTGTAACATTTGGTGTTTGGGTTTGGGTGGGGGGTTTTCTTATTCCCTTTTTCCTGATGTTTTTTTCTCAGCTTTTCCTCCCCTTACTTTTTGTTGGGTGGTTTTGTGTTACGTCTGTCTGTCCTTCCTCTCTCTCTCTCTCTCTCTCTCTCTCTCTCTCTCTCTCTCTCTCTCTCTCTCTCTCTCTCTCTGTTGTTCTTTTTCTTCAATTTGTTGCATTTTATTAAAATTTTACTTCTTCTGGGTTTTGTTTTTTGTTTGTTTGTTGTTGTTTTTTGGGTTGTGGTTTTGTTTTTGGTTGTTGTTGGGTTGTTGTTTTTTTGGGGGGGTCATTTTTATCCTTTCTTTTGCCTCCAGTTTTGTTCGTTTCCTTTGCTCCTTGTTCTGTTTCTGTAACTTTTTGTTTCGTTCCTGCTCTTTCTGCTTCCTCTCATCCTCTTCTTCTTTTGTTTTTTCTTTCTTTCTTTCTATCTTTCTGTCTTTCTTTCTTTCTGTCTGTCTTTCCGCTTGTCCCTGTTGCTCTTTCTGCTTCTTTTTCGTCTGCTTTTTCTGTTCTGATTCTTTTACTTTCGTTCTGTCTCCTCCTCCTCCTCTCCCCCTCCTCTCTCTCTCCTCTTCGATTCCTCTTCTTCTTCTTCTTCTTCTTCTTCTTCTTCTTCTTCTTTCTTCTTCTTCTTCTTCTTCTTCTTCTTCTTCTTCTTCTTCTTCTTCTTCTTCTTCTTCTTCTTCTTCTTCTTCAAATTCTACTTCTCCTGCTTATGTCAAGTTTCTTTCTCTTATTTTCTCCTTCTTCTTGTTCCTGTTTCATTTTTTCCAGTCAAGTTTCCTTTTTTTTCCCTGTTTCTGTATTCTATTTTTATCCTCTTTTTTGTGTCTTCTCTTTGTCTTTTGTGTTCGTTAGTTTCTGTTTTGTTTCGTTTTTGTTTTGTTTACTCCTGTTCATTATTGGTTTGGGTTTTTTTGTTGGGATGTGTTTGTTTTTTAACTTTTTTCATTTTCATGTTCTTTCCATTTTCTTCTTTTCCCGCTTTTTCTCTTCCTTTGTTTTCTCTCTTTCCGCCTTTTCCTGTTGTTTTCTTCTTGTTCTTCTTCGCTCTTCTTCCGATTTCTTTGTTTTTCATCTGTCTCTCGCGTTTTCTTCTTCTTCTTCTTCCTCCCGCTGTTGGTCTTCTTTTCAATCATTGTTTGGCGATTTCTTCTGGATCTGGAGCTGTTTTTCGGTTTAACTTTTGGTTTTGCCCCTTCTTTTGCTTCTTTTGCTACTACTACTACTACTATTACTACTATTACCATAGTAGGAGTACTACTACTACTACCATAATAGTAGTAGTAGTAGTAGTAGTAGTAGTAGTAGTAGTAGTAGTAGCAGCAGTAGCAGCAGTAGCAGCCCATCTCCCGCACAGTACCCCGCATCTCCACCCAAATGACATGTGGTGAGAGGGTGTCTCTGTAAGGCTTTGGGTTTTAAATCGCTCGTCTGCCCTGTGGTAAACAAACTGGCTGAACTCTAGGTCCTAGCCTAATGTTACGACCTGACCTTGCTACTATGGGGAGAGATGTAGCTGTCACTGGCACCACGGGGAGGAAAGGACAGACATTGGAAGATAGAGATCATACAAGACAGCGAAATCATAGACGGATGCGTATTTTCTATTTCATTCAGTACAAGGGGTCACCAAAAAGAAGCGTACACAACATTGAAACGTTGGTTCTTACCTGCGATTCCCAAGGCTCTGACACTACTCTTGGCACTACTCGAGGCTCTGGCACTACTCTTGGCACTACTCAAGGCTCTGGCACTACTCTTGGCACTACTCAAGGCTCTGGCACTACTCTTGGCACTACTCAAGGCTCTGGCACTACTCGAGGCTCTGGCACTACTCGAGGCTCTGGCACTACTCTTGGCACTACTCAAGGCTCTGGCACTACTCTTGGCTCTACTCAAGGCTCTGGCACTACTCTTGGCACTACTCAAGGCTCTGGCACTACTCTTGGCTCTACTCAAGGCTCTGGCACTACTCTTGGCACTACTCAAGGCTCTGGCACTACTCTTGGCACTACTCAAGGCTCTGGCACTACTCTTGGCACTACTCAAGGCTCTGGCACTACTCCAGGCTCTGGCACTACTCTTGGCACTACTCGAGGCTCTGGCACTACTCTTGGCACTACTCAAGGCTCTGGCACTACTCTTCACCTCACACTCAACTGCTGCGGGTTCGAATCCCCTACTGCCCTGCTCAGTTGCTAGCTACTCTGTACTCCAGAATCTGTCACTCTTCCCCTGCTTACTGTTGTACTAGGCTAACTGCTCCTCTTCTGCGCTTCTCCTACTCTAGGCTAGGCCTGATTGCTTGCAGCTTTCTGTCCTAGGCCTATCACTAGCCTGTCTACACAGCAGGTCCCCTCTCCCCATCTCCCTGCCAGTGTGTATCTGCCTCTCTATGTCTCTCCATCTGTCTGCTTTTGTGCTTTGCTGTCCAGTATTAGAGGATGTTAGACAGAATTACATTACGGTAAAGTATAGCAGACAGCCTACTTTATTTAGATTCTGTCTACTCATGGCATCTAGTCACCCTGGGATTGTGCGCAGCCTCGTTTCATATTTTGTGAAAAGCCTTTAGAATAAGAGATATCATGGTTTCTTAAGTGATTTTTTTTTTGTAACTGATTTTTATTGTGGTGGTTGTGGGTATACAATAACATTTTGGGTTTTTTGTTACTTATTTTTCTCACTAAAATACTAAGCCGTTCGGCAACCCCTCCTTCATGTATGGGCCAATGGCCTTTTTGTGAATAAATCTTTCGAGTTCGAGTTCGAGTCCATCTGTCTGCTTCTCATTATCTGACTGTCTGTCGCTACTTTGGCCTCACGCCGCAATTAAAAAAATAACTATTTTTCCTTCTGTTTTTTCTAAGTGACTGTTATATTCATACCGCAGGTACTAAGGCATACACAGAAATAAAAACCACTTTTGTGAAAGACTAGCCTCTGACTCAAAACCCATGTGATTTTTAACAAATTTGGTAGGTTTGAATTTTTTTTTAAATTTCTGCAAACACTGCG
>CM054135.1:57575309-57585309 GCA_028751875.1 Rapana venosa
CCCGTTCCCATCGGCACACAATGGCCTACTCTTCCGGAAAGCGGAACAGGTTTTAACGTGTAGGGAAGGTGTTTTGTGTGCGTTCGCACACCGGTGCTCGGTGGTTTATAGTCTCATCCGAGGGGGGGGGGGGGGGGGGGGGGGGGGGGGGGGGGAGTCGGCACTGATGTTAACTCCAGAGGAAAAAATTAATCTTCTTGAACGAGATTCGAACCCGGGTCAGCAGATGACGAGCGCATCACTCTAACCAACAGGTTATCCCGTCCCGCGCACGCGCCGCAGCACACACACACACACACACACACACACAACACACACGCAAGCACACACACACACACACACACACACACTACACAGCATACACACACACAACACACATACACACACACACAACACACACACACAACAACAACAACATATCCAGACGTGTCCAACAACAACGTGTTAACATTACATCCAGCATGCAACACACCGGCGGCGCCCGGCCCGTATCCCCTGCTTTATGCGTTAGGCCTAGCGTGTACACGTCAAAGCTAGGCCTAGGACTCATCAGCAACCCACACACAGCACAGTCGGCGTCCTGTGCTCCTCCGCTATCATCTGAGGGTTGGGGAGGGGGGGGCGGGGGTGGGAAAGTGGGGAGGGGGGTGGAGGGTGCAGTTCTTCCATTCCTCTGCCACCCACAGGCTACACATAAAGGTTAGCTTGCAGGGTTATGTAGTATCTTGAATATATAAAGTGCCATTCAGAAAAATGTTTGTTGGTTTTCACAAAATTTTGTTGTAAGTATGAAAAAAATTGCATCGTGTACCTGTTTGGGGGGAGGGGAGGGGGGTGGGGGATTGAGGCCATAGATCAACACCAGGTAGTGATGAGAAAGTGAGAAATGATCATCGAATGGGGATTGTTTGTCTTCCTACAGTGTTGACCCCGGGCATGCCTATTGTGGTGAGGCAGCTAGCAGACGACAAAGGACTGAGGGGGGTTCAGTGGTTGCTAATTCTTTTTCTTTTTTTCTTTGAAGTTCAAACCTATCAAATTTGTTCGTGTAGTCCTGAGTTTTGAGTCAGAGGCTAAACTTTCACACACAAAAAGTGGTTTTTATTTCTGTGGATGCCTCAGTACGTGCAGTACGAATGCAAGAGTGGTATAATTATGAAAATAGGAGGAAAAGGAGTCAGACGCTAACAGTGGTGTGTAGCCAAAACCCTTGCATAGGGGCTCTCTTTTCTCCCATTTTGTAGCTGACTTTTTGTTAAACAGTAACATTTCGTCGTTACTATTGCTTTTACGCCCACCAAAATACTAAGCAGTTCGGCAACCCCCTTCATGTATGGGCCAATGGCCTTTTTGTGAATAAATCATTCGAGTTGAGTTCTCTTTTCTCCCACTGAGCATCATCACACACATCCTCTTTGGACTTAACACTATTGTCTGCATCTCGGGTGCTTTTTTGTGGTTTTGTTTTGTTTTGTTTTTTATTGGTTTTTTGTTGGGTTGTTGTTGGGTTTTTTTTGCATGAATGCATACACATCCAACCAAGACTCATCAACACACCTGTCTTTTTTTTTTGTCCTGGTCATTTCAACATTAACAGAAAACCCAAAAAATAATAGCATGCTTTCAGTACTGTGCTGCTCCTCTCATCTTATCATCACTGCACACACACACACACACACACACACGGGATAGCCTAGTGGTCAGAACATTGCGCTCGCAATTGACGACCGGGTTGATTCCCGTTCGAGGGGATATTTTCCCCTGAAGTTTACATCAGTGCAGACTCCACTTTCCCCAAAAGTCCTTCGGATGAGACTATAAACCAAGGCCCCGTGTGCGTACGCACGCAGAACATCTTGCGCACACGTTAAATCCTGTTCCGCTTTTCGTAAGAGTAGGCCATTGTGTGTGCCAGTGGGAACAGATGACAGAATTTACAAAACCGCATACACACGGGGACTGGATGAAAAATGCGAATGAGTGCTTATTCCATTATCCTCGATATAAAATAACAATTAAAAATAATTTTAACACACACACACACACACACACACACACACACACACATCTATTGCCTAGAGTATTTCAGGCCTGGTCAGTTATGGTCACTGAGTGGTCAACTTCTTCATCAGGCCTAGCGCAGTCTCTCTTTCCTTCCTTTTTCTTTTTTGAAAAAAATTGTCACACTTTTAAAATTATTTTAAATCGTATTCCTTTTTTGTTTTTTAAATTACAAGTCACTTTTTTTTTTTTACAAGGGGGATACTACCCTGACAAAGGTACACTACCCCCTTACCCACTAATTACCTCCCTTCCCACATCATGCTGTTTCTGGTTAGTGTAGGGGTAAATAATGCCTTGTGTCAAGAGTTGCCCAAGATTCACAACTTGGCCTCCAACGGATTTCAAACAACGTTATATTAAAGTTTTAAAATCCGTTGAATAAAAAACGAATGTAATTTATATCACAACACAAGGTTTAAAGTCTTTCTTCCAGTGAGTATTTTGCGAACACATTTTTTTAAATCTGTCGTACATCTTAAATCATTATACTTCCTATTTCAGCTAACTCCTTTTATTTTCTCTAAATCTGCTGCCGAAAAAAAATGCGTAGTATATCGGATAGCTTGGACTTTGATTTGGAAAAGAAATTAAGATTTCTGGAATCAAATTATAGACAAAAATGCTTCACACTTGACAAGTGTTTTATTTAGTGTCCGGGTTTTGTTGTTGCTGTTTTAGAAACAATCGCCTGTGCTATTCCCACGGAATCAAATATAGACAAAGTGCTTCACACATTAAAGAAAGCTTCATTTTTGTTTCTTCTTCTTAGACCGCTCAGACAGCAACTACTGTTGTCTGTTATATGAGCGAAAATGCGACAAAGGTGCAGCAGGATCTTTCTGTGTTAACCAAAAACGAAAATGGGAATTCCCACGGAAATTCCCGGAAACGAAAACTGGTTAATTTTAGCTGCTGAGTACAACAGACCTTGACCCGACTGCCAGTGTGTGTGCTAGCTAGAAGGGGCGGAAACAGATCCTGTCTCCAACTTTTAGGATACACACTCACCAAAGTTTCACAGAACAGTAAGTTGTGGCTTCTTTTTCTCTGCTATTCCGTTGTTTTTTCTCCCCGATCGTTATGACTTATTTTATGTATTGATTTTGATTTTTTTTTAGGGGGGGTCTGTTTTGCAATGTGGACTGACTATGGGAGAGCATGGACTGACTGTGCAAACAAGCCGTTAAAAAAGACACTGTGAAAATGTCGTTGTGGAATGCTCGGATAAAGTTAAGCATCGTTGAGCTGAGCGTTGTTACCCAGTGGATGGCTGACCGTATGCGCGCCTTGGTTTTTAGTACATACAGTCCCCCAGTTCACCCAGCTGTAAATGGGTACCTGCCTGCCCTCTTTAGGGACAGGAAAGGGTAAAGCAGCGAGGGAGAGGAAATTGGGGCTGCCCCTCAATAGGCCTAAAAATAATTATTACGCTGGCCCCTGGAGAAGCTAAGGTTTCTGACACCCCACTGCCCAAGGATGGCATAGGTTATGGGAACTCTACCTTTCTTTCACCTTGATGTATGTATGGTGTGTGACCTCCACACATGAAGCTAACGAGAGCACCTTGTCCGGCTTGTGATTGGCTGCTGCAATCACGTGTCCGGAATCCGCCATCTTGGTTTTTCGTCCGCTAATAAACAGTGACTCTGTTGTCGAACTCCTCCCATTTCAGGGAACCTCTCTAGGCCTACTTCTATGCTTCAGTTGATATTGAGAGTGTGATAAAGTAAGCCAGTTTACGACTTTTACTTGAAAAATGTCAGTGTGACGTCAGACAAAAGAACACGGCGACACAGATTGAAGTTCAAGTTGTACAGTACTTCTTGAAGTTCAAATCTTGCCACAGTGTGAAACTTAAACTCTTCTGTGTTCCTAAAACGGCCTTATCTTTCAGTACAAGTGTTTGGATCTCTCTCTCTCTCTCTCTCTCTCTCTCTCTCTCTCTCTCTCTCTCACACACACACACACACACACACACACACACCACATCATATGAATCCAGCCAACACGTTCATTTATTTCAACAAGTAGGCAGTAGATGGCGGATTCCGGACACGTGATTGCAGCAGCCAATCACAAGCCGGACAAGGTGCTCTCGTTAGCTTCATGTGACCTCCACCCACCCCTCCTTCCCCCCATGGATTTCTCTGCTTTTGAGATAAGGCGTTGTTAGTGTTGGAATTTGTACTGGAGTGAGTTGTGGCTTTGGTATCTGATCTAGCCTAGTGTAAACCTAGTGAGGCTTCACTGATTGACAATAGTCCGGTTTGTTCTGTCACCAGGCTATATCTATTATCCCTATGCAGAGCCTCTCTCTGTGATATCTTCAGTTTAAGGGCTATTCACATTTAGTGATTTTAGACGGGAAAAAATAATTTAAAACAAGAGAACGAAAACAATAACAGAAAAGTGTCAGATAACAGTACTTAATAAAAACTAACTTTAACATACTATACTACAAAAACTGAATTATCGGACTTCTTATCAATCCTAACACAATGTCCAACAGTAACAATGGTTCAGACAAAATCTGACCCAGTGACAAACTTGGTACAGCCGGTAAAAATGCTTTTAAATGTCCACAATCAAAAATAACATGACTATTGGTAATCTTCTCCCCACAAATACAGTTTACATCATTCACGTATTTTGTCCTGAAAGCATTTAGCTTAAATCTGTACATAAGAGATAACATATTTCTATGATTATACCAACCACAAACTTTGTTAGAAATGAAAGCATTTCGAAAATCTACCACATTGCTTGTACAGCCATTATAAAGATAATAGCCAGAATCTTTTCTTTTTTTTTCTGAAGTGCTTCCAGCAAGCATTTTGTAACAAGCTGTATCCTCATGCAGAGATAAGGCAACGTTTATTTCACAAGAACTATTTTTATTTCTCCTCCATAATTTGCAAGACTGTCAACTTTTTCATTAAAAAAGATACCAGTGTGTGAGGGAACCCAACAGAAAGTAATAGTACTACCTCTTAAAAAGTGTACCAGATGCCTGATTTCAATAATTATGTCTTTTCTTACTTTAAAAGTAGATTTTTTTTAAAGCATGTAAAACAGATTTAGAATCAACACACAAAAGTATGTTGAATATGTCTTAGGCAAGTCAAGTACACAGTACAGTGCCAACAGTATAGCAGTTAGCTCAGCTGTAAATATAGATTTATTTTTTCCCAGGTTGACAGCTCGTTCTACTTTTAATGATGGAATAACGAAAGCCGCACCAGCCTCATTAGTATCTAGAACGGACCCATCAGTATAGAGTTTGAGATGATCAGGATAAGTAGTTTGAATGTGTTCTTTTACTAGCGATGTAAGAATGTTAACATTTTCAGCTTTTCTTAACAAAGTCAAGTCAAGTCAAGTCAAGTCAAAATTTTATTTCCAAAGAATGATTAATGTCAAAATGAGCTTTAAAAAGTTCCCAAGGTGGGTAGGGAGCTGACTGTACTGATTTTGCTAATTCATTTGGATGAAGTTCTGAATGTTTAAAAAGGGGAGAAGTGTAAGAATTAATTGTAGTAAGCGAGCTGATAGTTCTTGCTCTTTTCGGAAAGTGAATGTCAGACTTTATCTGGACTTCATTTTCAACATTGCTGTCATTTGTAGTACTTCTTAGAACATATTTTGCCACAGCAAGTTGTCGATATTCATTTAAAGGTAGAACTACTACTTCCTTATATGTGCCTAGAGTTGAGGCGTGAGCTGGTACACCTAAAGCAAGTCAAAATGCTTTACAATCAAGACTCTGGATTTTATTAAGCAAATAATTTGGAGCACTGAAAAATACTTCTTGTCCATAAGACAGTCTTGATCGTACAAGTGACAAGGACAGATGCTTTAATACAGTAATATCTTGTCCCCATGGCTGTTTACTGGTAACTTTTAAGAAGTTAAGAACTTTCTTAGCTTTAGTTGCCATATATTCAATATGTTGATTCCACGTTAACTTAGAAGTGAGGAATACTCCTAAGAATTTCACTGCTTCTCCATTTATTCGAAAATTAGGTAGAGCTTGTGGGTCAACACCGTTATTAAAGAGGACAAGGGTGTTTTTTTCAGAGGAAAGTGAAAGACCATTCTCAAAAAGATAACCACTAAGTTTGTCAATTTCTTTTTGATATACTTTTTGATAAAAATTTAACTGCCTTTTGGGTGTTTTCTGTTTCATGTAACATCCATCCACATACATATATCGTCAGCGTATTGTACAATAACAACATTGCTTGATAAAAGTTTAGGAAGATCATACAGTAAAATGTTGAATAGATAAGGTGATATTACTGAACCTTGCGGGATACCCATGTCTGGTGACCTTGAGGTAGAATAACAATTCCCAACTTTAGCTTGAATAATTCTTTCTGACAGAAAGCTTTTAATATAGAAGTAAATACTGCCAGAAAGGCCAATAGATTTCAGTTTGTAAAGCAATCTCTCATGCCACACATGATCATATGCCTTATGTATGTCAAAAAATGTGGCAAGTACATTCTTCCTTCAGCAAACTGATATTTAACTCGAGTGATTAGTTTAACTAAATGATCAACTGTAGATCTACCCTTACGAAAACCTGCCTGATTTACGGGTATAATTTTATTTTGATCACAAAAATATTGCAGTCTGTTCGTCCCTGTATGTGAAGTTAATGCAATTGGTCTATAGTTATTCTTATCGCTCGTGATTTTTCCTTGCTTTAATATTGGTATCAAAATAGAATGTTTCCACAATCGAGGCATGACTCCATGAATCCAGCAGCGTTGAAAAAGATCTAACAACAGAAGTAACCAATTATTAGGGAGATGCCTTTGTAGTTCATTTGATATTGAATCTTAACCCACTGATGGTTTTTTTAGTAGGAAGAGAGAAGATTACATCTCTTACTTCTTGCAACGTAATGGGGGCATTCACATAGTGTGTATTATCGCATTCTGGATCTAAATATTCGTCTTTCTGTACCTCAGTTTCTCTAAACGTTTTAGATTTATCTGAAAGGTTCTGAGTACTCATAGAATCAGAAAACATGAAAATTTCAGCTTTTTCTGAATCAGAAAGAACTTCTTTTTCCTGTATTTTGATCGGACAATTCTGTAAACAAACCCCATTTTTCATGTCATTGAATTTTTTCCACACCTTTTTAAGATCTGTTACGGCACTACTGCGCAGAGCCGAAGACCGAGATGGATGGAGGAGGCTTACCAGGGCATGTCGCCTCCACGACCGCCAAGGTCAGGGGACTGATGGTGATGATGATAGTTGAAAACGTCTTTTGTGCAGAAGCTACTCCAAAACTGGCGCTTAGCTTGTGCTATAACCCTGTTGCATGCAGAGTTTGCTCTTTTCATCAAGAGATGATTTTTTTCATTGCGCTCTTTTATATAGTTTTTATATTTTTCTTTTTTCTCACTAACAACTTTCTGACAAGAATCATTCCACCATATATTACCTGAATGTTTGTTGGATTTTAAAGATGAAAATTTTCTAATTGACCCATCAGCAGCTTGTAAAATTATATCTGTAAATTTTTTGTAAAAAATGTCGACATCGTCATCTTTAATGCGTTCTGTATTTACTGCTGTTAAATAGTATTAAATCTATTCCAGTCGGCAAGATCATAATTAAATTTTGGGATAGCGTCTTTATCATTACTATTTCCACAAGAGTGGTCATTAAAGGTAATTATAATTGGTAAGTGATCACTCCCTAAAGTGTTGGTGTGTGTTTCCCATTTACAATTTGGAGCAAGCACAGGAGAAAGGAAAGACAAGTCGATGGCACTTGCCCTATGACTAGCAATATCTGGGATTCTGGTTACATTACCATCATTTAATAAATAAAGGCAAGAATCTACTATATTTTCAACAAATATCTTGCTAGTTACTGATGTGCTACCCTTATCCCAAAAAGGAGAGTGAGCATTTAAAGTCGCCAACGACTACCCACTTTTTATTTGAATCTTGCAATGTGCGAATCCATTCAGTATTTTCCTCATTTGGACCTTTAGGGTGATATACAGAAACAACATTTATGATGAGATTATTATTATTATTGACTTTTACTTTTGCTGCACAGGAATATAGATTCAATATAGAAGATGGTGCTGGTGATTTACATGAACTATACTCCAATTTTTCATAGATGTATATGGCGGTTTTTATCTTTCCTGTATCACTCGTACCGTTTTCATGAATTGGTGAATAATAAAAGTTTGTCAGTTTAGGCAAATTGCTTCGACTGGCATTCAATGACTGTAAAACATAATATTTGGTAAATGACTGTGGAAAGGTGGTGAATAAGATAGTGTAGGTTAGTCATCACCGATCTGCAGTTCCACTGCAATATTTTTACTGGACATTGTTGTACCATTTTGATAATGAAAGAAGAATAAGGAAGGACTTAAGTAAGTGAATAAATTAATAGATAAATAAATAAATGAATGAATAATGAAAACAATTCAAGAAAGCTTAGCTATTAACAGTAGACTAGATCTATGCAATAGAAGAGACGATCAGAAAGTGAAAGCCAGAATTGATCACAGATCTACATGGATGACTAATTAAATCTCTAAACAGTTTGACAATCAGTTCATAAACGTTCAGATCCGTTCTCCTAAATATCCATACATGTTCCACCAGGGGCCCCTGTCTCCAACTGGAGGTAAGACTCTGGAGAATGCTGGAAAGTTCCTGCTGTGTGATTGCATAGTTGGGTGTCTCTTGGTCTTCCTAGAGTCTGCCAGAAAAGCTGACGGACGTGTCTGCCCACGTTGACTGCCACCACACTGGATCCTCTCCGTGACGGGTGCAGACCATCCTTTAAAGCCCTGGTGTTAGTTGGAAGGTTGGAATGGTGAACTAAAGAAACATTAGCAGCAGCTTGAAATTCGGCACTGATCAATGCATTAAGAAGTTCCCTCTGCACATTAAGTTTAGGGTCTCGAACAGGGGCAATCTTGCTGGAAACGTCTTTGTTCTAGGGTGGTCAGCAACTAATCTATTTATACAGTCGATGTATTTCTTGCTACTTCGTCTTGGGTCAAAGGTCTTGATGTCATTTATACCACAGTGGAGGACAATAGCATCCACAGGTTTGTCAGAGTTGGAAATTGCTGTGTCCAGGGATGGTTGTAACTCTTCTATTTTAAGGGCTTTACAGGACACCATGTTAAATCCATAGGAAAGCCCTAGTCTGTCAGCACTGACCCCCTTCATGACAGAGTCGTGAATAAACACCACTTGTGGCATGTCTTGACATTCTTCTGTCTTTTTGCAACTAGGTATTTTTCTTGTAGGCCTAAGAAATGGTGGTTTAACATCAGTCACAATCTTGACGTCACTTGCTGCCTGATCTGCTTTTATTAAATGACTGTCCTTTGAAGTGGCTTTTTCGTTCTTTGTTTGCTGCACCAGCCCTGCATCTGTCTTTTTTGCAGGCGCTTTTTTACCAGGAACTGGTGCAGCTGACCTAGCAACCTGAGCATAGGTGAGTTTGACAGTCAACATAACGTGTCTTTGACTGGGAGTTGCAGCAATCATGTTGATCTTGCTGGCTTATAGGCTTTCCAGCGAGTTTATTTTCTCACACAGTGAGGCAACAAGTATTTTTAGCTCTTTTATCTCACTCACTGTCTCTGGGTTGTTTTTCTATGCTCCAGTTCTTCCTTTCCAGAGGTGGAGGCAGGCTGGAGCCCTGTCCCATGGACTCGTTAGTTGCTGGTCGTGGCGTTGTGTCCTTCTATCGGCTGTCTCTGGCAGGCTTGTGATGTAATATAGCCGCCCAGGCTTCTGGATCTGGTCAGCCTTGTCATCCTTCTTGTAGAATGGCGATCATCCAGCAGAGCGTTGCTTTAGCCTCTGAACACTTCCGCCATCTTGATTCCTCTCTGTTCTGTTGTGTGTGTGTCTCTCTCTCTCTCTGCCTCTCT
>CM054135.1:57587809-57610093 GCA_028751875.1 Rapana venosa
CGGGTGAGTGAGCTATGTGGCCGATGGGTGGTAAAGGTGGCCAGGGTTTCGTTGTTGGTTGGGGGATTGGGAGGAGTGGGGGGGAAGGGGGGGGGGGGGGTGTTGTTTATGGTTGTTGTTGTTGTTGGAGTTTTGTTGTTGTTGTTGGGGGGGGGGGGGGGGGGGGGGGTTGGGGGGGAGGGGTAGGTTTTGGGGGGGGGGGGGGTTCTTCTTCTTTCTTTCTTTCATCTGCCGCTGGTGCCCTTCGGCGTCGCGGGGAGACACAGAGTCCTGTCTGCAGCTAGGCGGGAGGCTTGATGTATGGACAGGTCATGGGCTGCAGGGTGTCAGCCACGGAGTCGCTCCATCGTCTCCTTGGTCTACCTCTGGCTTTCCACCCATTGTATTTGATGGTGTATCCCCGTAGGGCTGGTTGGTTGGGCGGCTTTTCTAGTGAGGTGACAAACCACCTGATCCTTTGTTGTTCGATATGGTGGAGAATTGGTGTTAGTCCAACCATGTCTCTGATCACCTCATTCTTGATCTTGTCGCGTCTGGTCTTGTTGACAGCTTTTCTCAGCAGCGCATTTCACTTGTGACCAGTTTTCTCTCTAAGGCTTTTGTTAGGGCCCATGTCTGACACTGGTATGGAGTGTGGAACGAAGATGGCGTTGATGAGTTTTGCCTTGGTGCTCATTGGGATGCTGGGATGTTTTAGAAGGGGGGCGAGTTGGTAACTGACTGCATTCGCTTTCTGGCATCTTGTTTCTATCTCTCTGTCCAATTTTCCATCTTCAGTGAAGAGGGGTGCAAGGTATTTAAATTCTTTGGTCTGTTTCAGCTGGGTGCCGTTTGATGTTGATGTCTAGCTTTCCTGGATTTCTGCTGACAGGGCATAACTTCTGTTTTGGTGATCTGATCTTCTGTCATACCTCTGCAGCTTGTGTTGAGATGGTCTGTGTGGTTCTTTAAGAGCTGCTTGTTCTGATTCATCAGGGACTGGTCGTCAGCAAATAATAGTTCGTTCAGGGCCTCAGGATCGGGTTTGGGTTCCTTTGTAATCTGGGCCATGTAGTCACGAAGAGAAGGGGGAGAGTACGCAGCCTTGCCTGACCCTGATGTAACCGGGAACCAGTCGGGGGTGTTCCCCTGGCTGTTCGGACTGCGCTCATACGTTGGCATAATTGCTCTGAGTTATCAAGCAACTGCCCCTTCACGTCGTACTGCTCCAGGATCTTCCAGAGCTTGTCTCTGTTGACTCGGTCGTAAGCTTTTTCTTGATCAACGAATACTGTAGTAGGTCTTGGTTGTATTCGATGGCTCTTTCACACGTAGCTGTCGGATGTGCGAAAATGGCATCTGTGCACCCTCTTCCTTTCCGAAAGCCAATACTGGGCATTGCTCAGTAGGTGTTCTGCTTTGGCTCTTGTGCGCTGTTTCCAGAATCTTTGCATACATTTTCCCTACATGGCTCAGAAGTGAAATGCCTTCGTATGTGCTGCAGTCTCTCTTGCTGCCCTTCTTCTTCCAAATTGGCTCCACTATTGCATTTTGCCAAGTCCATTGGTACTTTCCTCTCTTCCATGCTTTCTTGAGATGATGGTGACCTTAACTCCCGTTTCTCCGCATGAAGGATGGCTTCAGTTGTTATGCTCATACCTGCCGCTTTGCCTTTGGGTGGTTTAATTGCTTTTCTTGTTTCAGCTTCAAGGATTTGGGGGCTCTAACGGGGGTCTTTGTAGCGTGGTGAGATACTGCGAGCTGGAAGTTGTACTCAGATGGGTTTAAAAGATCTTTAAATAGTCTCCATCGTTCAGAATTTCCTCTTCTTGTGCGGGTGCCTCTCCATTTGATCATTCACTATGTTGTTGGATTGAATGGTCATCTTCTCTCATCGTCTTCAATTTGAAAAATTCTCTTGGGGGTTCTTGCAAATTTCGCTTAACTTTCTCCATAAGTGCCAGATTGGGGGGGGGGGGGGGGGGGGGGGGGTGGGGTGGTTTTTGGGTTGATTAAATGTCTGAATTAAGCTGTCCATAATAATATTTGGTGATTGAGTTTTTACTTCTTTGTTTTTTTTGGTATATGTTTGGTTGGTTGGTTGGTTTTGGGGGTACGGGGTTGGGGGGTTTTTTGTGGGTTTTTTTGTGGGGGTGTTTTGGGTTTTTTTTTGGGGGGGGCTGCCCTCATCCTCCCACCCTCCCCTTGTGTGTTTTCCTTTTTGTTTTGTTTTCTGCATGCTACTTTTTTTCAGTTTCTTTCACATCTGTGCGTGTGTGTGTGTGTGTGTGTGTTTATACAGTTAAAACACTTATACACACAAATGTCTCATCCAGCGTGTTGTTGTTTGGTTTTTGGTTCTCAAGTTATTGCCAAGATGTAAGTAGGTTTAAGTCAATTTTGCAGTCTCACATTCATTCCCAATATGTTTGGTGTAAGGCAGAATGTTGGGGTCTACAGTTGTTCCCTAGATGTAAGGTGTAAGTCAGAGTTTTGGGGTCTACAGTTATTCCCAAGATGTAAGGTGTAAGTCAGAGTTTTGGGGTCTACATTTATTCCCAAGATGTAAAGTTTAAGTCAGAGTTTTATAGTCTCACATTTATTCCCAAGATGTAAGGTGTAAGTCAGAATGTTGGGATCTACAGTTTATTCCAAGATGTAAGGTGTAAGTCAAGAGTTTTGGGGTCTACAGTTAATTCCAAGATGTAAGGTGTAAGTCAGAGTTTTGGGGTCTACAGTTAATCCCAAGATGTAAGGTGTAAGTCAGAGTTTTGGGGTCTACAATTATTCCCAAGATGTAAGGTGTAAATCAGAGTTTTATAGTCTCACATTTATTCCCAAGATGTAAGGTGTAAGTCAAGAGTTTTGGGGTCTACAGTTATTCCCAAGATGTAAGGTGTAAGTCAGAGTTTTGGGGTCTACAGTTATTCCCACGATGTAAAGTGTAAGTCAGAGTTTTATAGTCTCACATTTATTCCCAAGATGTAAGGTGTAAGTCAGAATGTTGGGGTTACAGTTATTCCAAGATGTAAGGTGTAAGTCAGAATTTTATAGTCTCACATTTATTCTCCAGATGTAAGGTGTAAGTCAAGAGTTTTGGGGTCTACAGTTATTCCTAAGATGTAAGGTGTAAGTCAGAGTTTTGGGGTCTACAGTTATTCCCAAGATGTAAGGTGTAAATCAGAGTTTTATAGTCTCACATTTTTTCCCCAAGATGAAAGGGTGTAAGTCAGAGTTTTGGGGGGTCTACAGTTATTCCCAAGATGTAAGGTGTAAGTCAGAGTTTTGGGGTCTACATTATTCCCAGATGTAAAGTTTAAGTCAGAGTTTTGTAGTCTCACATTTTTTCCCCAAGATGTAAGGTGTAAGTCAGAATGTTGGGATCTACAGTTATTCCCAAGATGTAAGGTGTAAGTCAAGAGTTTTGGGTCTACAGTTATTCCCAGATGTAAGGTGTAAGTCAGAGTTTTGGGGTCTACAGTTAATCCCAAGATGTAAGGTGTAAGTCAGAGTTTTGGGGTCTACAATTATTCCCAAGATGTAAGGTGTAAATCAGAGTTTTATAGTCTCACATTTATTCCCAAGATGTAAGGTGTAAGTCAAGAGTTTTGGGGTCTACAGTTATTCCCAAGATGTAAGGTGTAAGTCAGAGTTTTGGGGTCTACAGTTATTCCCACGATGTAAAGTGTAAGTCAGAGTTTTATAGTCTCACATTTATTCCCAAGATGTAAGGTGTAAGTCAGAATGTTGGGGTCTACAGTTATTCCCAAGATGTAAGGTGTAAGTCAGAATTTTATAGTCTCACATTTATTCTCAAGATGTAAGGTGTAAGTCAAGAGTTTTAGGGGTCTACAGTTATTCCTAAGATGTAAGGTGTAAGTCAGAGTTTTGGGGTCTACAGTTATTCCAAGATGTAAGGTGTAAGTCAGAGTTTAGGGGTCTACAGTTATTCCCAAGATGTAAGGTGTAAATAAAGAGTTTTATAGTCTCACATTTATTCCCAAGATGCAAGGTGTAAGTCAGAGTTTTGGGGTCTACAGTTATTCCCAAGATGTAAGGTGTAAGTCAGAGTTTTGGGGTCTACATTTATTCCCAAGATGTAAAGTTTAAGTCAGAGTTTTATAGTCTCACATTTATTCCCAAGATGTAAGGTGTAAGTCAGAATGTTGGGATCTACAGTTATTCCCAAGATGTAAGGTGTAAGTCAAGAGTTTTGGGGTCTACAGTTATTCCCAAGATGTAAGGTGTAAGTCAGAGTTTTGGGGTCTACAGTTAATCCCAAGATGTAAGGTGTAAGTCAGAGTTTTGGGGTCTACAATTATTCCCAAGATGTAAGGTGTAAATCAGAGTTTTATAGTCTCACATTTATCCAAGATGTAAGGTGTAAGTCAAGAGTTTTGGGGTCTCCCAGTTATTCCCAAGATGTAAGGTGTAAGTCAGAGTTTTGGGGTCTACAGTTATTTCCCAGATGTAAAGTTTAAGTCAGAGTTTTATAGTCTCACATTTATTCCAAGATGTAAGGTGTAAGTCAGAATGTTGGGTCTACAGTTATTCCAAGATGTAAGGTGTAAGTCAGAATTTTATAGTCTCACATTTATTCTCCAGATGTAAGGTGTAAGTCAAGAGTTTTGGGGTCTACAGTTATTCCTAAGATGTAAGGTGTAAGTCAGAGTTTTGGGGTCTACAGTTATTCCCAAGATGTAAGGTGTAAGTCAGAGTTTTGGTGGTCTACAGTTATTCCCAAGATGTAAGGTGTAAATCAGAGTTTTATAGTCTCACATTTATTCCCAAGATGTAAGGTGTAAGTCAGAATGTTGGGGTCTACAGTTTTCCCAAGATGTAAGGTGTAAATCAGAGTTTTATAGTCTCACATTTATTCCCAAGATGCAAGGTGTAAGTCAAGAGTTTTGGGGTCTACAGTTATTCCAAGATGCAAGGTGTAAGTCAGAGTTTTTCGGGGGCTTAAAGTTATTCCCACGATATAAGATAAGAGAGTCAGACTCAGAGTGCATAATATTCTGAGTGGGTAACTAGCTGGTAACGTGAAACATTATCAACAACAACAACGACGACGACGATGATGATGATGATGTGATGATGATTAACAACAACAACAAAAAAAACATAATATAGCGATGAAAATTTAATAATAATAATTTTTTCTATTATAAATAATAATAATATCAACAACAACAACAACAGCAGCAATGACGAAAACTGTGAAATTGAACTTTCATTTTCTTTTTCTTTTTTTCTGCTACCCCCAACAGTCCTGTTCCATATGCTTGCGAAACAGAAAGCAAAGGGGTGAAGTGATTTATGCAAGCACCACCCATAAGTGTGGCCTGTCTGCCTGCAACATTCGCGTTCACAAGGCCTGTGGCAAGCTCCTGGAAAGGAATCATGGCTCGCAAAGAAGGTACTGTGAAAGAAAGGAAGGAAGGAAAAGACAGAAGGAAGGGGGGAAGGAAGGAAGAAGAATGAAAGAAAGGAAAGAAAAGACGAAAGAAAAACACAGACAGAAAGAAAAGAAAGAAAGAAACACACAGAAAGAAAGAAAGAAAGAAAGAAAGAAAAAGAAAAAAGAAAGAAAGAAAGAAAGAAAGAAATGGAAACACAGACAGAAAGAAAGAAAAAGAAACACAGACAGAAAGACAGACAGAAAGAAAAAAAGACAGAAAGAAAAACACAGACAGAGAGACAGACACAGGAAGGAAGGAAAACACAGACAGACAGACAGAAAGAAAAAAAAAGCACAGACAGAAAGACAGTCAGACAGACAGACAGACGACAGAAAGAAAGAAAGAAAGGCAGGAAGGATGGGAGGAAGGAAGGAAAATAAGCTTACATTAATGAGCAGAGTATTCTTAGGCGCATGCAAGACAGAGTGAATAGGAAAAATGAGAGACAGTTCAAAGCATACACAGATGCAGTGTAACTGACTGATTCTTCTCCTCCTCTCCCTCTCTCCTCCTCCTCCTCCTCATCCTCCTCATCCTCATCCTCCTCATCCTCATCCTCCTTTTTCTTCTTCTTCTCCTTCTTCTCTTTCTACTTCACCTCCTCCTCCTCTTTCTCCTTCTTTTTCTTCAAACAATGTATTACATTCATTCACTCACAAACAATTTAACTTCTGTTTAAAGAAACCATGTCACTACATTCATTCACTCAGAAAAAATAATTTCAGTTTAAAGAAACCATGTCACTACATTCATTCACTCAGAAACAATAACTTCAGTTTAAAGAAACAATGTCACAACATTCATTCAATTCAAAACAATAATTTCAGTTTTAAAAACATGTCACTACATTCATTCACTCAGAAACAATAACTTCAGTTTAAGAAACCTTTGTCACTACATTCATTCAATCCGAACAATAACTTCATTTTAAAGAAACAATGTCACAACATTTATTCAATCCGAGACAATAACTTCAGTTTAAGAAAACCATGTACTACATTCATTAAAACCATGTCACTACATTCATTCACTCAGAAACAAAACTTCAGTTTAAAGAAACCATGTCACTACATTCATTCAATCAGAAACAAAACTTCAGTTTAAAGAAACCATGTCACTACATTCATTCAAACCATGTCACTACATTCATTCACTCAGAAACAATAACTTCAGTTTAAAAAAACCCTGTCACTACATTCATTCAATCTGAAACAAAACTTCAGTTTAAAGAAATAATGTCATACATTCAATCAATTCGAAAAACTTCTGTTTAAAGAAACCATGTCACTACATTCATTCACTCAGAAACAATAACTTCAGTTTAAAGAAACCATATCACTACATTCATTCAATCCGAAACAATAACTTCAGTTTAAAGAAACCATGTCACTACATTCATTCACTCCGAAACAATAACTTCAGTTTAAAGAAACCATGTCACTACATTTATTCACTCTTATCTAGCTGTACATATAGTTGAAGTTGAACAGCTGGGAGATCGTAAAGACCCCACCCCCTTTAAATTCACCAGACGTCGCTGCGCCGAGATTCAAACCTATGGCTTAATGGACTCATTTTTGAACGGCCTTAACCGCTCAGATATGTATGTTTGTCCGTCGTGTTCGACGATGACCTCCAAAACAGCAGAGGAGGCAGCTGCTGTTTCGGAAATTGGGCAGAAATTTGATTATAGTGGAGATGCTTGCCCACAGTACACCCCTACTAAAAATAATAATAATAATATATGGAATTTATATAGCGCTGAATCTTGTAAAAAAAAACAAAGACTCTCTCGGCCAAGTGGGCATAAGGGCAGTCAGCGTTGGAGATGTTCTCCAAAGGCCAACAGAGTCTAAAAGCTGATTTAAGTAGGCTTATTTGCTGCTGAACTAAATGCATGCAGTATTATTATTGTCAGGAGGTGCCATAAGCTATTTATTTTGTTTCTGTTCTCATGTGTAGTGTTTATGCATAGTACGTGTGTGTTCTGAATAAAGAAAATATTTCAGCCTAGCTATGAAGTAATGATGAATTGAAATAATACTTTTGTAGAGGATTAACTCATAACTGTATTGTATTGTATTGTATTGCTTACAGACTTTCAGTCTAGGCAGATCTCTGCCTGAACTTCAGGGAAGGGGGGTGGGGTGGGGTGGGGTGGCTGCTCTCCTGGAGAGCTCGCGTTGCCATAAAGCAACGCCTCCGCCCCCACCTCCCGTTTTCTTTTATGGGTGGGTTTTTTTTAGGGGAGGGGGGGGGGGGGGGTGTCTGTCAGCATTGTGTATGGTTTCCTAATAGTAAGTCAGAGAAGGATTGTTCCTGCAGTCCTTCTCCTTCCTTCTGCTGATGGCTCCGTTCTCAAGTGTCTGTACTTAGGTGAAACCAGGCAGTGAACCTATACTACAGGAATGGAGTGTGTGTGTTGTGTGTGTGTGTGTGTGTGTGTGTGTGTGTGTTTTGTGTGTGTGTTGTTGTGTGTCTGTGTGTGTGTGTCTGTGTGTGTGTTTTCTGTGTGTGTGTGTCTGTTTTGTGTGTCTGTGTGCAGATTCTTATTTAGCCAGGTGAAATTAGTCATTGAAACTATACTACAAAATTGACATCTTTAACTTGTGTGTGTGTGCATGCGTGTGTGTGGTGTGTGTGTGTTCGTGTATGTGTGTGTGCATGCGTGTGTGTGTGTGTGTGCAGTTTGGTCTTTTGTAGAAAAAAGCACAGAAACCTGTTTCTGCAATTGGTTGATGGTAAGCACAACTGTCCGTGTTTGTTTGTGTCTCATAACTTTCTTTTCTCTTTCTTCCCTGGCAGACTGCAGAGACCCTTCCTTTGTCCAGTAAACGTTGTCATCACTAGCTGGACAGATATCACATGTGTACATCTCTTTAGCTTCAATAATTATGCTGCTGCATCCATGCTTCTTGTTGGAAACGGGTGAACAGTGGTAGTGCTTTCTTCTTTTTTTGTTCTTCTATGTTTGCTTGATGTACAATGCTAACATTCTTTTTTTTAAAATATATATATCCATTACGTCATGTACAGGCGTTCTGTCATTCATTATAAGTGACAGGAGATTCGCTTCATGCAAGCTGCCGCAGAAGCGCTCAATGCAGATCAGAGAAATGTGTCATATATTATTGTTATTATTCCATAACCATTGTACCTTAAGAATGATTCTCTAATTCATTCCATAAGTATTGTCCTTTAAGAATGATTCTACAATTGATTCCATAAGTATTGTCCTTTAAGAAGGATTTACAATTGATTCCATAAGTATTGTCCTTTTAAAATGATTCTACAATTGATTCCATAAGTATTGTCCTTAAGAACGATTCTACAATTGATTCCATAAGTATTGTCCTTTAAGAACGATTCTACAATTGATTCCATAAGTATTGTCCTTTAAGAAGGATTCTACAATTGATTCCATAAGTATTGTCTTTTAAAATGATTTACAATTGATTCCATAAGTATTGTCCTTTAGAACGATTCTACAATTGATTCCATAAGTATTGTCCTTTAAGAAGATTCTACAAATTTATTCCATAAGTATGTCCTTTTAAACTGATTCTACAATTGATTCCATAAGTATTGTCTTTAGAACGTTTTAATTGTATTCCATAAGTATTTCCTATAAGAAGGATTTAAATTGATTCATAAGTATTGTTCCTTTAAGATGATTCTACAGCTTATTCTACTTATCTTGCCCCCTTTTACGTGACTCGATTTTCGTGAAAAAGAAGTGTGTTTTGTTGTTTTTTAACCTTTCCTCTTCCCAGATATTTCCTGAAAAGAGCAGGGAAAAGTTTAACAATCAGACAAAAAATGGGAAGGGGTGCTCATTGACGACCAGGATATTCTGAACAGATGGACAGATACTGCTCCGACTGTAAACTATAGAACCGCAGGAAAGATCAAGAAGTCCTTAATGTACCCGAAAGCAAAGCTACAACATGTCACCCATATCCTCGAGAAGAAGTGGGAAAAGAGTCAGATCACTGAAAAGGAAGAAAGTCAGCAGGGGCGACAAATTCAAGCTCGAGTGGTTTCAACGCTTTTGGGGGGGAACCATGATCAGCGCCCCACTACTAAGAAGGCAACAGATTGGCAGACAGGAAATAATGCGCCAACACCATGGGACACAGTCACATCATCATCACTCCCAAGAAAGGAAATCTAACAACAATGCCATAATTACCGCACAATCAGCCTCATATTGCCACCAAGCAAGGTCATGCTGAGATAATATTGAATAGACTGAAGACCACAAGCAGAGACCATCATTGCTGAGGAACAAACAGGTTTCAGAGCAGGCGCAGCACAACCGAACAGATATTAACCTCAGAAATACATATGTGGGGCGGGACTTCAACATCAACAAGACCTTTACCACGATTTATCGATTTTAAAAGGCATTTGAAGGGTTAGGCATGCAGCTTTGTGGGCAACCATGAATTTGTAGCAATCAATGCAAACCTGAAACAGAGTCATCAAACAGCTGTACAGCGATGGCCACAGTGCAGTGACTACACTCCAACTTGGAGAATGGTTTGAACACAGTTTTGGGGTAAGGCAGGGCTGTTACTCTCACCACTCTTTTCACATCTTCCTTGAGAGAATCATGGCTGATTTCACTGGAAATCATGAAATTCAGTCAGCATTGGTGCAGAAGATCCAAAATCTCCGTTCGCAGATGACATTGATGGAATAGCAAGGATCAGAAAAAGAGCTTGCGCCTAACAGAACACTTGAATAAGGCCTCCAAACATAACGGCATGGAAATCAGTGCAGAGAAGACAAACTGATGACTTAACACCAACGGCATTAGCCACTGATATCAGGGTTAATGACCAGAAGTGGAAACAGTTCAAAGCTTCAAGTACTGGGACATTGTATAGACAGGGATCCAAGCCCGAAGTAGTATGCAGGAAGCAACAATAAAGCTTTGTCAAACTAAACACCTTGGAGAGATAAAAATATCTCACTATCTCCAGATCAGACTTAATGCGCTCCTTGTCATTATCCATATTTCTGTATGCCGTGAATCATGGACCTGATGCAATTTGGAGAGAAGAGTACAGGCGGTGGAGTGAGATGCTTCGGAGTACTCCTTGGGATCTCCTACAAAGACCACCCTAAGAAACGAAAGCGTTGCTATAACAGAATCCAGCAAACCATTGGACCTTTGAAAAACTTCTAACGATGTGAAAAAACGTATACTTAATGGTATGGGATGTCACAAGATCCAAAGGGGTTGCAAAGACAGTTTTACAAGGCACTGTCCAGGGGGAAAGAAAGGCAGACCAAGGAAGAGCTGGAGGATAAACATCAGCGAATGGACCGGCCTAGAATATCAACAAATCCTGAGAAAGGCAGAACAGAGAGAGGAATGGAAGGAACTGGTTGTTGAGTCTTTGAGGGTGCCCCCACGGTCGTCAGACTACGGGACAGATAGATAGATAGATAGATAGATAGATAGATAGATAGATAATAATAATAATAATAATAATGTATGGAATTTATATAGCACTGAATCTTGTAAAGCAACAAATCAAAGCGCTCAGATAGATAGATAGATAGATAGACGTGTGAAGTATCCCATTCCATGGGTGTAGACGTGTGAAGTATCCCATTCCATGGGTGTAGAGGTGTGAAGTATCCAATTCCATGGGTGTAGACGTGTGAAGTATCCCATTCCATGGGTGTAGAGGTGTGAAGTATCCCATTCCATGGGTGCAGACGTGTGAAGTATCCCATTCCCATGGGTGTAGACACTGTGAAGTATCCCAAATTCCCTGGGGGTAGAGTGTGAAGTATCCCATTCCGGGTGTAGGACGTGTGAAGTATCCATTCCATGGGTGTAGACGTGTGAAGTATCCCATTCCATGGGTGTAGAGGTGTGAAGTATCCCATTCCATGGGTGCAGACGTGTGAAGTATCCCATTCCATGGGTGTAGACGTGTGAAGTATCCCATTCCATGGGTGTAGACGTGTGAAGTATCCATTCATGGGTGTAGAGGTGTGAAGTATCCATTCCATGGGTGTGCGTGTGAAGTATCCATTTTCATCTTTTTTTAACCGTTCACCCTCCTCTTCCTACTATCCTCCACTTGTTTTGGAGTCGACCAGTGCAAATTGTTTTTTTAATCCTCTTACAAAAATGTGTCCATTTATCATTATCATTAAGAAAACACGTACGAAGACGGTGTATTTTCCCCCGCGTACACACCAGAAAAATCTATCAGAGTGTGTGATTGTCCTCGTTTGCTTTTCTCTCGTTTTCTTCTGTAGAATAAAGTCTATCAGAAAATGCGATTCTGTGTTCTTCTCTCAACAGACACCCCTCGGACGAACCCAATGCCCGCAAGAGTTTAATGGTGCCGGTCTGATGTTGAGTCTCCGATTTATTATTGTCGGCGGGCAGTGACGGGAAACTCAGGTGAAGATTTTGGGGACGACCAGCAGACCCATAGATCTGATACCTTGGGTAAAAGAAGACGAAAGACGAAACGACGTGTCACTATGACATGGATGAGGAAGAACTAGAAGAGAACCAAACTGGAGTGGGAAGAGGAACTCCGTCAACAGTGAGGAAGAAGAGAACTCACCAACAGTGGGAAGAAGGAACCCGTCAACAGTGGGAAGAAGGGAACCCCGCAACATGACGAATTAGACGCTTCAGATGATGCCAAGCATGGAGGATTTAAAGACATGAGCGAAGACCGCGACATGGAAGAAGCCAGGCACACTGAGCAGGATGTATCCGGGAAAACCAGCAGTGGGTATGCTGCGCCGTCTCAGCGTCTACTTCAAGCTTTGATGCCACGAACGGAAGAGGTACGCCCGACCCCCCTCCTGCAGATTTTCAGACACCCAGAACAGGCCGGTCCCCGGGTGTTGGAAGTCGGAGCTTTCGGATGAGGGTGTTCCCGGGCTTACCTGCGCGCCTCATTCAGGTAAGAGAAGGATGTCCGTGTGTGGGAATGCTTTTTTTTTTTTATCGGGTTAGCTTGCTCGAGAAGACTTCATCTGAAAAATGTTCATGAGTTTCCTCTTGTTAAGGTTTTGCTGTGGTATGTTTGCGCTTTAGTTTTTGGCGGGTTTTTTTACATGGTAGTGATGCCAGTGCCCCATGGTTTTTTGATTGGTCGGTGTTTGCCAAGAAGCTCGTTTGCTGTTTCAGTCATGCTGTATTAAAACTATTCGTCAGTGTATCTATGTCTGAGTCTATCACAGTGAGTGCTGCAAACTTTCCACCTTTTCCTTGCTTGAAAAATTTCTAATACCTCTGGGTCCTTCAGCTTCTCGAGGTCAAATTTGATCTGATGTTGTTCCGCTTGTGGATTTTCTTTAGACGTAGTCGGAAAGTCTTCATCACAAGATCATGATCACCCCCTATGTCTGCTCTGGAAAACTTCGTGTCGTGCGATTTTAACGCTAGACTAAAACCGTCTTTTCACCATGATGTATCTATTTGGTTGTGGTGTTCTCCATTTGGGCTATCCCATGCCCATTTTTGGATTTCTTGTGTGGGCCAAGTGTATTCACTAGTTGGAGGTGGTTGTTTACGGGCCCAAACCCCAGGAGTCTCAAGCCTCTTTCATTTGATTGGTTTTAAAATGTGGCCCAAAAACGCCCTCCAGTCTTTCCATGCATCTTCTCCTACCTTGGCGTTCAGTCACTTGCACAACGAGGATGTCTTTTCTGGGAGTTTGATTCAAACCTCTTGTAGCTGGTCTTTAAAATTCTTTACGGCTTCATCTGTGCAGTCTGATTTTAGGGGCGTATGCCTGTACTATAGTTATGTTAAAGGGGGTTGCTTCAGGCGGATGGGTAATAAGTCTGCTGGACACAGGCTGACAGCTCATGACGGTGACTCATGGGTAAAACTAACATCCTCAACTATGCGACACGTAGAGAGTTGAAGAAAAAGAAAAATGAAACAAAAGGAAAGAGCAGAACAACATAGGGCAGTCAACAAAAGAATCAGGAAGTCCATGACGGAGGCAAAAGGAAATGGATCGGTGATCAGTGCCAAGACATTGAAGAGAACATCAAGAAAAACAATGCAAGAAAACATATCAGCTGGTGAAAGACCCGACTAGCACGAAACAGAGAAAAGGTTTAACAAAACCAAGACAAAAATTGGAAGTGTCTCACTGAGACCGGATATTCTGAACGATGGACAGAATACTGCTCCGACCTGTATAACTATAGAACCGCAGGAGATCAGAAGTCCTTAATGTACCCGAAGCAAAGACACAGACAGTCACCCCAAACCTCCCAGAAGAAGTGGAAACAGCAGTCAGATCGCTGAAAAAGGGGAAGTCAGCAGGGGCTGACAAATTCCAGCTGAGTTGGTCCAAGCTGGAGGGGAAGCCATGATCAGCGCCCTACTAAGATCTGCAACAAAATCTGGCAGACAGGGAAAAAAGGCCAAAACCATGGACACAGTCACTCTTTATCACCCTCCCCCAAGAAAGGAAATCTACAACAATGCCATAATTACCGCACAATCAGCCTCATATGTCACCCAAGCAAGGTCTGCTGCAGATAATATTGAATAGACTGAAGCCACAAACAGAGACCATCATTGCTGAGGAACAAGCAGGTTTCAGAGCAGGGCGCAGCACAACCGAACAGATATTCAACTCAGAATACTATGTGAGTGGTACCTTCAACTCAACAAGACCTTTACCACGTATTTATCGATTTTAAGAAGGCATTTGACAGGGTGTGGCATGCAGCTTTGTGGGCAACCATGAATTTGTACAGCATCAATGCAAACCTGATCAGAGTCATCAACAGCTGTACAGCGAGGCCACAGTGCAGTGTACTACAACAACAACATTGGAGAATGGTTTCGAACAACAGTTGGAGTAAGGCAGGGCTGTCTACTCTCACCACTCTTTTCAACATCTTCCTTGAGAGAATCATGGCTGATGCACTGGAACATCATGAAGGATCAGTCTGCATTGGTGGCAGAACGATCCAAATCTCCGCTTCGCAGATGACATTGATGGAATAGCAGGATCAGAAAAAGAGCTTGCCAGCTAACAGAACACTTGAATAAGGCTCCAAAACATACGGCATGAAATCAGTGCAGAGAAGACCAAACTGATGACTAATAACACAACGGCTTTAGCATGATATCAGGGTTAATGACCAGAAGCTGGAAACAGTTCAAAGCTTCAAGTAGGGAGCCATTGTATCAGCCAGGGTCCAAGCCAGAAGTAGTATGGGGACTGCACAGACAATAACAGCTTTGTCAAAACTAAACACCTCTGGAGAGTAAAAATATCTCACTTATCTCCAAGATCAGAAAATGCGTCCTTGTCATATCCATATTTCTGTATGCTGTGAATCATGGACCTGATGCAGTTTTTGGAGAGAAGAGTACAGGCAGTGGAGATGAGAGCTTTCGGAGACTCTTGGCATCTCCTACAAAGACCACATAAGCACGAAAAGCGTGCATATACAGATCCAGCAAACCATTGGGGACCCTATGAGAACTTTAACGATCGTGAAAAAGCGTTAAACTTAAAGGGTTTATGGGCATGTCACAGATCCAAGGATTACAAAGACGTTTTGCAAGGCACTGTCCAAGGAGGAAGAAGAAGAGGCAGACCAAGGAAGGAGCTGGAGGATAACATCAGCGAATGGACAGGCCTAGAACTCAACAAAACCCTGAGAAAGGCAGACAGAAAGAGAGGAAGGGAAAAGGGAAAACTGGTTGTTGGTCTTTGAGGGTGCCCCCACGGTCGTCAGACTACGGGACAGATAGTAGATAGGATAGATAGATAGTTTAGATAGTAGATAGATAGTAGAAGATAGATAGATAGATAGATGATAGTGTGTGCCAGTAACATGTGGGAAAATTATTTTAACACAAAAGTTATCGTTTTCGTGACATGTTTATGGTGTCGTCCCAAAACAGTTACACGGCAGTTTTCAGAGCTCAAACACAATGGCAGAGAGTGTGAACATACAGTTGTCTGGTTTATGCCATGTAAAACAAAAAATGGTAAATGTGTCCCATAACCTATAAGGTGTAGGGGAGCAAGGCGTCGATACCCCAGCTTCTCAAGGGGCCAACATATTGAGTGTGGGCCAATCTCCTCTCCCCCGCTGCTTTACCTTCCTGACCCTAAAGAGGGCAGGTACCCATTTACAGCTGGGTGAAAATGGGGGATGTACTGAAGCAAGGCACGCAAATGGTCACCATCTA
This sequence comes from Rapana venosa, assembly GCA_028751875.1. Classification (NCBI taxonomy): domain Eukaryota; kingdom Metazoa; phylum Mollusca; class Gastropoda; order Neogastropoda; family Muricidae; genus Rapana; species Rapana venosa. The sequence continues at coordinate 57,603,473 of CM054135.1, forward strand.
ACTGGTAACCACGCTCGATGTGCTTAACCTTGGCTGGGGGAAAGCGAGTGCTCGACCATGAGCTATCCCGTGCCATGTGACAGTTCAGAAATCGGGGGACTGTAACTGTAAACCCAGATTGATAACAGAAACATCCTTGCCGCCTGTGACACCTCCCCCCCCCCCTCTCTCTCTTTTTCTCTCTCTCTCTCTTCTCTCTCTCTCTCTCTCTCTCTCTTCTTCTCCTCTCTCTCTCTCTCTCTCTCTCTCTCTTTCACATACGTTTGAATCATTGAACCCGTTTACTTTGAAATTAGAAAATGATTTACTTCCCACATATTTCCCCCCTTTTCAATCTTTCACAGCAAATTGTTTAGATCACTTTTTTTATTTTATTTAATGCTGTCGATATCATAACTATACCGTGAACGGGTCAGAGCCATCGATAGAGCACTGTCATAAACGGGGGGGGAAATGCTAAGACAGGATACCTTGTTTGGGTGTGGTTCTTGCTATCAAAATTGGTTTGTTTCCTTGTACAAGGCTTGTCCCTTTTTTTGGAGTGGGGGGGGGGGGGGGGTGGTTTTTGTATTATTGGGTCCGTGACCTTGACAGTCGTGGAGGGACACAAAGACGATGCCATGGTAAGCCCCCTCCATCACATCTCGGTCCTGGCTCTGGGTAGCTTTGTCCAAACAGTGGTTTTCTTCATTTTTTTTCTTCGTTCTTCGGCTAGAGCTCCGAGGTACACCAATGGTGAAATTTTGCGTATCCGACCGTTTTTGCCCACCGTGAGGGTAGCTGCACGTCGACTTCGGGGTGTCTGCTGGGTATGTTCGTGTTTCCGTAACCCACCGAACGCTGGCATGAAGTACGGGATCTTTAACGTGCATATTTGATCTTCTACATATATAAATATATATATATATATATATATAGAGAGAGAGAGAGAGAGAGAGAGAGATAGAGATATATATATAGAGAGAGAGATATAGAGATATATATAGATATATAGATATATATACAAAGGGAATTAAGGTACTGGCAGGTCTACACTTGAAGTTGACCGGGAGATCATAAAAAATTCCCATCTTAATTTCACCAGACGTGTTACTGTTGAAATGAGGACCGAGTCCCTTTCTCTCAGTTGAAGAAGTGGCAGATTCAAACTGTCCTGTGTGCAGCGGAACCCTCCACCTCGTCCTCCGGGATATCAGCTGCCTGGTACGCACAGGACGACGCAGAGGGGTCAGCGTCATCAGGTAATGGCTTTCATGCTTCCTTTATAGCTTCTTAGTGCTTACAGCGGGAAACTCCTCTAGCTGACTGTCCCTTCCCGAGGCGGCAACCTTCATGGGGGGGGGGGGGGGGGGGAACGATTGCAGAACAAAGTCTCGCTATTGGGGAACCTGGGAGCGCTAGCCGAGGAACGAAAAAAAACAATTGACTGTCACTGTGGGTTGTGTGCATAAAGTCTCTGTGGAAATGTCTGCTGAAAAGGATTAATTATTGTGGAGTTAAGGGGTGCTACTCCATACATGGTGAAATAACCCATCCCTGCGAATATAATTTTCATATATACAAGTCGAGAGTTGAGAAAAGAGAATATGTGTTTTTTAGATTTGTTTGAAACTGTTTGACAATATTTACTCTATAATATCAAACTGTGGAAAATATGGCCAAAAGAGTGGCTTTACACTTCTTTAATGTATCGTTATTTGAAACAACACCCTATCCACGTTAAACTAGTAGGCATGCAAAGCACTGCAGCATTGTTGGTCTTTGTGCTGTGACAGGGCCAGCCATGCCAGCCAGTCGGCCAGACTGGAGGAAGGCGGGAGCGAAAAGACAGCCACGCGTCGTGACGCTGGTGGCGGAGAGGGGGATGGCGCTGCCCCTGAGGGGGATCTCCACCGAGAGTACTTCCGTCCAAAATCAGGAAGAACGACCTGATCTTTGAGAAAATAAACAAGAAAATGGCGCTCATGGAAGAAAAGAGAAAGCAGGAAAGAGCGAGAGAAGAGATTACATCAGCTGGCCGTCCAAAAACTGCAGAAGAAATCGAACTGCTTGAGACAGGAGGAAAAGAAGCAGAGCGAGCAGCAAGAACTGGCGCTGCGGGAAGGACAGAAGGAGCAGGAAGAGGAGAGGGAGCAAACCCGTGATCAGCTGAGGGTAAAACAAAGTGCAGAAAGAAATCGTTTTTATTGAAGGAGAGACGAAGAGACAAGAACAGGCGGAAAAAGAGAGGAAATCCAGCATCAGCAACTCCTGGAAGAGAAAACCGGAAAGAACTAGAGCTGTTTTCCGAGAGGAGCCGAAGAGAAACAGAGAAGGTGGCGCAGGATGAGGGAGAGGTACAAAAAAACTGCGGGAGATGAGCGAGTTAGAAAGGGCCCCGGAGAGCAGGCAAAGACAGGCTGGTATGAGCACTGCACCCCCCAGTGAGCAACACAGCCATGGACGCAGGGGCGGGGGGGCCGCCAGGCTCATTTTTATCCGAGACACATACGCTGACACCTGCTGCTCGTTGAAAAAAAGCAATAGCATTGCTTTTAATCAATGTATATCTGGAAATAAGTTTGACTTTGGATTGACATTCAGTGCGTTTCTCCAAGAGTAGAGAGAAAAGCCATAAAGAAACAATCTTTTGTTTTTTTCTCTATGCTGGTCATATTTCCTTGCTTACTATTGTAGCCTTCCATCCCTGCATGCACCCCCCCCCCCCCCCCCCCCCCCCCCCCCCCGTGTCATGCTGAGAGCTGAAGACAAAAGGGCCACCACCAGCTGCTTGTCTTCTCCGAGTGTTCTGTTTCCTGATTGCTGTACATCGCTGCACTCTTCTCCCACCGGGCCCTGCCTTTGACCTTGCTTCCCCCAGTCTCCTCCAAACATCCCCCCTTGTCTGCAGGCTGTTGCCCAAGAACCCAGAAGAACACAAAGGGCCACCCCAGGGAGAGCCATTCCTCCTCCGCCACTGTACCCTTGTCTGCCCACTTCACAGCCACCATCAAGATCTCCCATAGCCAATGCTTACTCTGCTCTCCTCTTATCATCCCTTTGTCCATACCCCCTTCTGGAAACCTCATGCCCACCCCAGCATGGTCTACATAGACATCGGCAAGCTTCATCAGGGTTGCCAATCTCTCTCTGGAAGACAGTTCCTGCCAGCACGCTTTCCTGTGACCATTCTTGAAGCAGCTGATGCGGTGGAAGACGAGGACAAGCCGCAAGTCAGGTGGGGATCAACGAGCTGCTCATCTCCATGGACGATGGGGGCCAGCCTCACCACCACCCTCAGAGCCACCCCTGCAGCGGGTGCACCACGAGCCAACAACGCAGCTGCAGGAGCTGCTGTGCAGACGATTGACGATGACTTTGAAGCTGTCTTTTGTCGCCTGATTACATACGGCAGACGACAAGCCGGTCAACCAGCCCTATTGCCGCATCAGCTCCACGAAGTTCAAGAGCATATCAAAAAGTCATAGAGTCATCACAGAAAGCCACATCCATATGCTGCGCCAGTGGTCATCGTCAGGAAGACAGACGGCAATACCTGCCTCTGGCCGTTCGACTACCGAAGCCTCTTCTGGAAGACCACTGATGATGACGCATCTCCCTGCCAGAATCCAGGAGTCTGCTGACGGGCCCTTTGCTGGGGCCTGGGTCTTCTCCACCTTGACCTAACTTCAGACTTTGATCACACAGCCATGCACCCTGATGACCAGCACAAGACTTTGATCAAACAGCCATGCACCCTGATGACCACCAGCACAAGACTTTGATCAAACAGCCATGCACCCCGATGACCACCAGCACAAGATGGCCCTTTCCCCCTCCAGTCCGCCTCTTCCAGCATGCCCCTGGGCCTGTCTACAGGAAATTGTCTGCACTTGGAACATCACTATCTGTTTTATGATACATATTCTGTGTTGAAGTAAAATGATTCCTTAAACATACAGATATTGGGGGGGGGGGGGGGGCGGGGAGGGGGGGGGGTCTTAATCATTTTATTCCTAAGGGGTAATTTCAGATTAACACTTTATTGGGATTTTTTTTTCAATCGGCAGAACAGAGGAACGAGATGGGGGTGTACAAGTGAAAACAGTCACAGAGATAGGATGATGCTGTTTTGTGGGATATCTATAACAGAGGGTACTGATCTTTACTTTACTCTCTGTGGGACAGGCAACCAATGGAGAAACCGCAAGAGAGTAGTAATGTGCTCAGATGTTTTGTTTCTTTCTGAGGGACCAGTCGAGCTGCAGAGTTGTGTATGCCTTGAAGGGGGATGGATGGATGTTACTGGTAGATCAGCTTTAAAGAGAACTGCAGTATCCAGACACGAAAGAATGAGAAATGTGACAAGCACACTATGTGTGTGTTACCCGAAAGTGCAAAATATTTATAGATAACAACTTAAATGCTTATACCGTTTATATATTTCTGTCGCATGTTGTGTTAAAAAGTGATTTTTTTCATGCAATTTTATCAGCTATAATCAGTACTGCATCATGTAACTCTCCATGGCCAGGTAAGGATCACAGGCTATTTAAATCTTGATTCGTGAATTCTGGTAATAACTATTTCAGTGAATTGTTCACAAATAGTGATGGCGATTTGGAGATGCATTTTCTCTACAGTGTTCATTTATGACTTTCAGCTGTATACACTTGTTACTGTTATTTATGCATGTACCTAACAGTACTTTCATTTGTTGTTGTAAATATGCTTTTTTTCTTAACTGTTTGCAATTTTAAATAGCTGTACAGGCTAACGCCCGTCTCTTTTATCTAGACTTATTCCCGCTCACTAGTAATTTTGACCATTATGATATGATAAATATGTTTTATGGTGGTGGGGTTCCTGTAATTAATGTTGCAGTCCTGTTGAAATGGCACCGATTTCAGGAAAAAATAATGTGATCAGGCAGCATGCTTTCTTTTTTTCAAGATGTTTTGCATTTTCATCTGCACTTTCTACTTGTGTTGTCACGTAGGACAGTCGATAATGACTGATTTTTTTATCTGCAGTTTCTACTTGTGTTGTCATGTAGGACAGTTGATAGTGACTGATTTTTTTATCTGCAGTTTCTACTTGTGTTGTCATGTAGGACAGTTGATAATGACTGATTTTTTTATCTGCAGTTTCTACTTGTGTTGTCACGTAGGACAGCTGATAATGACTGATTTTTTTCACACTGCAAGAGTTTTTAGCACTAGTATTATAACATCAGTATAAAAATGACACATTGATACACACTGGCTTGTACCTTCACATTATCTCTTCTCTTTCTCTGCCTCTCTCTCTCTCTGTCTGTCTGTCTCTCTCTCTCTCTCTCTCTCTCTCTCTCTCTCTATATATATATATATATATATATATATATATATTTATATATATATATTATATATATATATTATGTAGCCGAGTAGACACAGGGCTACACATAACTTAGATCCAAAGAGCGAAACCAATACTAGCCTTGTGGTCAATATATATTCAGTTTTCTCAACTCTCTATGTAAACTGTCATTATTATGCTTAGGATATATTTATATTTTTATATTTAGTATATTATCTAAATAAGTTTGTCATTCAATAATACGGCCCGAGTTATCTCCCTTAAATGTGAGCGTTGGTCTGATCTAGCAAAGAAAATCAATAATAATAACTTTATTAAGTCATATTGTTTGCTCATATTCATGGATATGATTGTTGAAGTATTGATATTGACTCGATTCATTTCAACCCAAATGATAGTTCTCTATTTTGTTGTAAATCAATATTTTTCGTCTATTGGTATAGGTACTGTATGTATTCAAATATTAACTGCTAGAAAAGCAGTTCTAATTTTTATTTAAGGAATCTTTAATAAATCATAATTATTGTGCCATTGAAGAACATGTGGAATAAACTCTATTTAGATCAATAAAACAGCTCATATTAAGTAGTAGTAGATTGTAAGGCGTAAGTTGTACACAATGTGCCAGTCCTAAAAGTTAGCTAACCACTGTTCCTTGTTGTAAACAAGTTTGAATTGTCGAACTAAATTCTACCAAATGCAGACATAAAAATATAAATGTATGGTATGTTTTGGGTTTTGTTATGAATAAATATAAGATTGGAAGATGTTAGTATGGATAATTTGTAGTATTAGAGATCGTTATATTTTAGATCTTAAGAACAGCTTTAAGAAGCTTGCTTAGGTGCAAGCAGACCAGAAACTGTGTTTTCACATGACTGGTTAATTATGAATATCTCCTCTCATGGACATCTGTGGTTTATAATATGTATATTTATGCAAACTGTGGTGCATATCCTTCTTTTTCTAGTCATAAAGTATTTAGTTTTGTTGAAGTTTTAATGTTTTATTTCCGAAAGTTATAGTGTGCAGCTGTTAAAAGTGTATCTAGTCGGAGGCTTTAATTGCTAATAGTTGCAGCCAAATGATTTTTGTGCAAATGCAATAAGGCATCTTAATGTTTATACTTTCTAGTTTATTTTGATATATAATATGTCTAGTTTCGTTACGCGGACAGCAGATAATCACGACTGAAGCTGCATGAGAAAACACAAAATCTCCTTCACTTGGGCCAACTGCAAAAAGATCGCTTTTTGGTGGGCTGTCTTTTTAGTTGCTGGG
>CM054135.1:57610593-57660593 GCA_028751875.1 Rapana venosa
GCAACTAGGTATTTTTCTTGTAGGCCTAGAAATGGTGGTTTAACATCAGTCACAATCTTGACGTCACTTGCTGCCTGATCTGCTTTTATTAAATGACTGTCCTTTGAAGTGGCTTTTTCGTTCTTTGTTTGCTGCACCAGCCCTGCATCTGTCTTTTTTGCAGGCGCTTTTTTACCAGGAACTGGTGCAGCTGACCTAGCAACCTGAGCATAGGTGAGTTTGACAGTCAACATAACGTGTCTTTGACTGGGAGTTGCAGCAATCATGTTGATCTTGCTGGCTTATAGGCTTTTCCAGCGAGTTTATTTTCTCACACAGTGAGGCAACAAGTATTTTTAGCTCTTTTATCTCACTCACTGTCTCTGGGTTGTTTTTCTATGCTCCAGTTCTTCCTTTCCAGAGGTGGAGGCAGGCTGGAGCCCTGTCCCATGGACTCGTTAGTTGCTGGTCGTGGCGTTGTGTCCTTCTATCGGCTGTCTCTGGCAGGCTTGTGATGTAAATAGCCGCCCAGGCTTCTGGATCTGGTCAGCCTTGTCATCCTTCTTGTAGAATGGCGATCATCCAGCAGAGCGTTGCTTTAGCCTCTGAACACTTCCGCCATCTTGATTCCTCTCTGTCTGTGTGTGTGTGTCTCTCTCTCTCTCTGCCTCTCTCTGTCTCTGTCTCTCTCTCACACACACGCACACACACATATACGCACTCCTCTCTCTCTCTCTCTCTCTCTCTCTCTCTCTTTCTCTCTCTCTCTCTCTCTCTCTCTCTCTCTCCCTCCCTCCCTCCCTCCCTCTCCCTCTCTGGCTCTCTCTTTCTCTGTCTTACACTTTGACAATTAAAAACACACACAGACAGAGAAGAAATCAAAGGTCACTTATTAATAAACTAGGACCTAGACCTATGTCCTTTTCTGGTTAGGGATTCCTTTTTGAGAGAGGAGAGAGAGAGAGAGAGAGAGAGAGAGAGAGAGAGAGGATGTCTTTAAAACTCATGCACCTACTTACCTCCCCCTCTCCCCCACTAAAAAAAAAAAGAAAAGAAGAAGTATCTTTTGGACCCTGCAAAAATAGAAGTGCGTTCGTTCGTGCGTGCGTATGTGTATGTCTGTGTGTTTGTATCTGTGTGTCTTATCTATCTGCCTGAACGCACGCGTGTGTGTATGTGTGTGCGTGCGTGCGTGTGCGCGCGCGCGCGTGTGTGTGTGTGTGTGTGTGTGTGTGTACAGTGTGTCCAGACGACATGGAGATCAGAGCTAAACCCACGGGCAAACCCGTGCTGTATCTGAAGGGGTACGCGTATTTTCGGGACAACGACAAGGCAGACCGCATCTACTGGCGGTGCACCCGCAGAAAACACCTGTGTTTCCGCCGGGCCGTGTCGCTCAAAGAGCCAGACGGAACCCCCGTGTACGTCAGTGAGAGCAACAAGTGTATCCAGCATAGCCACCCTCCCAGCAACAAACCCTTGGTAAGCCAAGTCAAGTCAAGTCAGCAGTCTCCCTGGTTTGAGTATATATACACTATATATACATAAAGAAGATAGAGGAGAAGGGAGGAGAGGAGAGAGCAGAGGAGAGGAGAGAGCAGAGGAGAGAAGGGAGCAGAGGAGAGGAGAGAAGGGGGCAGAGGAAGAGGAGAGAAGGGGGCAGAGGAGAGGAGAGAAGGGGGCAGAGAGGAGAGGGGAAAGGAGAAGAGAAGGGAGGAGAGGAGAGGGGAGGAGAAGTCAAAGTCAAAGTCAAAAACACTTTAATCACCCCATGAAGTGCAATTGCAATACTGACAGGCAGATTGATAGCATCAAAACTCTCTCTCTCTCTCTCTCTCTCTCTCTCTCTCTCTCTCTCTCTCTCTCTCTCTCTCTCTCTCTCTCTCTCTCTCTCTCTCTCTCTCTCTCTCTCTCTCTTTGTACTGAAGTTGTGGTCTTGGTATCTATTGTCTAATCTAGCCTAGAGTCAACCTAGTGAGGCTTCACTGTCCTAGGAGGTGACAGGGAGGGAGGAGAGGGGAGGGGAAGAAGGAGAGTAGAAGGGAGGGGAGGAGAGCTGAGCAGAGTAGAGCAGAGTTAACAGAGTTTGGCTTATTTATTGGGGTTTTCTTGTGGTTCTTTTTACTTTTATTTTATTTTATTTTGGCTCATGTAATGGGGTTGTTGTTTTTTTGTTGTTGTTCGTTTGTTTGTTTGTTTGGTTCGGTTTTTTTTGGGGGGGATAATGGAATCAGCACTCATGCGCTTTTTTTCATCCAGTCCCCGTGTGTCCCCTCTGTTTCTCTCTCCCAAGGTCTCTCTGGCTCTGTCTCTGTCTCTGTCACTCTCTCTGTCTGTCTGTCTGTCTCTCTCACCCTCTCTCACCCCCCCCCCCTTTTCCCTCCCCCCCCTCCCCCCCCCCCCCCCCCCCCCCCCCCCCCACCCCCCCACACCCCCCCCCCTCCCCTCTCCTCCCCCCTCCCCCTCCCCCCACCTCTCTCCATCTTCCTCTCCTCTCTGCTCTCGCCCCCTCCTCTCTCTCATCTCTCATCTCCCTCTCTCTCCCCCTCTCTCTCTCTCTCTCTCTCTCTCTCTCTCTCTCTGCTCTCTCTCCTCTCCTCTCCCTCCCTCCCCCCTTCCCCTCTCCCCCTCCTCCCCCCCCTCTCTGGTGTTCTGAACATTGTCAATGGACAACCTCGTTTCTTTTCCCCTGAACCTGACCTAATGATGATGATGATGATGATGATGATGGTAGTAGATGATGTGATGATAGTAGATGATGATGTATGATGATAGATGATGATGATGATGATGTTGATATTATTATTCCATTATCCTCGATATAAAAGAATAAATAAATAAATAAAATAAAAATAAATATAAATAAATAAATATTAATACTAAAGTTGACTATTAATAAAGATGCTGATGCTGGTGATAGATATTGATGATGCTGCTGCTGATAATGATGATAATAATGATAGCAATGATAATAATAGTAATGCTGCTGCTGCGGGCTGCGCTTCCATCAGAGTGCCATGGTGGTCAGCGGCAACGTGCTGCATCACGATGGCTTCAGCTATTACACACACCATCAGAACCAAGCCATGACCCGAAGAATCTGGCGCTGCCAGAGAACGGACTGCCGAGGACTCATCCTCTCCAGGCTGGGGCAAGAAGGGAAAGTGCTGGACGCCAACCTGATCAATGACCATAACCACGCTTCTGACCAGCGGGTGAGTGAGTATGTGGCCATGGTGGTAAAGGTGGCCAGGGTTTCGTTGTTGGTTGGGGGATTGGGAGGAGTGGGGGGGAAGGGGGGGGGGGGGGGGGTGGTTGTTTATGGTTGTTGTTGTTGTTGGGAGTTTTGTTGTTGTTGTTGGGGGGTGGGGGGGGGGGGGTTGGGGGGGAGGGGGGGTAGGGATTTGGGGGGGGGGGGTTCTTCTTCTTTCTTTCTTTCATCTGCCGCTGGTGCCCTTCGGCGTCGCGGGGAGACACAGACGTCTGTCTGCAGCTAGGCGGGAGGCTTGATGTAGTGACAGGTCATGGGCTCGCAGGGTGTCAGCCACGGAGTCGCTCCATCGTCTCCTTGGTCTACCTCTGGCTTTCCAGCCATTGTATTTGATGGTGTATGCCGTAGGGCTGGTTGGTTGGGCGGCATTCTAGTGAGGTGACCAAACCACCTGATCCTTTGTTGTTCGATATGGTGGAGAATTGGTGTTAGTCCAACCATGTCTCTGATCACCTCATTCTTGATCTTGTCGCGTCTGGTCTTGTTGACAGCTTTTCTCAGGCAGCGCATTTCACATGTGACCAGTTTTTCTCTCTAAGGCTTTTGTTAGGGCCCATGTCTGACACTGGTATGCGAGTGTTGGAACGAAGATGGCGTTGATGAGTTTTGCCTTGGGGCTCATTGGGATGCTGGGATGTTTTTAGAAGGGGGGCGAGTTGGTAACTGACTGCATTCGCTTTTCTGGCATCTTGTTTCTATCTCTCTGTCCAATTTTCCATCTTCAGTGAAGAGGCTGCCAAGGTATTTAAATTCTTTGGTCTGTTTTTAGCTGGTGCCGTTGATGTTGATGTCTAGCTTTCCTGGATTTCTGCTGACAGACATAACTTCTGTTTTGGTGATACTGATCTTCATGTCATATCCTCTCGCAGCTTGTGTTGAGATGGTCTGTGTGTTCTTGAAGAGCTGCTTTGTTCTGATTCATCAGGGACTGGTCGTCAGCAAATAATAGTTCGTTCAGGGCCTCAGGATCTGGGTTGGCTTCCTTTGTAATCTGGTCCATGTAGATCACGAAGAGAAGGGGGGAGAGTACGCAGCCTTGCCTGACCCCTGATGTAACGGGGAACCAGTCGGATGTTCCACTGGCTGTTCGGACTGCGCTCATACTGTTGGCATAGATTGCTCTGATGTTATCAAGCAACTGCCCCTTCACGTCGTACTGCTCCAGGATCTTCCAGAGCTTGTCTCTGTTGACTCGGTCGGAAAGCTTTTTTCTTGATCAACGAATACTGTATGTAGGTCTTGGTTGTATTCGATGGCTCTTTCACAACGCTGTCGGAGTGCGAAAATGGCATCTGTGCACCCTCTTCCTTTCCGAAAGCCAAACTGGGCATTGCTCAGTAGGTGTTCTGCTTTGGCTCTTGTGCGCTGTTCCAGAATCTTTGCATACATTTTCCCTACATGGCTCAGAAGTGAAATGCCTCTGTAGGTGCTGCAGTCTCTCTTGCTGCCCTTCTTCTTCCAAATTGGCACCACTATTGCATTTTGCCAGTCCATTGGTACTTTCCTCTCTTCCCATGCTTTCTGGAAGATGATGGTGAGCCACTTAACTCCGTTTCTCCGCATGCAAGGATGGCTTCAGTTGTTATGCCGTCATCACCTGCCGCTTTGCCCTTTGGGCTGGTTTTAATTGCTTTTCTTGTTTCAGCTTCAAGGATTTGGGGCTCTAACTGGTCTTTGTAGCGTGGTGAGAACTGCGAGCTGGAAGCTTGTACTCCAGATGGTTTAAAAGATCTTTAAAATAGTCTTCCCATCGTTTCAGAATTTCCTCTTCTTTGTGCAGTGCCTCTCCATTTGCATCATTCACTACTGTTGTTGGATTGAATGGCTCATCTCTTACTCTCATCGTCTTCACACTTTTGAAAAATTCTCTTGGGGAGTTCTTGCAAATTTCGCTTAACTTCTCTCCATAAGTCGCCCAAGATTGGGGGGGGGGGGGGGGGGGGGGGGGGGGGGGGTATTGTTGATTAAATGTCTGAAATTAAGCTGTCCATAATAATATTTTGGTGATTGAGGTTTTTATTCTTTGTTTTTTTTGGTATATGTTTGGTTGGTTGGTTGGTTTGGGGTACGGGGTTGGGGGTGGTTTTTTTTGGTGGGTTTTTTTGTGGGGGGGTGTTTTGGGTTTTTTTTTGGGGGGGGGCTGCCTCATCCTCCCACCCTCCCCTTGTGTGTTTTCCTTTTTGTTTTGTTTTCTGCATGCTACTTTTTTTCAGTTTCTTTCACATCTGTGCGTGTGTGTGTGTGTGTGTGTTTATACAGTTAAAACACTTAATACACACAAATGTCTCATCCAGCGTGTTGTTGTTTGGTTTTTGGGTTCTCAAGTTATGCCCAAGATGTAAGTAAGGTTTAAGTCAATTTTGCAGTCTCACATTCATTCCCAAGATGTAAGGTGTAAGGCAGAATGTTGGGGTCTACAGTTGTTCCCAAGATGTAAGGTGTAAGTCAGAGTTTTGGGGTCTACAGTTATTCCCAAGATGTAAGGTGTAAGTCAGAGTTTTGGGGTCTACATTTATTCCCAAGATGTAAAGTTTAAGTCAGAGTTTTATAGTCTCACATTTATTCCCAAGATGTAAGGTGTAAGTCAGAATGTTGGGATCTACAGTTATTCCCAAGATGTAAGGTGTAAGTCAAGAGTTTTGGGGTCTACAGTTATTCCCAAGATGTAAGGTGTAAGTCAGAGTTTTGGGGTCTACAGTTAATCCAAGATGTAAGGTGTAAGTCAGAGTTTTGGGGTCTACAATTATTCCCAAGATGTAAGGTGTAAATCAGAGTTTTATAGTCTCACATTTATTCCCAAGATGTAAGGTGTAAGTCAAGAGTTTTGGGGTCTACAGTTATTCCCAAGATGTAAGGTGTAAGTCAGAGCTTTGGGGTCTACAGTTATTCCCACGATGTAAAGTGTAAGTCAGAGTTTTATAGTCTCACATTTATTCCCAAGATGTAAGGTGTAAGTCAGAATGTTGGGGTCTACAGTTATTCCCAAGATGTAAGGTGTAAGTCAGAATTTTATAGTCTCACATTTATTCTCCAGATGTAAGGTGTAAGTCAAGAGTTTTGGGGTCTACAGTTATTCCTAAGATGTAAGGTGTAAGTCAGAGTTTTGGGGTCTACAGTTATTCCCAAGATGTAAGGTGTAAATCAGAGTTTTATAGTCTCACATTTATTCCCAAGATGCAAGGTGTAAGTCAGAGTTTTGGGGTCTACAGTTATTCCCAAGATGTAAGGTGTAAGTCAGAGTTTTGGGGTCTACATTTATTCCCAAGATGTAAAGTTTAAGTCAGAGTTTTGTAGTCTCACATTTATTCCCAAGATGTAAGGTGTAACTCAGAATGTTGGGATCTACAGTTATTCCCAAGATGTAAGGTGTAAGTCAAGAGTTTTGGGGTCTACAGTTATTCCCAAGATGTAAGGTGTAAGTCAGAGTTTTGGGGTCTACAGTTAATCCCAAGATGTAAGGTGTAAGTCAGAGTTTTGGGGTCTACAATTATTCCCAAGATGTAAGGTGTAAATCAGAGTTTTATAGTCTCACATTTATTCCCAAGATGTAAGGTGTAAGTCAAGAGTTTTGGGGTCTACAGTTATTCCCTAGATGTAAGGTGTAAGTCAGAGTTTTGGGGTCTACAGTTATTCCCACGATGTAAAGTGTAAGTCAGAGTTTTATAGTCTCACATTTATTCCCAAGATGTAAGGTGTAAGTCAGAATGTTGGGGTCTACAGTTATTCCCAAGATGTAAGGTGTAAGTCAGAATTTTATAGTCTCACATTTATTCTCAAGATGTAAGGTGTAAGTCAAGAGTTTTAGGGGTCTACAGTTATTCCTAAGATGTAAGGTGTAAGTCAGAGTTTTGGGGTCTACAGTTATTCCCAAGATGTAAGGTGTAAGTCAGAGTTTAGGGGTCTACAGTTATTCCCAAGATGTAAGGTGTAAATCAGAGTTTTATAGTCTCACATTTATTCCCAAGATGCAAGGTGTAAGTCAGAGTTTTGGGGTCTACAGTTATTCCCAAGATGTAAGGTGTAAGTCAGAGTTTTGGGGTCTACATTTATTCCCAAGATGTAAAGTTTAAGTCAGAGTTTTATAGTCTCACATTTATTCCCAAGATGTAAGGTGTAAGTCAGAATGTTGGGATCTACAGTTATTCCCAAGATGTAAGGTGTAAGTCAAGAGTTTTGGGGTCTACAGTTATTCCCAAGATGTAAGGTGTAAGTCAGAGTTTTGGGGTCTACAGTTAATCCCAAGATGTAAGGTGTAAGTCAGAGTTTTGGGGTCTACAATTATTCCCAAGATGTAAGGTGTAAATCAGAGTTTTATAGTCTCACATTTATTCCCAAGATGTAAGGTGTAAGTCAAGAGTTTTGGGGTCTACAGTTATTCCCAAGATGTAAGGTGTAAGTCAGAGTTTTGGGGTCTACAGTTATTCCCACGATGTAAAGTTTAAGTCAGAGTTTTATAGTCTCACATTTATTCCCAAGATGTAAGGTGTAAGTCAGAATGTTGGGGTCTACAGTTATTCCCAAGATGTAAGGTGTAAGTCAGAATTTTATAGTCTCACATTTATTCTCCAGATGTAAGGTGTAAGTCAAGAGTTTTGGGGTCTACAGTTATTCCTAAGATGTAAGGTGTAAGTCAGAGTTTTGGGGTCTACAGTTATTCCCAAGATGTAAGGTGTAAGTCAGAGTTTTGGGGTCTACAGTTATTCCCAAGATGTAAGGTGTAAATCAGAGTTTTATAGTCTCACATTTATTCCCAAGATGTAAGGTGTAAGTCAGAATGTTGGGGTCTACAGTTATTCCCAAGATGTAAGGTGTAAATCAGAGTTTTATAGTCTCACATTTATTCCCAAGATGCAAGGTGTAAGTCAAGAGTTTTGGGGTCTACAGTTATTCCCAAGATGCAAGGTGTAAGTCAGAGTTTTTCGGGGGCTTAAAGTTATTCCCACGATATAAGATAAGAGAGTCAGACTCAGAGTGCATAATATTCTGAGTGGGTAACTAGCTGGGTAACGTGAAACATTATCAACAACAACAACGACGACGACGACGATGATGATGATGATGATGATGATTAACAACAAAAACAACAAATAATAATAGCGATGACAATAATAATAATAATTATTCTTATTATAATAATAATAATAATATCAACAACAACAACAACAGCAGCAATGACGAAAACTGTGAAATTGAACTTTCATTTTCTTTTTCTTTTTTTCTGCTACCCCCAACAGTCCTGTTCCATATGCTTGCGAAACAGAAAGCAAAGGGGTGAAGTGATTTATGCAAGCACCACCCATAAGTGTGGCCTGTCTGCCTGCAACATTCGCGTTCACAAGGCCTGTGGCAAGCTCCTGGAAAGGAATCATGGCTCGCAAAGAAGGTACTGTGAAAGAAAGGAAGGAAGGAAAGAAAGAAGGAAGGGGGGAAGGAAGGAAGAAAGAATGAAAGAAAGGAAAGAAAAGACGAAAGAAAAACACAGACAGAAAGAAAGAAAGAAAGAAGAAACACACGAAGAAAGAAAGAAGAAAGAAAGAAAGAAGAAGAAGAAAGAAGAAAGAAAGAAAGAAAGAAATGGAAACACAGACAGAAAGAAAGAAAAAGAAACACAGACAGAAAGACAGACAGAAAGAAAGAAAGACAGAAAGAAAAACACAGACAGAGAGACAGACACAGGAAGGAAGGAAAACACAGACAGACAGACAGAAAGAAAAAGAAGCACAGACAGAAAGACAGTCAGACAGACAGACAGACAGACAGAAAGAAAGAAAGAAAGGCAGGAAGGATGGGAGGAAGGAAGGAAAATAAGCTTACATTAATGAGCAGAAGTATTCTTAGGCGCATGCCAAGACAGAGTGACATAGGAAAAATGAGAGACAGTTCAAAGCATACACCAGATGCAGTGTAACTGACTGATTCTTCTCCTCCTCCTCCTCCTCCTCCTCCTCCTCCTCATCCTCCTCATCCTCATCCTCCTCATCCTCATCCTCCTTTTTCTTCTTCTTCTCCTTCTTCTCTTTCTACTTCACCTCCTCCTCCTCTTTCTCCTTCTTTTTCTTCAAACAATGTCATTACATTCATTCACTCACAAACAATAACTTCTGTTTAAAGAAACCATGTCACTACATTCATTCACTCAGAAACAATAATTTCAGTTTAAAGAAACCATGTCACTACATTCATTCACTCAGAAACAATAACTTCAGTTTAAAGAAACAATGTCACAACATTCATTCAATTCAAAACAATAATTTCAGTTTAAAGAAACCATGTCACTACATTCATTCACTCAGAAACAATAACTTCAGTTTAAAGAAACCATGTCACTACATTCATTCAATCCGAAACAATAACTTCATTTTAAAGAAACAATGTCACAACATTTATTCAATCCGAGACAATAACTTCAGTTTAAAGAAACCATGTCACTACATTCATTCAAACCATGTCACTACATTCATTCACTCAGAAACAAAAACTTCAGTTTAAAGAAACCATGTCACTACATTCATTCAATCAGAAACAAAAACTTCAGTTTAAAGAAACCATGTCACTACATTCATTCAAACCATGTCACTACATTCATTCACTCAGAAACAATAACTTCAGTTTAAAGAAACCATGTCACTACATTCATTCAATCTGAAACAATAACTTCAGTTTAAAGAAATAATGTCACTACATTCAATCAATTCGAAACAACTTCTGTTTAAAGAAACCATGTCACTACATTCATTCACTCAGAAACAATAACTTCAGTTTAAAGAAACCATATCACTACATTCATTCAATCCGAAACAATAACTTCAGTTTAAAGAAACCATGTCACTACATTCATTCACTCCGAAACAATAACTTCAGTTTAAAGAAACCATGTCACTACATTTATTCACTCTTATCTAGCTGTACATATAGTTGAAGTTGAACAGCTGGGAGATCGTAAAGATCCCACCCCCTTTAAATTCACCAGACGTCGCTGCGCCGAGATTCAAACCTATGGCTTAATGGACTCATTTTGAACGGCCTTAACCGCTCAGATATGTATGTTTGTCCGTCGTGTTCGACGATGACCTCCAAAACAGCAGAGGAGGCAGCTGCTGTTTCGGAAATTGGGCAGAAATTTGATTATAGTGGAGATGCCTTGCCCACAGTACACCCCTACTAAAAATAATAATAATAATATATGGAATTTATATAGCGCTGAATCTTGTAAAAAAAACAAAGACTCTCTCGGCCAAGTGGGCATAAGGACAGTCAGCGTTGGAGATGTTCTCCAAAGGCCAACCAGAGTCTAAAAGCTGATTTAAGTAGGCTTATTTGCTGCTGAACTAAATGCATGCAGTATTATTATTGTCAGGAGCGTGCCATAAGCTATTTATTTGTTTCTGTTCTCACTGCTGTAGTGTTTATGCATAGTACGTGTGTGTTCTGAATAAAGAACTATTTCAGCCTAGCTATGAAGTAATGATGAATTGAAATAATACTTTTGTAGAGGATTAACTCATAACTGTATTGTATTGTATTGTATTGCTTACAGACTTTCAGTCTAGGCAGATCTCTGCCTGAACTTCAGGGAAGGGGGGTGGGGTGGGGTGGGGTGGCTGCTCTCCCTGGAGAGCTCGCGTTGCCATAAAAGCAACGCCTCCGCCCCCACCTCCCGTTTTCTTTATGGGTGGGTTTTTTTTAGGGGAGGGGGGGGGGGGGGGTGTCTGTCAGCATGTGTATGGTTTCCTAATAGTAAGTCAGAGAAGGATTGTTCCTGCAGTCCTTCTCCTTCCTTCTGCTGATGGCTCCGTTCTCAAGTGTCTGTACTTAGGTGAAACCAGGCAGTGAACCTATACTACAGAATGGAGTGTGTGTGTGTGTGTGTGTGTGTGTGTGTGTGTGTGTGTGTGTGTGTGTGTGTGTGTCTGTGTGTCTGTGTGTGTGTGTCTGTGTGTGTGTCTGTGTGTGTGTGTCTGTGTGTGTGTCTGTGTGCAGATTCTTATTTAGCCAGGTGAAATTAGTCATTGAAACTATACTACAAAATTGACATCTTTAACTTGTGTGTGTGTGCATGCGTGTGTGTGTGGTGTGTGTTCGTGTATGTGTGTGTGCATGCGTGTGTGTGTGTGTTGTGCAGTTTGGTCTTTTGTAGAAAAAAGCACAGAAACCTGTTTCTGCAATTGGTGATGGTAAGCACAACTGTCCGTGTTTGTTTGTGTCTCATAACTTTCTTTTCTCTTTCTTCCTGGCGACTGCAGAGACCCTTCCTTTGTCCAGTAAACGTTGTATCACTAGCTGGACAGATATCACATGTGTACATCTCTTTAGCTTCAATAATTATGCTGCTGCATCCATGCTTCTTGTTGGAAACGGGTGAACAGTGGTAGTGCTTTCTTCTTTTTTTGTTCTTCTATGTTTGCTTGATGTACAATGCTAACATTCTTTTTTTTAAAATATATATATCCATTACGTCATGTACAGGCGTTCTGTCATTCATTATAAGTGACAGGAGATTCGCTTCATGCAAGCTGCCGCAGAAGCGCTCAATGCAGATCAGAGAAATGTGTCATATATTATTGTTATTATTCCATAACCATTGTACCTTAAGAATGATTCTCTAATTCATTCCATAAGTATTGTCCTTTAAGAATGATTCTACAATTGATTCCATAAGTATTGTCCTTTAAGAAGGATTCTACAATTGATTCCATAAGTATTGTCCTTTTAAAATGATTCTACAATTGATTCCATAAGTATTGTCCTTTAAGAACGATTCTACAATTGATTCCATAAGTATTGTCCTTTAAGAACGATTCTACAATTGATTCCATAAGTATTGTCCTTTAAGAAGGATTCTACAATTGATTCCATAAGTATTGTCCTTTTAAAATGATTCTACAATTGATTCCATAAGTATTGTCCTTTAAGAACGATTCTACAATTGATTCCATAAGTATTGTCCTTTAAGAAGGATTCTACAATTGATTCCATAAGTATTGTCCTTTAAGAACGATTCTACAATTGATTCCATAAGTATTGTCCTTTAAGAACGATTCTACAATTGATTCCATAAGTATTGTCCTTTAAGAAGGATTCTACAATTGATTCCATAAGTATTGTCCTTTAAGAATGATTCTACAGCTTATTCTATCTTATCTTGCCCCCTTTTACGTGACTCTGATTTTCGGTGAAAAAGAATGTGTTGTTGTTGTTGTTTTTTACCCTTTCCTCTTCCTTCAGATATTTCCCTGAAAAGAAGCAGGGAAAAGGTTTAACAATCCAAGACAAAAATGGGAAGTGTCTCACTGACGACCAGGATATTCTGAACAGATGGACAGAATACTGCTCCGACCTGTATAACTATAGAACCGCAGGAGATCCAGAAGTCCTTAATGTACCCGAAAGCAAAGACACAGACAGTCACCCTATCCTCCGAGAAGAAGTGGAAACAGCAGTCAGATCACTGAAAAAGGGAAAGTCAGCAGGGGCTGACAACATTCCAGCTGAGTTGGTTCAAGCTGGAGGGGAAGCCATGATCAGCGCCCTACTAAGAATCTGCAACAAGATCTGGCAGACAGGAAAATGGCCAACACCATGGACACAGTCACTCATCATCACCCTCCCCAAGAAAGGAAATCTACAACAATGCCATAATTACCGCACAATCAGCCTCATATGTCACCCAAGCAAGGTCATGCTGCAGATAATATTGAATAGACTGAAGCCACAAGCAGAGACCATCATTGCTGAGGAACAAGCAGGTTTCAGAGCAGGGCGCAGCACAACCGAACAGATATTCAACCTCAGAATACTATGTGAGCGGTACTTCAACATCAACAAGACCTTTACCACGTATTTATCGATTTTAAGAAGGCATTTGACAGGGTTTGGCATGCAGCTTTGTGGGCAACCATGAATTTGTACAGCATCAATGCAAACCTGATCAGAGTCATCAAACAGCTGTACAGCGAGGCCACCAGTGCAGTGTACTACAACAACAACATTGGAGAATGGTTTCGAACAACAGTTGGAGTAAGGCAGGGCTGTCTACTCTCACCCACTCTTTTCAACATCTTCCTTGAGAGAATCATGGCTGATGCACTGGAACATCATGAAAGATCAGTCAGCATTGGTGGCAGAACGATCACAAATCTCCGCTTCGCAGATGACATTGATGGAATAGCAGGATCAGAAAAAGAGCTTGCCAGCCTAACAGAACACTTGAATAAGGCCTCCAAAACATACGGCATGGAAATCAGTGCAGAGAAGACCAAACTGATGACTAATAACACCAACGGCATTAGCACTGATATCAGGGTTAATGACCAGAAGCTGGAAACAGTTCAAAGCTTCAAGTACCTGGGAGCCATTGTATCAGACCAGGGATCCAAGCCAGAAGTAGTATGCAGGACTGCACAGACAATAACAGCTTTGTCAAAACTAAACACCATCTGGAGAGATAAAAATATCTCACTTATCTCCAAGATCAGACTAATGCGCTCCCTTGTCATATCCATATTTCTGTATGCCTGTGAATCATGGACCCTGACTGCAGATTTGGAGAGAAGAGTACAGGCGGTGGAGATGAGATGCTTTCGGAGACTCCTTGGCATCTCCTACAAAGACCACATAAGAAACGAAAGCGTGCATAACAGAATCCAGCAAACCATTGGACCCTTGAGAACCTTCTAACGATCGTGAAAAAACGTAAACTTAAATGGTATGGGCATGTCACAAGATCCAAAGGACTTGCAAAGACAGTTTTACAAGGCACTGTCCAGGGAGGAAGAAGAAGAGGCAGACCAAGGAAGAGCTGGGAGGATAACATCAGCGAATGGACAGGCCTAGAACTCAACAAAACCCTGAGAAAGGCAGAACAGAGAGAGGAATGGAAGGAACTGGTTGTTGAGTCTTTGAGGGTGCCCCACGGTCGTGACGCAGGTGATAGACTACGGACAGATAGATAGATAGATAGATAATATATAATAGATAGTATGATAATAGATAATTTTAAACATAATAATAAATGTATGAAATATATAATAGCAATGAACTTGTAAGCAACAAATCAAGCGTCGATAGAGTAGTGATAGCATTATGCGTGTGATAGTATCCAATTCCATGGGTGTAGACGTGTGAAGTATCCCATTCCATGGGTGTAGAGGTGTGAAGTATCCAATTCCATGGGTGTAGACGTGTGAAGTATCCCATTCCATGGGTGTAGAGGTGTGAAGTATCCCATTCCATGGGTGCAGACGTGTGAAGTATCCCATTCCATGGGTGTAGACGTGTGAAGTATCCCATTCCATGGGTGTAGACGTGTGAAGTATCCCATTCCATGGGTGTAGACGTGTGAAGTATCCCATTCCATGGGTGCAAACGTGTGAAGTATCCCATTCCATGGGTGTAGAGGTGTGAAGTATCCCATTCCATGGGTGTAGACGTGTGAAGTATCCCATTCCATGGGTGTAGACGTGTGAAGTATCCCATTCCATGGGTGTAGACGTGTGAAGTATCCATTTTCATCTTTTTTAACCGTTCACCCTCCTCTTCCTACTATACCTCCACTTGTTTTGGAGTCGACCAGTGCAAATTGTTTTTTTAATCCTCTTACAAAAATGTGTCCATTTATCATATCATTAAGAAAACACGTACGAAGACGGGTGTATTTTCCACCCGCGTACACACCAGAAAAAATCTATCAGAGTGTGTGATTGTCCTCGTCTTGCTTTTCTCTCGTTCTCTCTGTAGAATAAAAGCTCTATCCAGAAAATGCGATTCTGTGTTCTTCTCTCAACAGACACCCCCTCGGACGAACCCGCAATGCCCGCAAGAGTTGATGGTGCCGGGTCTGATGTTGAGTCCTCCGATTATATCCAGTCAGGCGGCAGTGACGGGAACTCAGGTGAAGATTCTGGTGACGACCAGCAGACCCATAGATCTGATACCTTGGGTAAAAGAAGACGAAAGACGAAACGACCAGTGTCACTAGACACTGATGAGGAAGAACTAGAAGAGAACCCAAACTCGGACGAGGAAGAAGGGAACTCCGTCAACAGTGAGGAAGAAGAGAACCTCACCAACAGTGAGGAAGAAGAGAACCCCGTCAACAGTGAGGAAGAAGGGAACCCCGACAACAATGACGAATTAGACGCTTCAGATGATGACCAAGACATGGAGGATAATGACATGAGCGAAGACCGCGACATGGAAGAAGCCAGGCACACTGAGCAGGATGTATTCCGAAAGCCAGCAGTGGAGTATGCTGCGCCGTCATCAGCGTCTACTTCAAGCTTTGATGCCACGAACGGCAAGAGGTACGCCCGACCCACTCCTGCAGATTTTCAGACACCCAGAACAGGCCGGTCCACGGGTGTTGGAAGCTCGGAGCGTTCGGATGAGGGTGTTCCCCGGGCCTTACCTGCGCAGCCTCATTCAGGTAAGAGAAGGATGTCCCGTGTGTGGGAATGCTTTTATTTTTATCGAGGTATAAGCTTAGCTCGAGAAGACTTCATCTGTAAAATGTTCATGAGTTTCCCTCTTGCTTAAAGGATGCTGTGGGTATGTTTGCGCTTTTAAGGTTTTTGGCGGGTTTTTTTACATGGTAGTGATGCCAGTGACCCATGGTTTTTTGACTGGTCGGTGTTTGCCAAGAAGCTCGTTTGCTGTTTCAGTCACTGCTGTATTGAAACTATTCGTCAGTGTATCTATGTCTGAGTCTATCACAGTGAGTGCTGCAAACTTTCCACCTATCCTTGCTTGAAAAATTTCTAATACCTCTGGGTCCTTCAGCTTCTCGAGGTCAAATTTGATCCTGATGTTGTTCCGCTTGTGGATTTTCTTTAGACGTAGTCGGAAAGTCATCATCACAAGATCATGATCACTCCCTATGTCTGCTCCTGGAAAACTTCGTGTCTGTGCGATGTTAACGCTAGACTGAAACCGTCTTTTCACCATGATGTAATCTATTTGGTTGTGGTGTTCTCCATTTGGGCTATGCCATGTCCATTTTCTGGATTTCTTGTGTGGGCCAAGTGTATTCACTAGTTGGAGGTGGTTGTTACTGGCAAACTCCAGGAGTCTCAAGCCTCTTTCATTTGATTGGTTATTACAATGTGGCCCACAAACGCCCTCCCAGTCTTTCCATGCATCTTCTCCTACCTTGGCGTTCCAGTCACCTTGCACAACGAGGATGTCTTTCTTGGGAGTTTGATTCAGAACCTCTTGTAGCTGGTCATAAAATTCTTCTACGGCTTCATCTGTGCAGTCTGATGTAGGGGCGTATGCCTGTACTATAGTTATGTTAAAGGGGGTTGCTCTCAGGCGGATGGTAATAAGTCTGCTGGACACAGGCTGACAGCTCATGACGGTGACTCATGGGTCACACCTAACATCCTACAACTATGCGACAAGCGTAGAGAGTTGAAGAAAAAGAAAAATGAAACAAAAGAAAGAGCAGAACAACATAGGGCAGTCAACAAAAGAATCAGGAAGTCCATGACGGAGGCAAAAGAGAAATGGATCGGTGATCAGTGCCAAGACATTGAAGAGAACATCAAGAAAAACAATAGCAAGAAAGCATATCAGCTGGTGAAAGACCTGACTAGCACGAAACAGAGAAAAGGTTTAACAATCCAAGACAAAAATGGGAAGTGTCTCACTGACGACCAGGATATTCTGAACAGATGGACAGAATACTGCTCCGACCTGTATAACTATAGAACCGCAGGAGATCCAGAAGTCCTTAATGTACCCGAAAGCAAAGACACAGACAGTCACCCTATCCTCCGAGAAGAAGTGGAAACAGCAGTCAGATCGCTGAAAAAGGGGAAGTCAGCAGGGGCTGACAACATTCCAGCTGAGTTGGTCCAAGCTGGAGGGGAAGCCATGATCAGCGCCCTACTAAGAATCTGCAACAAGATCTGGCAGACAGGAAAATGGCCAACACCATGGACACAGTCACTCATCATCACCCTCCCCAAGAAAGGAAATCTACAACAATGCCATAATTACCGCACAATCAGCCTCATATGTCACCCAAGCAAGGTCATGCTGCAGATAATATTGAATAGACTGAAGCCACAAACAGAGACCATCATTGCTGAGGAACAAGCAGGTTTCAGAGCAGGGCGCAGCACAACCGAACAGATATTCAACCTCAGAATACTATGTGAGTGGTACCTTCAACATCAACAAGACCTTTACCACGTATTTATCGATTTTAAGAAGGCATTTGACAGGGTGTGGCATGCAGCTTTGTGGGCAACCATGAATTTGTACAGCATCAATGCAAACCTGATCAGAGTCATCAAACAGCTGTACAGCGAGGCCACCAGTGCAGTGTACTACAACAACAACATTGGAGAATGGTTTCGAACAACAGTTGGAGTAAGGCAGGGCTGTCTACTCTCACCCACTCTTTTCAACATCTTCCTTGAGAGAATCATGGCTGATGCACTGGAACATCATGAAGGATCAGTCAGCATTGGTGGCAGAACGATCACAAATCTCCGCTTCGCAGATGACATTGATGGAATAGCAGGATCAGAAAAAGAGCTTGCCAGCCTAACAGAACACTTGAATAAGGCCTCCAAAACATACGGCATGGAAATCAGTGCAGAGAAGACCAAACTGATGACTAATAACACCAACGGCATTAGCACTGATATCAGGGTTAATGACCAGAAGCTGGAAACAGTTCAAAGCTTCAAGTACCTGGGAGCCATTGTATCAGACCAGGGATCCAAGCCAGAAGTAGTATGCAGGACTGCACAGACAATAACAGCTTTGTCAAAACTAAACACCATCTGGAGAGATAAGAATATCTCACTTATCTCCAAGATCAGACTAATGCGCTCCCTTGTCATATCCATATTTCTGTATGCCTGTGAATCATGGACCCTGACTGCAGATTTGGGGAGAAGAGTACAGGCAGTGGAGATGAGATGCTTTCGGAGACTCCTTGGCATCTCCTACAAAGACCACATAAGCAACGAAAGCGTGCATAACAGAATCCAGCAAACCATTGGACCCTATGAGAACTTCTAACGATCGTGAAAAAGCGTAAACTTAAATGGTATGGGCATGTCACAAGATCCCAAGGAATTACAAAGACAGTTTTGCAAGGCCTGTCCAAGGAGGAAGAAGAAGAGGCAGACCAAGGAAGAGCTGGGAGGATAACATCAGCGAATGGACAGGCCTAGAACTCAACAAAACCCTGAGAAAGGCAGAACAGAGAGAGGAATGGAAGGAACTGGTTGTTGAGTCTTTGAGGGTGCCCCCACGGTCGTCAGACTACGGGACAGATAGATAGATAGATAGATAGATAGATAGATAGATAGATAGATAGATAGATAGATAGATAGATAGATAGATAGATAGATAGTGATGCCAGTAACATGTGGGAAAACTTATTTTAACACATAAGATTATCGTTTATCGTGACATGTTTATGGTGTCGTACCAACAGTTACACGGCAGTTTTCAGAGCCTCAAACACAATGGCAGAGAGTGTGAACATACAGTTGTCTGGTTTATGCCATGTAAAACAAAAAATGGTAAATGTGTCCCATAACCTATAAGGTCGTAGGGGAGCAAGGCGTCAGATACCTCAGCTTCTCAAGGGGCCAACATATTGAGTGTGGCGCCAATCTCCTCTCCCTCGCTGCTTTACCTTCCCTGACCCTAAAGAGGGCAGGTACCCATTTACAGCTGGGTGAACTGGGGGACTGTACTGAAGCCAAGGCACGCAAATGGTCACCCATCTAACTGGTAACCACGCTCGATGCTGCTTAACCTTGGCTGGGGGAAAGCGAGTGCTCCGACCACTGAGCTATCCAGTGCCATGTGACAGTTCAGAAATCGTGGACTGTAACTGTAAACCGAGACTTGATAACAGAAACATACCTTGCCGCCTGTGACACCTCCCCCCCCCTCTCTCTCTCTCTCTCTCTCTCTCTCTCTCTCTCTCTCTCTCTCTCTCTCTCTCTCTCTCTCTCTCTCTCTCTCCCCTCTCTCTCTCTCTCTCTCTCTTCACATACGTCGAATCACTTGAACCTGTTTACTTTGAATTAGAAAATGATTTACTTCCCCACATATTTCCTCCCTTTTCAAATCTTTCACAGCAAATTTGTTTAGATCACTTTTTTTATTTTATTTAATGCTGTCGATATCATAACTATACCGATGAACGGGTCAGAGCCATCGATAGAAGCACTGTCATAAACAGGGGGGGGAAATGCTAAGACAGAGATACCCTTGTTTGGGTGTGGTTCTTGCATATCAAAATTGGTTTGTTTCCTTGTACAAGGCTTGTCCTTTTCTTGGGAGTGGGGGGGGGGGGGGGGTTGGTTTTTGTATTATTGGGTCCCGTGACCTTGACAGTCGTGGAGGAGACACAAAAGACGATGCCATGGTAAGCCTCCTCCATCCATCTCGGTCCTCGGCTCTGGGTAGCTTTGTCCAAACAGTGGTTTTCTTCATTTTTTTTCTTCGTTCTTCGGCTAGAGCTCCGAGGTACACCAATGGTGAAATTTTGCGTATCCGACCGTTTTTGCCCACCGTGAGGGTAGCTGCACGTCGACTTCGGGGTGTCTGCTGGGTATGTTCGTGTTTCCGTAACCCACCGAACGCTGGCATGAAGTACGGGATCTTTAACGTGCATATTTGATCTTCTACATATATAAATATATATATATATATATAGAGAGAGAGAGATAGAGATATATATATAGAGAGAGAGATATAGAGATATATATAGATATATAGATATATATACAAAGGGAATTAAGGTACTGGCAGGTCTACACTTGAAGTTGACCCGGGAGATCATAAAAATTCCCACTCTTAATTTCACCAGACGTGTTACTGTTGAAATGAGGACCGAGTCCCTTTCTCTCAGTTGAAGAAGTGGCAGATTCAAACTGTCCTGTGTGCAGCGGAACCCTCCACCTCGTCCTCCGGGATATCAGCTGCCTGGTACGCACAGGACGACGCAGAGGGGTCAGCGTCATCAGGTAATGGCTTTCATGCTTCCTTATAGCTTCTTAGTGCTTACAGCGGGAAACTCCTCTAGCTGACTGTCCCTTCCCGAGGCGGCAACCTTCATGGGGGGAGGGGGGGGGGGGGGGAACGATTGCAGAACAAAGTCTCGCTATTGGGGAACCTGGGAGCGCTAGCCGAGGAACGAAAAAAAACATCTGACTGTCACTGTGGGTTGTGTGCATAAAGTCTCTGTGGAAATGTCTGCTGAAAAGGATTAATTATTGTGGAGTTAAGGGTGCTACTCCATACATGGTGAAATAACCCATCCCTGCGAATATAATTTTCATATATACAAGTCGAGAGTTGAGAAAAGAGAATATGTGTTTTTTAGATTTGTTTGAAACTGTTTGACAATATTTACTCTATAATATCAAACTGTGGAAAATATGGCCAAAAGAGTGGCTTTACACTTCTTTAATGTATCGTTATTTGAAACAACACCCTATCCACGTTAAACTAGCTAGGCATGCAAAGCACTGCAGCATTGTTGGTCTTTGTGCTGTGACAGGGCCAGCCATGCCAGCCAGTCGGCCAGACTGGAGGAAGGCGGGAGCGAAAAGACCAGCCACGCGTCGTGACGCTGGTGGCGGAGAGGGGGATGGCGCTGCACCTGAGGGGGATCTCCACCGAGAGTACTTCCAGTCCAAAATCAGGAAGAACGACCTGATCTTTGAGAAAACTAAACAAGAAATGGCGCTCATGGAAGAAAAGAGAAAGCAGGAAAGAGCGAGAGAAGAGATCTTACATCAGCTGGCCGTCCAAAAACTGCAGAAGGAAATCGAACTGCTTGAAGACAGGAGGAAGAATGAAGCAGAGCGAGCACGCAAAGAACTGGCGCTGCTGGAAGGACAGAAGGAGCAGGAAGAGGAGAGGGAGCGAACCGTGCATCAGCTGAGGGTCAACAAAGTGCAGAAAGAAATCGCTTTACTTGAAGGAGAGACGAAGAGACAAGAACAGGCGGAAAAGAGAGGAAATCAGCATCAGCAACTCCTGGAAGAGAAAACCCGGAAAGAACTAGAGCTGCTTTCCGAGAGGAGCCGAAGAGAAACAGAGAAGGTGGCGCAGGAGAGGGAGAGGTACAAGAAACTGCGGGAGATGAGCGAGTTAGAGGCCACGGAGAGCAGGCAACGACAGGCCTGGTATGAGCACTGCACCCGCCAGTGAGCACACACAGCCCATAGGACAGCAGGGAGGCGGGGGGGCCGCCAGGCTCATCTTATCCGAGACACATACGCTGACACCTGCTGCTCGTTGAAAAAAAGCAATAGCATTGCTTTTAATCAATGTATATCTGGAAATAAAAGTTTGACTTTGGCATTGACATTCAGTGCAGTGCTCCAAAGAGTAGAGAGAAAAGCCATAATGAAACAATCTCTGTTTTTTTCTCTATGACTGGTCATATTTCCTTGCTTACTATTGTAGCCTTCCATCCCCTGCATGCACCCCCCCCCCCCCCCCCCCCCCCCCCCCCCAGTGTCATGCTGAGAGCTGAAGACAGAGGGACCACCACCAGCTGCTTGTCTTCTCCCGAGTGTTCTGTTTCCTGATTGCTGTACATCGCTGCACTCTTCTCCCACCTGGCCTGCCTTTGACCTTGCTTCTCCCAGTCTCCTCCAAACATCCTCCCTTGTCTGCAGGCTGTTGCCCAAGAACCCAGAAGAAACACAAAGGGCCACCCCAGGGAGAGCCCATTCCTCCTCCCGCCACTGTACCCCTTGTCTGCCCACTTCACAGCCACCATCAAGATCTCCCATAGCCAATGCTTACTCTGCTCTCCCTCTTATCATCCCTTTGTCCATACCCCCTTCTGGAAACCTCATGACCACCCCAGCACTGGTCTACATAGACATCGGCAAGCTTCATCAGGGTTGCCAATCTCTCTCTGGAAGACAGTTCCTGCCAGCACGCTTTCCTGTGACCATTCTTGAAGCAGCTGATGCGGTGGAAGACGAGGACAAGCCGCAAGTCAGGCTGGGGATCAACGAGCTGCTCATCTCCACTGGACGATGGGGGCCAGCCTCACCACCACCCTCAGAGCCACGCCTGCAGCCGGGTAGCACCACGAGCCAACAACGCCAGCTGCAGGAGCTGCTGTGCAGACGATTGACGATGACTTTGAAGCTGTCTTTTGTCGCCTGATTACATACGGCAGACGACAAGCCGGTCAACCAGCCCTATTGCCGCATCAGCTCCACGAAGTTCAAGAGCATATCAAAAAGCTCATAGAGTCATCACAGAAAGCCACATCCCATATGCTGCGCCAGTGGTCATCGTCAGGAAGACAGACGGCAATACCTGCCTCTGGCCGTCGACTACCGAAGCCTCTTCTGGAAGACCACTGATGATGACGCATCTCCCCTGCCCAGAATCCAG
This sequence comes from Rapana venosa, assembly GCA_028751875.1. Lineage (NCBI taxonomy): Eukaryota > Metazoa > Mollusca > Gastropoda > Neogastropoda > Muricidae > Rapana > Rapana venosa. The sequence goes on from CM054135.1 coordinate 57,633,245, forward strand.
GAGTCTGCTGACGCCTTAGCTGGGGCCCTGATCTTCTCCACCCTTGACCTAACTTCAGACTTTGATCACACAGCCATGCACCCTGATGACCAGCACAAGACTTTGATCAAACAGCCATGCACCCTGATGACCACCAGCACAAGACTTTGATCAAACAGCCATGCACCCTGATGACCACCAGCACAAGATGGCCTTCACCACTCCAGTCCGCCTCTTCCAGCATGCCCCTGGGCCTGTCTACAGGAAATTGTCTGCACTTGGAACATCACTATCTGTTTTATGACTACATATTCTGTGTTGAAGTAACATGATTCCTTAAAACATACAGATATTGGCGGGGGGGGGGGGCGGGGAGGGGGGGGGTCTTAATCATTTTATTCCTAAGGGGTAATTTCAGATTAACACTTTATTGGGATTTTTTTTTCAAATCGGCAGAACAGAGGGAACGAGATGGAGTGTACAAGTGAAAACAGTCACAGAGATAGGATGATGCTGTTTTGTGGAGATATCTATAACAGAGGGTACTGATCTTATACTTTACTCTCTGTGGGACAGGCAACCAATGGAGAAACCGCAAGAGAGTAGTAATGTGCTCAGATGTTTTGTTCTTTCTGAGGACCAGTCGAGCTGCAGAGTTGTGTATGCCTTGAAGGGGGATGGATGGATGATACTGGTAGATCAGCTGAAAGAGAACTGCAGTAATCCAGACACGAAAGAATGAGAAATGTGACAAGCACACTATGTGTGTGTTACCTGAAAGTGCAAAATAATTATAGATAACAACTTAAATGCTTATACCGTTTATATATTTCTGTCGCATGTTGTGTTAAAAAGTGATTTTTTTCATGCAAATTATATCAGCTATAATCAGTACTGCATCATGTAACTCTCCATGGCCAGGTAAGGATCACAGGCTATTTAAATCTTGATTCGTGAATTCTGGTAATAACTATTTCAGTGAATTGTTCACAAAATAGTGATGGCGATTTGGAGATGCATTTTCTCTACAGTGTTCATTTATGACTTTCAGCTGTATACACTTGTTACTGTTATTTATGCATGTACCTAACAGTACTTTCATTTGTTGTTGTAAATATGCTTTTTTTCTTAACTGTTTGCAATTTTAAATAGCTGTACAGGCTAACGCCCGTCTCTTTTATCTAGACTTATTCCTGCTCACTAGTAATGTGACCATTACTGATATGATAAATATGTTTTACTGGTGGTGGGGTTCCTGTAATTAATGTTGCAGTCCTGTTGAAATGGCACCGATTTCAGGAAAAAATAATGTGATCAGGCAGCATGCTTTCTTTTTTTCAAGATGTTTTGCATTTTCATCTGCAGTTTCTACTTGTGTTGTCATGTAGGACAGTTGATAATGACTGATTTTTTTATCTGCAGTTTCTACTTGTGTTGTCATGTAGGACAGTTGATAGTGACTGATTTTTTTATCTGCAGTTTCTACTTGTGTTGTCATGTAGGACAGCTGATAATGACTGATTTTTTTTTATCTGCAGTTTCTACTTGTGTTGTCACGTAGGACAGCTGATAATGACTGATTTTTTTTCACACTGCAAGAGTTTTTAGCACTAGTATTATAACATCAGTATAAAAATGACACATTGATACACACTGGCTTGTACCTTCACATTATCTCTCTCTTTCTCTGCCTCTCTCTCTCTGTGTCTGTCTGTCTGTCTCTCTCTCTCTCTCTCTCTCTCTCTTATTATATATATATATATATATATAATATATATATATATATATATATATATATATATATATATGTAGCCGAGTAGACACAGGCTACACATAACTTAGATCCAAAGAGCGAAACCAATACTAGCCTTGTGGTCAATATATATTCAGTTTTCTCAACTCTCTATGTAAACTGTCATTATTATGCTTAGGATATATTTATATTTTTATATTTAGTATATTATCTAAATAAGTTTGTCATAAATCTCAATAATACGGCCCGAGTTATCTCCCTTAAATGTGAGCGTTGGTCTGATCTAGCAAAGAAAATCAATAATAATAACTTTATTAAGTCATATTGTTTGCTCATATTCATGGATATGATTGTTGAAGTATTGATATTGACTCGATTCATTTCAACCCAAATGATAGTTCTCTATTTTGTTGTAAATTAATATTTTTCGTCTATTGGTATAGGTACTGTATGTATTCAAATATTAACTGCTAGAAAAGCAGTTCTAATTTTTATTTAAGGAATCTTTAATAAATCATAATTATTGTGCCATTGAAGAACATGTGGAATAAACTCTTTTAGATCAATAAAACAGCTCATATTAAGTAGTAGTAGATTGTAAGGCGTAAGTTGTACACAATGTGCCAGTCCTAAAAGTTAGCTAACCACTGTTCCTTGTTGTAAACAAGTTTGAATTGTCCAACTAAATTCTACCAAATGCAGACATAAAAATATAAATGTATGGCATGTTTTGGGTTTTGTTATGAATAAATATAAGATTGGAAGATGTTAGTATGGATAATTTGTAGTATTAGAGATCGTTATATTTTAGATCTTAAGAACAGCTTTAAGAAGCTTGCTTAGGTGCAAGCAGACCAGAAACTGTGTTTTCACATGACTGGTTAATTATGAATATCTCCTCTCATGGACATCTGTGGTTTATAATATGTATATTTATGCAAACTGTGGTGCATATCCTTCTTTTTCTAGTCATAAAGTATTTAGTTTTGTTGAAGTTTTAATGTTTTATTTCCGAAAGTTATAGTGTGCAGCTGTTAAAAGTGTATCTAGTCGGAGGCTTTAATTGCTAATAGTTGCAGCCAAATGATTTTTGTGCAAAATGCAATAAGGCATCTTAATGTTTATACTTTCTAGTTTATTTTGATATATAATATGTCTAGTTTCGTTACGCGGACAGCAAGATAATCACGACTGAAGCTGCATGAGAAAACACAAAATCTCCTTCACCTTGGGCCAAATCTGCCAAAACGATCGCAGTGTGGTGGCGCTGTCTTTGCAGTTCGCGTGGCAGGGATATATAGAGGGGTGGTTCGGGAGGCTAGAGAGGGAGGAGAGAACGCCACAGGCTAGGCTACAGGCCAAGGAAGGCAGAGAGAGAGAGAGAGAGAGAGAGACACCATTCACCCACACAGCAGTAGATGGCTGAATAAAGAGGTGACAACCAAAGCTGCTGTCTTCCACTGAGTCTTCTTTTGCCTGGTTGCTGTGTTCCACTCTTTCCCTGCCCTGCTTCTATCCTTGCCCCTCGGCATGGTCACATATATATATATACACTCACCACACACTCTTCATCTCTCTCTCATGCATATATATACGTATATATTTATATATCACAGGAACACACTCTCTCTCCCTCACACACACACGCGCGCACACACGCACACACAGAGCAAATACTGCAATCTGTTCCACACTACTACATCTCACTCAAATTGATGCCTCGTACATTTTTGTCCTATCCCTTCAGTCCAGCATGATTACGCTGCAAGATGTATGGCAGTACAAGCATAGCTGCATGTGGGCATACTACAAGTGTGTGTGTTTGATTTTAAGTGCAGGGGGGGGGGGGGGGGGGGGGGGTGGAGGGAGACTTTAAAAAAAAAATTAATTTTATTCCTTTATTTCGAGGATAATGGAATAAGCACTTGTGTGCTTTTTTACATCTAGTCCCCGTGTGTATGCGGTTTTGTAAATTGACATCTGTTCCCACTGGCACACAATGGCCTACTCTTACGAAAAGCGGAACAGGATTTTAACATGAGAGACAGAGAGAGAAAGTGAGAGGGAGAGAGATGAAGAGTGAGTGTGTGTGCGTGCCTCTGTGTGTGTGTGTGTGCGCGCGCGCGCGCGTGTGTGTGTTCGATTTTAAGTCTGTCCACTTAAAGTGATTTTAGACAAAGGAGGTAAGGGGAGACATGATGTGTGTGTGTTGGGGGGTGGGGAAGAGAGAGCAACACACAGAGAGACAGACAGACAGACAGAGAATGTGTTCGATTTTAAGTCTGTTCACTTAAACTTAAAATAGTTTTAGACGGAGGCGGGGGTAAGGGGAAACATGATGTGTGTGTGAGAGAGAGAGACACAGAGAGAGAGAGTTGGTGCGTACCTACATGTGTGTACAAGCCTATTGCATACGATGGTATTCATTCGAAGGGGAAACCCGTTTTTGTGTATTACTGGTATAAGATACCGACAGCAGTGAGTTTTAATCTAAACTGAAGTGGCCAACGTATTGTGAACTTGGAAAGAATGATCTACCTCGTGAATATCTGCATCCAAAAAGATTCATGTGAACATTTATTTTTTTGCGTTAGTTTTTTTTTCTTTCTCAGACAGATTGAAAGGCTTCCTTAGGTTAACAATGGACTAAGTCAGTTATATCAAAAGTAAATTTGCATAAAATCGTTAAATGATTTTTTTTTAATCTGCTGGTTATATCATTTATTTTTGTCAGATGCAGTGTTGATTTTTTGTGTGTTTTGTTGTTGTTGGGGTTTGTTTGGGGTTTTTTTTGGGGGGGAGGCTGGGTGTTCATGTAATGTTAACGTTAATATTGTTATAATTATTTCCTTAATAAATTCTCAATGCTTCAATAGGATTGATGGTCTGAATTAATAAATCGCGCGTGTTTGTGGGTGGGTGTAATAGTGTGTGTGTGTGTGTGTATGCGTGTTAGTGTGTGTGTTAGTGTAAGTGTATTAGTGTGTGTGTGTGAGTGAGTGTGTATGTATGTTAGTGTGTGTGCGTGAGTGTGTTGGTGTGTTAGTGTGTGTGTGTGTGAGAGTGTCTATGTGTGTACGAGCGTAAATGTGCGTGCGTGTGTGTATGATGTGCTTATAAGGTGGGTCGGTGTTCTAGAGGTAACGCACCTGCCTAGAAAGCATTAAGTGTGGATTCGATTCCAGTTTGTTCCCAAACTCTCCCCGCCCCTCCCCTACCCCCCTTCCCCTCCAAACCCGACCCACATCCACTAGGCTAAACCTAAAATGGTGGTCGGGGTGCTAGTTTAAAACCAAGGCCCCGTGTGCGAAACCATTCAGCACACGTAAAAGAACCCACGGGAACAGGAAAGCTGTGCCTGGCTAAATTCTGTAGAGAAAAAGCCACTCTCACAAGAAACAAAATACACCTGCAGATAAGACGTTTTGGTTAAAAAATGGGTGACGCTACTCTTGTGGCGATGCGCTTTTCCTCGGGGAGAGCAGCCCGAATTTCACCCAGAGGGATCTGTCGTGACTTGAAGTACTATATGATAATATATATGTATTGTATATGTGTGTGTACATATATATGCATATATTTTTTTTAAAATAAATTTTATACCACTTTAAGTCACGAGATTTCTCTACGTGAAATTCGGGCTGCTCTCCCCGGGGAGAGCGCGTCGCCACAAGAGCAGCGCCACCCTTTTTTTGTGTGATACTATAACTACCTTACTTGGAGTATTCAGCAGCAATTGAAGGTCAAGTTGTCATTGTTTCCATTCTGTGAGAAGGCAGCTAGCTATGTTCTCCGCACAGCGCTGAGCATCAAGCCGCTGTCTATCTCACCTTGAAAACCCAAGCAACTGATGTATGGTACTGCAGTTCACAGACTTTCTGTCGAAAGTGGATAACTGATCTTGAGTACTTCTGGATACGCTGATCTTGATTATCTCTGGATACACTGATCTTGATTATCTCTGGATACACTGATCTTCATTATCTCTGGATACACTGATCTTGATTACGTCTGGATACACTGATCTCGATTATCTCTGGATACACTGATCTTGATTACGATTGGATACACTGATCTCGATTATCTCTGGATACACCGATCTCGATTACATCTGGATACACTGATCTCGATTATCTCTGGATACACTGATCTTGATTACATCTGGATACACTGATCTTGATTATCTCTGGATACACTGATCTTATTACGTCTGGATACACTGATCTTGATTATCTCTGGATACACTGATCTTGATTACGTCTGAATACACTGATCTTCATTATCTCTGGATACACTGATCTTGATCACATCTGGATACACTGATCTTGATTATCTCTGGATACACTGATCTTGATTACGGCTGGATACACTGATCTTGATTACGTCTGGATACTGCTGAGGTATAAATCTTCCTCTGCCATACCTCTGCAGAATTATACACGTAAGGGAATAGATACTAGAATTTACAACGGATTTATATAGGCTGTGCAGTGCCTATTAATGTCAGTATGCAGTGTGTGTGTGTGTGTGTGTGTGTGTGTGTGTTGGTGTTTGAATTGCATGTTTATTTCTTTCACAGTTTTAGCACAAAGGATCAGGGAACAGGGCCTAACAATTTTGACCATACCAACCGGGACACTGCCCCTACTCTTTTCGACACTGTAATTGCTATGGGTTGTTTTACGTGCGCTTTGGTCCGAAAGCACACACACACCGTTTGCGCGCCTTGGCTTCAGTACAGTTCACCCAGCTGTAAATGGGTACCTGCCCTCTTTAGGGTCAGGGAGGTAAAGCAGCAAGGGAGAGGAGATGGGCGCCGCTGCCCTCAATATGCTGGCCCTAGAGAAGTGATGTCTCTGACGCCTCGCTCCCCTACGACCTTATAGGTTATGGGACTCCTTTACCTTATATATATATATTGTATCATATAGTACTTTAAGTCACGGCAGAATTCTCTGCGTGAAATTCGGGCTGCTCTCCCGGTGTATATATATATATATATATATATATATATAATATATATATATAAAATGAGAGAGAGAGAGAGAGAGAGAGAGAGAGAGAGGTAGGTAGATAGATGTGTGTGTGTAGATGTATATGTATATATGTAATACGTGTGTGTATATCTATAAAACTAGCATCTCTCTATCTCTTTCTCTATCTCCAAATATATCAATAATAATATTATTATTATTATTAATAGAGAGAGAGATGTCAATGTGCCTGCACAGGCATGTTGTAGGTGTGAGTTGCCCCTTCCCTCTTGCTTTTCCCTCAATCGATAAACATTCCCCCGCTCACAATCCAGCAGGCAGAGAGATCAACAGCTTATTACCACCACCACCACCACCACCACCACCCACACACACAAAAAAAGCAAAGGGACAACAACAAAAACAAATCCAACAACAACAACAAAAGCGTATGGTGAGTCCACACCACCTAGGGCTGCTCACAAAGAAGTTGCCATGGCACACCTACCCCCCCCCCCCCCCCCCCCCCCCCCCCCCCCCTTCCCTCCCTTTACCCTGTCCTTCCCTCCAACCCCCAACCCCCACCCTACCCTCCCCTTTATCCAATCAAAAATCGACTTTGCGAAGCATGGTGGGCATGTTAGGGGCCCTGATAGCCCCGTGGTTAGATCGGAAGGAAGGTGGCAGGACGGTTAAGACGTTCACCTGCCAACAAGTAAACTGAGAGGTTCTGAGTTCGATTCCCAGCCTCGCCCTTTCTTCCCAGTTTGACAAAAAAAATCGAACTGAATGTCAAAGTCCTTCGGATGAGACTGTAAACCGAGGCCCTGTGTGCGAACGCAGGCAGAACATCTTGCACACGTTAAATCCTGTTCCGCTTTTCGTAAGAGTAGGCCATTGTGTGCCGGTGGGAACGGATGACAAAATTTACAAAACCGCATACACACGTACAAAAGCACATATGCTTATTCCATTATCCTCGATATAAAAGAATAAATAAAAAAATAAATAAATGGTGAATGTTGTAATGATCTGCAGAGAGCAACTGTGGGTTAGAGTGTCTCTCCACTGTGGTGTTCTATTCTTTATTGTGGGTTTATTTTTCCCCCTTTGAGTTAACGTTTTGTATTCAATCCAATTACTCTGAAAGTCCTTTTCAAATGTCCCTTGTATGGGGTATTCCCTCCACCCACCTACCCAAGTCTTCACGATTTTACTGAATCTGTTCCTCTTCAAGTCCACGGTGGGGGGTTTTGTTTTTGTTCCTCGGCTAGAGCTCTGGGGTTCACCAATGGTGAGATTTTTGCTTATGCGGACCGTTTATGCCCCGCCATTAAGGTAGCCGCATTTCGACTTCGAAGATGTCTAAATACGATATGCATGCGGTTTTGTTTTGGTTTTGTTTTTTATATATTATGATACTGTTTTATCATCCGGGTCTTACTTGCACGTAAGGACCTACTCACTTTAAGGCGGCACTGGTTGTGTAACATGTGGGCAGGATATTGTTCGTGGGTTTGCCAGGCAAGGGCCTGGGTTTCTAGTCTCACCCGAAGGGTTTTGGGTGTAGTGGAGTCAGCACTGATGCTAACTGCACAGGGAAAAGTTCCCTTGAACTGGGGCCTGGCTCGTGGCTCGATTGAGCTTGGTCTTCGGCCGTCAACTAAGGGCGGGATAGCTCAGTGGTCGGAGCACTCGGCTTCCCCCAGCCGACGTTAAGCAGCATCGAGCGTGGTTACCTCTTGGATGGGTGACTGTTTGCGCGCCTTGGCTTCAGTACAGTCCCCCAGATCACCCAGCTGTCAATGGGTACCTGCCTCTTTAGGGTCAGGGAAGGTAAAGCAGCGAGGAGAGAGGAGATGGGCGCCGCCCTCAATATGCTGGCCTCTTGAGAAGCTGATGCCTCGCTCCCCTACGACCACATAGGTTATGGGACACCTTTACCTTTACCGTAACTACAAGGTTATCCGCCCCCCCCCCCCCTCCTCCAAAGTCCTAAGATGTTTCTTCTAGGGGATCCCTCCCCACCCCACCCCACCCCTCTCCCCTTGACGTTAACATTCTTACTGAATCCATTTTCCTGAAAATCCTTTGTATGCGATTATATAAACTGAGAACCCGTGTGGAAATGCAGACAGAACATCATGTGCAAGGTTAACACTCCGCCCCACTTTCATTGATAGCATAGATGACACACGGATACCTAGCATGCACCTTTCCATCTAGAGAGAAATGGGCTCCACCAGGTTCAACTTGCCCACAATAGGATACCTTAAAAAAAATTAGCGTGATCCTCATCTACACTTTTATTTTTTTCATTATTCTTTTTATTTCGAGGAAAATGGATTAAACACTCATTCTTACTTCTAGTCCCCGTGTGTATGCACTTTTGTCAATTTTGTCATCCGCGTTGGTACACGCGCCCTCGGTTTATAGTCTCATTGAGGGACTTGAGACATAAGGTCAAATGGCTGGGCCACACCTTTGATGTATGCTGTGTTATTGAATTTCATGTGCAGACATGTCCTTCAAAAAGAGAAAAAGAACCGAAACCGAAAGTTGATAACAAGAAAGATTTGAGGTAAGCTTCTGGTGGAACAAATCCTCTCTCTCTCTCTCTCTCTCTTGTCTCTCTCTCTGTCTCTCCCCTCTCTCTCCTCTCTCTCTCTCTCTCTCTCTCTCTGTCTGTCTCGATGTCTCTCTCTCTCCCCCTCTATCTCTTTTCTCCCCTCTCTCTCTCTCTCCCTCTCCTCTCTCTCTCTCCCTCCCTCTCTCTCTCTCTCTCTCTCTCTCTCTTCTCTCCCTCACCCTCTCTCTCTCTCCCAACAAATCTGGACAGTAAAGAGTTTGGTGATTGGCTGTACATAATGAAGATCAATGCCGTGGTTTCCTTGTCAGGTAATGCCGTCGAGCTGCAACGCTTCATTGCTGCATGAGCTTATCAGCTTAACGGCAATACATTTTCCTTATCGTTTCTCTCTCTCTCTCTTCTCTCTCTGTCTGTCTGTCTGTCTTTCTGTCTGTCTGTCTTTCTGTCTGTCTGTCTCTCTCTCTCTCCTCTCTCTCTCTCTCTCTCTCTCTCTCTCTCTCTTTGTCTCTCTCTCACTCTCTTTCTCTCTATCTCTGAGGGGGGGGGGGGGGTCTCTGTCTCTCTCTATCTCTCTCTGTCTGTCTCTCTCTGTCTCTCTCTTCTCTGTCTCTCTCTGTCTCTCTCTCTGTCTCTGTCTCTCTCTGTCTCTCTCTCTCTCTCTGCTCTCTCTCTCTCTGCCTCTCTCTCTCTGTCTCCCTCTCTGTCCCTCTCTTCTCTGTCTCTCTCTCTGTCCCTCTCTCTGTTTCTCTCTCTTAGCTCAGGTAGCTGCATGCAAAAGAAGAACAACCCAGGAAAAACACAAAACTCACAGGGAATACAGGTCAAAGCATCCCTTTGGTATTGTACACATTGCATAATAGTAGACCACAGTCATACACACCCATCCCTAGAAGCGTGAATCTTCAAGACAGCTTGACAGTTCCCAAAGTCCTTTTCCTCTCACTCTTTCAGATCCTTAACCCCTAACACTATTTTTCTGTTCCCTTTTATTTTGAGGATAGTGGAATAAGCACTCATGTGGGGCTTTTTTTTTATAACCAGTCCCCGTGTGTATGCAGTTTTCAAAATTTGGTCATCTGTTCCCACCGGCACACAAGCGAAACAGATATGGGCAAGATGTTCTGCGTGCGTTCGCACACAGGACCTGGGTTTATAGTCTCATCCGAAGGACTTTTGAGGGGGAGAAAAGTCGGCACTGGTGTTAACCTCAGGGTGAAAATATCCCCTTGAACTCCAGGATTCGAACCCCGGTCAGTCGATCACGAGTGCAATGTGCAATGCTCTAAACAACCAGGCTATCCCTCCATTACTGCAGGGAGGAGTGGGTTTGGGGGGCGTGAATGTCCTGTGGTGATAGTTATTTTTGGAGACGTTCGTGCATAGCTTTTTTTGGGGGGTGGGGGGGAGACATTCCTGCTTGTTTATGTCTCAGCCCTCTACAGTAGTTGGGGGGGAGGGGGGGGGGGCCTATCTATCAGGCCAGGAGGTGGCAGTGTACTGCCAGGCAAAAGCTTGTACACAGACAGCCTGAGGCTGTACAGAGCAACAGGACAGGAGTGTGGGTTGTGTATCACACTGAACGCTCGCTCCCTGTGGCCTCAAGGAAAAAGAAATCTGATTGAATAATTATTATATTCTGACACAGCCGATAAGAAAGCTACTGATGAAGGGTAGTGGTGAAATATAGGACAAGAATGAGTTCTCATTTGTGAAATATATTTTTTTTTAAAGAAGAAAAAAAGGACATGCACACACACGCGCACGCACACAAGCACGCATGCACACAAACACAACACACACACACTCAAAGAGAGACAGAGACAGAGAGAGATTCAAAAACAACCAAAAGTTAGAATAAAGCCACAATATCAAAAAGATAACCACGTTGAGATCACACACACACACACAACCCCAAACACACCACACACACACAACCACACCACACAGTGACAAAGAAAGAGAGACAGACAGACAAACAAACCAAGAAGCACAGACAGACAGTCAGACAGACAGGCAGGCAGGCAGGCAAGATGCTTTCTGTTCCGATCATCCAGGTAACTGTGCATGTATTTACACGGTGTCAAATAATAGGATTGACAGTCATGCACACCATGCGGTAGTGTGGTCCCCCAACACCCTCCCCCCCTACCCCCGCCCTAGCAACATACTGGTTGCCAAAACTAAACCTCACTGCTATGCAACCAGTTCAGACTTGCACAGTGTATGCACAGTACAGCAAGGTTGTTAGGCCTAAGTGTTGAATAGTTCCTACACATCGTTTGTCCTTATGTGGTACCTCTCCTCTGTGTGAGAGAGAGAAGAAAGGAGAGAGAGAGGAGAGAGAGAGGTGTGTGTGTGTGTGTGTGTGCTGCTGTGTGGGTGTGTGTTGTGTGTGTTCTGTGTGTGTGTGAGTAGAGAGAGGAGAGAGAGAGAGAAAAGACAGAGAGACAGTGAGTGAGTGTTTGTGGGTGTATTGTGTATGATTGTGTGTGTGAAAAGAGAGAGCGAGTGTATGTGTGCGTGCGTGTATATATGCGTGTGTGTGCCCGCGCGCACTGCACGTTTGATGATGTTATTGCACGTGCTTAGGTCTGAGGTAAGTGCAGGCAATGTACAGCAATGGTCAACAGACACAGGGGCTCCAGTCCTGAACCAGTCTGTACAGCCACAGTATTTTTTTTCCCAGAAAACTGATCAGCCAGCTGTGAAGAAGAGCGACAGAAACAACACGGGCAGACAGACAGACAGACAGACAGACAGGCGTACAGCAGATGTGAAAACACTCCCTGTCAGATAGACAGATGCCCGTTGAAGAGGATTCTCTGTCAAAAGCTTGCCTGAAAAGCTTTCCCGCCTCCCGGAAGGGTAGGCCGTTGCGTGCTGTTGAGAAGGAATGACAAAATGTACAAAAACCAGCATGGACACAGGGATTGGATGGAAAACACCCTTCAAACCCGCTACACACAGAGACGCTGGCATAAGGTAAAAACTAAAGGTGTTCCCATAACCTATGTGGTCGTAGGGGAGCGAGGCATCAGAGACCTCACTTCTCTAAGAGCCAGCATTTTGAGGGCAGCGCCCATCTCCTCTCCCTCGCTGCTTTTACCTTCCCTGACACTAAAGAGGCAGGTACCCATTTACAGCTGGGTGAACTGTACTGAAGCCAAGGCGCGCAAACGGTCACCCATCCAAGTGACAACCATGCTGGACGGTTCTTAACGTTAGCTTGGGGAAAGCGAGTGCTCTGACCACCGAGCTATCCTGTTTGCAAGCATAGTACTAGGACAACCAATTTCCTGGCCTGACTTGTTGTTTCTGACTTGCATGATCATGCGTGTCAAAACAAATAATTGAAGGACACACAGTGACAGTTGGCTTGTCAGTGATAAAGTGCCGTTCCTGTGATTGTCAACACAGAGAGAGAGACATACACACACACACACACACACACACACAGAGAACTCAACTCAATGATTTATTCACAAAAGAGCCATTGGCCTATACATAAAGGGGAATGCCGAACTGCTTAGTATTTTGGTGGGGGTAAAAGCAATGGAAACGACAAAATGTTACTGTATAACAAAAAGTCAGCTGCAAAATTATGACTTAGGATAACAATATGAGAGAGAGAGAGAACTCAAACTCAACTCCAACCCCAATGATTTAATCATAAAAAGGCCATTGGCCCATACATGAAGAGGGTTGCTGAACTGCTTAGTATTTTGGTGGGGGTAAAAGCAATAGTAAGGACAAAATGTTACTGTATAGCAAATAAAGTCAGTTACAAAAATATGACTAAGGATAACAATATGAGAGAGAGAGAGAGAGAGAGAGAGAGAGAGAGAGAAGGAGAGAGAGAGAGAGAGAGATCGCCACTGTTTTCACCATTGTAAGTATAGGTACATTATGCTCAACATTAATTGTCCTGGTTATGTAACCCTGATGAGCTTAAGTGTGTTTTGTGTGTGTGTGTGTGTGTGTGTGTGTGTGTGTGTGTGTGTGTGTGTTTAATGTTGGGGTCAGCTGGGGAATATTATTGTCTATGTTGAATCTCCTTAAATCATAGGTTGAATGTTTATTATTGTTCTGTTTGTTGTTTTCTTGGGGGGGGGGGGGGGTCTTTTTTTTGTTTGTTTGGTTTGGTTGGGTTGGGGTTTTGTTGTTGTTGTTTGGGTTTGTTGTTATTTGTTTGTTTGTTGTTGTTGTTGTTTTTTGGGGGGTAATCCCTAATGAAGACAAGGGCGGATGAAAATAAAAAATGATGTGAATGCTTATTAGATACTGTAACCCTTGAAAAATAAAGACCATTCATTCATTCATTCATTTGTATTCTCTCTCTCTCTCTCTCTCTCTCTCTCTCTATTACTTATATATATATATATATATATATATATATATATATATATATATATTATATTTTATATATATATATATATATATACAGAGAATATATATATACAGAGAATATTATATACAGAGAATATATATACATATATATATTATTTCGAGGATAATGGGATAAGCACTTGTGTGCTTTTTTAATCTAGTCCCGGTGTGTACAGTTTTGTAAATTTTGTCATCCTGTCCTACCGCACACAATGGCCTATTCTTCCGTAAAGGGGAACGGGTTTTAACGTGAGCACAAGATGTTCTGTATGCGTTCGTTTATAGCCTCATCCCAAGTACTTTTGAGGGAGAGTGGAGTTGGCACTGATGTTAACTCCAGAGGAAAAATCCTCTTGAAGGAATCGAACTTGGGTCAGCAGCACATCACGATAACCACACGTGCATGCTGCGTGCCTGTGTGTGTGTGTGTGTGTGTGTGTGTAAGATCGATTTCAGTACCACACATTTCCATACTTCCTCGAAACCTAGTTTCTCTTTGGACACTTGTCAAAGATAATCAATAATAGAATTACTTTTCTTTTTTTTCAGGGATTTTTGTCTTTGTGTTTTGTTCCTTTTTGCTGTCAAGTTTAATAGCTCTGTGCTTTAATCCACAAAGCAAAGAAAGACTCTTTGTGTAGGGGAGGGAAGGGAGCAATGTGCGGCAGTAAGTCTTCAATTTTAACGTCTTTCCACTTTAAGTAATACCAGACTACCCTAAAAAAATAGGAGACTGTATATGTGAAAGAGAGGGAGAGAACTCGAACTCGAATTCGAACTCAAATGATTTATTCACAAAAAGGCCACTGGCCCATACATGAAGGGGGTTGCCGAACTGCTTAGTATTTTGGTGTGGGTAAAAGCAATAGTAAGGACAAAATGTTAGTGTATATCAAAAAGTCAGCTACAAAATATGACTTAGGATACCAACATCTCTCTTATTCTGAAAGCTTTACACAAATAATAAGTGAGGCTGTGCACAACCTCAGGATGACTTGATGCCAGGAGTAAACATAGTCTAAATAAATTAGGCTGTCTACTATATTTAACAGGGATGTTATTCTGCCTAACATCCTCTAATACTGGACAGCACAACACAAAATGTGCTTCATCCTCCGGTGCTTGCGTACATAATGGGCATAGCAGCCTGAGGTCATCAATATCGTGTTCTCTGTATCTGAATTTATGAACAATTATATCTGATACACCAAGTCTAAACTTAGACATAATTCTTTTCAAATGTATATCCATATCAAGTTTTAGATAAGGTTTGACATCATGCGAACTTATAAATTGTCTGTACATTTGAAATCTTTCAAAGCTTTGTATATGATCACTCCATTGTTGCCATCGGCAGTCAATCAATCTTTGCCTGAAAGTGTTAACAAACTCTCTACAATTTCCGACTCCTTGATTGAGCCAAACAAATCCAAACCCGAGTTCACATAAACAGGTACGTATTTGTGTAGCTTAGTTGTTTTTCCCTTTGACATCTAGATCATAAAGCATCTTGTATGATTTAGAAGGTAACCTACTCTCCTTCATATGCAGAGTATTAATCCAATATCTAACGCATCTTACAGCACATTAACAGAGAGAGGATATCTATTAGTTTCACTATAAACAAGATCATTAGGTGTACGTCTATCTAAGCCTAAAAACTGCTTTAAAGCGAAGAGGTGCACTAATTCACAATGTGTTACAGCTGCATCAAAGCCCCAAATTTCTGCACCATAAAACACAGTGGGTTGTATTTGTGCATCAAATATCTGAATGAACAAGTCAAAAGAGTTATTATTCAATATTCATAGTTTTTTCAACACAAATAACAAGCTTCGTTTACCTCGACTTGCCAGATCTTTACATGCAGTTGTGAAACTAAGCTTTGTAGAAAAACAGACTCCTAAATATTTATATACATTAATCACAGGCATGACTTTTTCATTGCACAACCATTTTTCATGAGTAGCTTAATAACCACCTTTTCTGAATACAACGATATTACTCTTATTCAGATTAACCTTAAGATCAAGTGATGTTGCAGCACTGTTTAAGCTATTTAACTGCTTTTGTAAGTCTACAACTGTTTCGGATAGCAGGATAAGATCATCAGCAAGCAGAGGAATAAACAACTCTGTGAAATCTTGGGGGAAAGTGGCACCATGTTTACCATTATTGATGACGTCTCTGGCTAACTCATTGATAAAAACAGAAAACAATAAGAGGCTACATACATCACCCTGTTTAACACCAGTGGTACAGTATATTATGTCAGTTACTTTAGCTCCACATCTTATTCTGCTTCTGACATACTGATACATGGCTCTCAAACATCGTAATAATTTACTGTTCACACCATTTTTCAGGAGAATAGGCCACAACAAGTTCCTGTTAACAGAATCAAATGCTTTTTCAAAGTCAATAAATGCTACATAGAGCTTACGGTTATGAGCAAACTGTTTCTGTATAAACGCAAGCAGAATAAACATATGATCTATAGTGGAGTATCCTCTCTTAAAACCAGCTTGATGCTCTCCTGTAATATTATTTTTCATATCCCATTCCTGCAACCTATTGTTAATAATAGTACTGTATATCTTACTACTTATGTCACTAAGAGAAATTCCCTGGTAGTTACAAGGATTATCAACATCACCCTTTTTATGCAATGTTAGTATTATAGACTCAGCCCAGTTGTCTGGAAAAAGACCATCATCAAAAATTTTGTTGAATAATTTTAGAAGGAAAAGCACAATATTTTCACCTCCATATTTTAGCAATTCACCAATGATTTGATCAAGACCGGCTGCTTTCTCACTCTTTAGTTTTCTAAGTGCCACTAATATTTTATCTTCAGATATGGGACAATCAAAATCTTCCTCAGTTCCATCACTATCAACATAAGTAATCATGGAGTTGGCTAATGATTCTTTCTCCAACAAGGTTTTGAAATGTTGAAACCATCTGTCAACTGATATACTATTCTTTGACTGACTTTTTCTAAATGATGCCTTCTTAACACTTTTCCAGAACTGGATTTGAGAAGAGATTGATGACATCATATCTGCAAGTAAGGTCTTATTATAGTGTTTCTTTTTCCCTTCAAGCATGTATTTATATTCCCTTCTTGTGACACAGTACAAGTTTTTGTCTTTGTTTCTTAATGTTTTTCGGAAAGTTTTCAACAGTTTTCTGACCTTGTATTTCATACTTTTACAATCATTATCAAACCAAGTATCATTTGATGGACCTTTATTGATATGTACCTGTTTCTTCATACATTCAGCACTGCCTTTTATGAAACCATTAAACAAATCTAGAGCTTCATTAATGTTGTCATCAATCATCTGAAAGGCATTTAAAGATATTTCACACATGTTCACATCGTGGAGATTTTCTTTATAAACCAAGTTTGTTTTCATCCCATACAAACTTTTCCATAACAGATGGCTCCTCAGTTACCACACATGTATTATATACTGCATTAATGTATCAATCAACAGGAAGGTGATTGGAATGCAAACACTCGGCAACAAACAAACAACATGAGTAAAAAATCTGAGAGAACAAATCATCTAACACTAAAAAATAATTATTAACACTGCATCCTCCATCAGAGAGGTATGTATAGTGACCTTGTTGGTCACCATTACATACACCATTTAGAATTTGTAAACTAAGAGCAGTGCACATAGTCAATAGTAATTTACCATAATTATTGATAACAAAATCTTCAGAATTATGATTGCTGCTGGGAGACATACTTTTACTTTGGACATCTGAACTAAAGTCATTTTCTACATGCTGACAAGAAAAGTTTGAGGTCCTGCTGTTTAAGTCTCCCCATAGTATTATATCTACTTCATCCAGTGTCACCACGCAATTTACTAAACATTCTTTCAACATAGCAATTCCATTATCATTGTCAAACATGTTATAAAAAGGCGAACTTTCAGGTGGGATATACACACATACAAGGGAAACATTTCTTGATGTACACAATAGAGATTTGTCACAGAAAAAAGTGCAAATATTAGGGTATGGAACATCTAAACAATTCACAAGGGCAGTTAACTCATGCCTTATTAAACAAACTAATCCACCAGATCGCCTCCCCTGATGGCTAACTTTAATTGCCGACTTACAGAAAGCCTTATAGCCAGTAAAAACATCTGGCTGGACATTTTCCAAGAACGTTTCTGTCAGACATATAAAATCAAAGCTACGCACATAAGATACAAAATCTCTATCGGACAGTTTTGAAAACAATCCATTTATGTTCCAAGACAAAAATGAAAAAGTTTTATTTGTTTTATCTGTATTGCTACAATTTACATGATCCACACCATCAAGACATGTCTTTGTCTTGCCCAGCTCATGGGGATGTGTCAGGCCTCACAGGGCAAAGCCCCATTACATTACGTGAGTGTCTGACTGAGTGTCTGACTGAGGCCGAGTGACCAGTGTACCTTTACTTTTCCTACCCTGTGAATTGAGACTATGGAAGGGTGAGTGTATAGGCCAGCCAACAAGCTTACCTCTTCTTTGAAGATCATTAAAGGTCACAGAGAGAGGGAGAGAGAGAGAGAGAGAGAGAGAGAGAGAGATCTGCTTTGTGTGTGGGCCTGTGGGCTCATGTGTGTAATAACTAGTGATAACAAAGGAAATAGTATTCTTAACATGAACATATCAAGATATCAAGAACATGGGGGAAGGAGGGGGGGGGGGGGGGGTTCTGTGTGTGTGTGTGTGTGTGAGGGGTCAGGGAGTATGCATGGGTAATTCTCTCTCTCTCTCTCTCTCTCTCTCTCTCTCTCTCTCTCTCTCTCTCTCTTCGCGCGCGCGCGCGCGCGTGTGTGTGTGTGTCCACGCACGCGCGTTTCTACACACAGGAGGAGGAGGAGTACCATAACCTATAAGGTCGTAGGGGAGCGAGGCGTCAGAGACCTCACTTCTCTAGGGCCAGCATATTGAGGGCGGCGCCCATCTCCTCTCCCTCGCTACTTTACCTTCCCTGACCCTAAAGAGGGCAGGTACCCATTTACAGCTGGGTGAACTGGGGGAACTGTACTGAAGCCAAGGCGCGCAAACAGTCACCCATCCAACTGGTAACCACGCTCGATGCTGCTTAACTTGGCTGGAGGAAAGCAGTGCTCCAACCACTGAGCTATCCCGTCCCCCTCTACACACAACTGATTCTAAAACCAAAAACAAAACAAAAAACTGGACGGGGACACAAAAAACAAAAACAAAACTATACGCGCACACTGAATAATACCAAGAAATCTTTTCAGACTTCACAAGTTGGTAATAATAATAATAATAACAACAACACAACACAACAACAATATTAAATGGAAATTGTATAGCGCTATATCTTGCAAAGACAAATCAGAAATCGAACACTTTTCTTTAGTCAGACAACTTCTGCCTCGCCTACTTATTATTATTGTGTGATTCATCCATAGCCTATTTTCCTCCTTCCCCTCCACTCCTCTCCTGTGTCTCCATTGGCTCCTTTCCCCCCCCCCCCTCCCCTCTCCTTCCCCCCCCTCTCCACCCCCCCCCCCCCCCCCCCTTCTCCTCCTCCTCCCCCACACCCACCTCCACACACACACTTTTTACCTCCGGAGTCTTTTTGCCTTTTCCACGATGTCCCTCAAAACAACCACCTCTCTTCTGTGGATCATTCCTGTGCTGTGCTGTGCCTTGAAGCCAGTCTGTGCAATACAGCATACATACATATATATATATATATTATATATATATATATATATATATATATATATATATATATATATATATATTATATATATATATATATATTATACCGCAGTGCACAACTTCGCACGCATGCATAGCCTACAGCTCTCACACTGTTCGAAGAATGCTACCAGGTTTTACTTCTGTTTCTGTTTTACTTGTTTGTTTTGCTTTTATATAATTATAGACTAGTGGGGGGGGGGGGGGGGGGGGGGTATGTACAGACACCATATACACGCTTAAAATGCGCGCGTGCGCACACAGAGACATACGGACACAGAGACAGACAGACAGACAGACACGCGAGCACACACATACACATACATACACACACACTGGTTGTTGTTTTCTTTTGGGGGGGTTCTAATTTTAAGTTTTGCTTTTGTTTGTGTGCATTCTTTGTGCCGGAAAAGTTCATTAACCCTTTTAGTTTAATATCCACCAAGCAAATAAGTACAGTGTGTGTGTGTGTGTGTGTGTGTGTGTGTGTGTGTGTGTGTGTGTGTGTGTGTGTGTGTGTGTGATAGTGTGTGTGTGTGTATGTGTGTGTAGGTGTGCGTGTGTGAGGCGCAGGTCTGCGTGCGCGCGCGTGTGTGTTTGTGGAGGCGCGCGCGCGCGCGCGCGCGCGCGTGTGTGTGTGTGTGTGTGAGAGAGAGAGGGGGAGGAGAGGAGAGAGGAGAGAAGAGAGAGAGAGAGAGAGAGAGAGAGAGAGAGAGAGAACAAACAAAATAAGTGAGCACACAAGCATACACAACATAAAAGAACTGACAGGCAGAGGATAAAAATATATTAAAAAAAACAAAAAAAACAACAAGAGACAGAGAGAGGGTGAGAGAGAGGGGGGAGAGAGGGGGAGGGTGAGAGGGGGCAGAGAGAGGGGGGAGAGAGAGAAACTCGAAATGGTTTATTCAGTACAGTCTATGGCCCCTTATAGAAAGGGGTACAATACACCAGTTTCAAAGCCAAACAGTGGCCAGGTGTTTCAAATCTTATTCTGTAAACATGTCATTTTCAATATAGAGATCAACATAAAGCACAAAATATTTGTTGACAGCAAATGGTTTGGTTTAGGTAACCTGAAAAAGAAAATCTTCAGTTTTGATTAGATTCACTCCAGTTGTGTCATCTATCAACTTTACACAAATCAGTAGATAACAAAATAACATTATTATACGTTTACCTGTGTCTTGATATACATACAGCGACCATGATCTTCACCAGCACATTTACCAAGTTAGAATGCATACATTCAGATTAATACACATATTCATGATATATTTGCCATTCTTTCATGTTACATAATCCTCAGGGCATCTATTCCCAAAACATGACGTATCTGCAATACTAAAACAATGAGAATCTTTATCTATGATATCTGGAACAATATTTGCAGTCCGTTTATTGAAATCTTCATTCATCAATACAGGCAAATTTGAAAACTCTTACATCTTATCGGCAACTCTATTTCAGACATAAGCATACGGCTATCAACGTTAAAATGACGATTTTTCTGATTGTAAGTAAACATGAATACATGACACAGTCATCCTATGCCAAACCTAGGTGACCTTTCGATATGATAGCAGATGTTTTATTCATTTCCTATACTGTTAAAGTTCCTTCTTGATTCAACAAATTATCATCCTGAACCTTCTTTCCTTAATGAACTAAATAGCTAGCTGGTGTATGATACACTGTATAGCTGTAAGAAAAACAACAACAAGAACACATTCAACTATAACATTTTCCACAACAGTTTTCACCCAGTATCTGGTACCAAACATCATATTAATATAACAAAGCTTTTTTCTTTGGTCATTTATCTTTGACACCGGGGTTCAATCCTGATTTTGATCTCTCTCTCTCTCTCTCTCTCTCTCTCTCTTCTCTCTCTCTCTCTCTCTCTCTCTCTCTCTCTCTCTCTCTCTCTCTCTCTCTCTCTCTCTTTCTGGCTCTCTCTCTTTCTCACGTGTGGGCATGCGCACGCGCGCACACACACACACACTTAGTATAATCATTACGAAATTTGTTCTTAGATAGATGGCTTGATGAAAAAAAGCAAATGCATTGCTTATTCAATGTACCATCTGGAAATAAAATTTTGACTTGACTTGACACGCGCGGGCGCGGCACTATCACGTTCAGAATTATTTTTGCTTATATATATCAGTTTATTTTTAAACTTCTGCATTTGAATTTGAATTTGAAAAGCCAGAAAACAGGAGCTGATTCACACACTTGACTGAGCACTGACTTGCTGCCAGCCTTGACACAGTCACTGTGTCAGCAGCCTGTGTGACAAGCCCAGCACAAAAGCAGTGCAGTTTACACATGAAGGGACTGGATAATGCGGCAAGCCACAGCAGGCAGGAGAACCGGCATACAGTGGACCCTCATGAAGCAGCTGGAAGACCTGGACTTCGCAGATGACATCAGCCTTCTCTCCCACAGGCAACAAGACGCACAAGAGAAGCTTTGTCGTGTTGCTGACGAAGCTGAAAAGACTGGCCTCCAAATCAACATCGGGAAGACGGAGATCATGAGGGTGAACAACAAAACACATGACCCAGTGCGACTGCAGCAAGAAACCATCAAAGAAGTCAGCAAGTTTATTTACCTGGGCAGTGTCGTCAGTAAAGATGGGGGAACAGATGAAGACATCAAGTGCCGAATCAACAAAGCCCGTCACGCCTTCAACACCCTTCGGCCAATTTGGAGGTCAACAGCCCTCTCATTTCAAAATAAGCTTCGGATCTACAACACCAATGTCAAATCGGTCCTACTTTATGGCTCAGAAACCTGGCGGGTAACAAAAACCAACACCCACAAACTCCAGTCTTTTACCAACAAATGCCTCAGATACATCCTCAACATCAGGTGGCCGGAAGTCATATCCAACAAACAACTGTGGGACAGGACCAGACAAACCCCAATTGAGTCCACCATTAAACAAAGGAAGTGGGGATGGATCGGCCATACACTCCGCAAGCCTGCGTCAAATGTCACCAGACAGGCCCTTGACTGGAATCCACAAGGGAAGCGGAAAGTTGGTCGACCAAAGCAGACCTGGCGCAGAAGTGTTGACGAAGAAACAAAGGCAGCCGGAATGACATGGGCCGAGCTGAAGAGGATCTCCCAAAACCGAGTTCGTTGGAGGGGTGTTGTTGCAGCCCTATGTTCCCCAAGGAACCAAGAGGCATAAGTCAAAAGTAAGTCAAGTTACACATGAAGGAGGGGGGGGGGGGGGAATTTAATGTAGGCGGTGCCTGACTTTCATTTGTTCCCTCTGACTGAAAAACAGAAATTCTAGACAAACACAGAGACAGGCAGTGTGGCATGCCCTAAGTTCTGAAGCAGGCCAGCCAGAATGCTAAGCCCTGCTCGGAAGACTTGGACTTTCGTCCAGATAGAATTTCTTACCCTCAATAACAAAATAGATCAAATACCATAAAAACCCTTTTCCCATCTTTCCTGGCATCCTTTAAATGAGGAACAAGTTTCCTCCTAATTTCATGCACACGTGGGGTGAAGTCTTCTCCAATGAAGACATTGCTTCCAGTAGTTTGCGTTTAGCCTTCAGAATCATCTCCTTATCCCTGTAGAATGCACATCTGCCTATGATAGGGGAGTTAGGGTTTCTATTTAGATGATGGTTCTTGTCAAACCCCATGTAACAACTCAGTCCTTGTTTGTCAGTCAGTTTGTCTTTAACCAGTCCTTCACAGTCATCACGAGTTTCATTGTCCAGTCTTGGTATGCCATAGAAAAGGATGTTGTTTCTTTTAGAATGCCCTTCTAAGTCATCAGTCTTTAATTCCAGCTGTTCCACTTTTTCACACAATTTTTCGTTTTTCTCTTTCAATCTTTTATTTTCTTATTTCACATCATAAACAGTATCTTTCAAGGAAGCCATAAAACTCAGAATTCCTGAACATGTCTCTTTGACTTGCCTCAGCTCTTCCTCCAGTTCTTTAAACATGGAGGTCAGCTCCTGCAGGTTTGCAGCCACGTCCTTCAGTGTAGGCTCCCGACTTGTCCTCTTAGGAGTTGATGAAGCGGAACCAGCACCAGAGTTCAGCTGGGTTTGGCGCAGACTGTCCTTCCTTCTACTGGGTCCAGGGTTCAGCTCCACATCGCCACACCGATGCAGAAAAACGCCTAGGTACAAATAGGTGAGGAGCAAACCTACCGTAGAACCATCATGCAACCTGCCCAACTTCAATATTGCAATGTACAATGATTTTTCTAGCATTGCATGTGGAGACACCAATGTGATGAAAGAGGCCACAAAGCAGCCACACATGGCCCTGAAACTTAAAGCCACCTCTGGCATGATGTCTGCCAGTCACTTCACAGGCTTGGGTAAAGGCACAGGAATGTAAAATTAAATTGCAGTCAGCTCAGTAACAGGGAGCTCAGTTAGGGCCAATAGCTGTTGACATTTCACCTGCCGGAAGTGATCTTCCGGAGAGAGAGAGAGAGAGAGAGAGAGAAACAAACAAATACGTGTGCACACAAGCATACACGATATATAGGATCAAGAGATCTCAAAAAACAAATCCAGAGAAAGAAAGAGAGAGAGAGGTGGGAGAGAGAGGGGGGGGGGGGGGGACAGACAGAGAGAGAGAGAAAGGGACAGAGAGTGGGTAGAGAAAGAGAAAGGGACAGAGAGTGGGTAGAGAGACAGAGAGAGAGAGACAGAGAGAGATAGAGAAAAATAGGGGGGGGGGGGGGGGGGGGGGGGGGAGAGAGAGAGAGAAGTGAGTCTGCTGCAGAGGTGGTCAGGCAGGCAGGGGTCCTCAACTGTCTGTCTAGCAGCAGACACATAAACCACAAAAGGCTTCGGGTACATGAGGGAATGGGGGGGGGGGGGGGGGGGGGGGGGGGGGGATGGAGGGGGGGGGGGGGGCAAAGAAAATCAGAAAAAAAACATAACAAAACAAGACTAACACAACAACAAAGAAAGAAATCAGATCACGAACATTCACAATATCAAAACCTTAGGGTAAGGAGGAAGGGTAGGGTGGGGTGGGGTGATGGGGATATGATGTGTGTGTGTGTTGTGTGTGTGTGTGTGTGTTGTGTGTGTGTGTGTGTGTGTGTGTGTGTGTGTGTGTGTGTTGTGTGTGTTGTGTTGTTGGTGGTGTCGTGTGTGGTGTTGTTGCTTGTGTCGTGTCGTGCTGCTGCTGTTGCTGTTGTTGTTGTTGTTGTTGTTGTTGTTGTTGTTGTTGTTGTTGTTGTTTTGTTGGTTGTTGTTATTGTTGTTGTTGTGTGGGTGGGACGGAGTGCTCGAAGATGCCAGAGCAGAAATTGCTTTTGTGAATCCTGCACTGCTAGTTGTGCTAAAGAATGTCACTTCAACATCAATTGACCTTTGTGGTGGGTTTTTTTTTTTTATCAATACTGGCCTCATCATTGAATTAAACACGAATGCTCGTCAAATCTTACTCTGTGTACGAATGGTTCAGACGCTTAAATCTTCATAATAAAAACAGCAAAAATAAACTACAACAACAAAATCCACGAACTGAAGTAGCCACTAAAGGAAAAAAAAAAAAAAACCTCTCACACTTTCGTCAATGAAAAATGTTGTAGCAAGCTGTCTTCAAGGTATTGTTGTCTCACGCCGGGGTGAAGTGAAGACGTTTCTAATGACAAGATGGATCTCTTTACCAGGCAAGCTCCTCCACATCATTCCTATGATGCCAGTTGTGCTAGTGTGAAAGTTCATGTAGCCTACCCCTGGAAGGGGTGTTTTAGTTCTTGGAATAAATCTGGAATCTGTGATAGTAGCACTGCCGCTCTCACAATTCTTTCAGATTTTATCAGGAATGCTGCAGGCACACTTACAGTTGAACGCCTGACCAGTTCCTAAAGATGCTCAAGAATTCTCATGGTCAGTATAACTGTAACAGCGTTTGATGATTAAAAGAAATTAGAATAAATAAATAATAATGATAAACAACAAATAAAAATGATAATAATGATGATGACAATAATGATGATATGATGAGGAGGAGAGGAGGAGGAGAGGAGGAGGAGGAGGAGGAGGAGGAGGAGGAGAAGAAGAAGAAGAAGAAGAAGAAGAAGAAAAGAAGAAGAAGAAGAAGAAGAAGAAAAGAAGAAGAAGAAGAAGAAGAATACAACCCCTAGTTACCATTCTTCTCAGTCTTTGATTATCATGTATATCTTTACAGTTCAGATATACTAAAGGGTTAATCACTTGTTAAGGAACTTCGCAACAAACTTTATTTAGAAGAAAACGGTAAAGAAGAAGAAGAAGAAGAAGAAGAAAGAGAAGAAGAAGAAGAAGAAGAAGAAGAACAACAACAACAACAACAAGAACAAGAAGAACAAGAAGAAGGAAGAAGAAGAAAAGAAGAAGAAGAAAAGAAGAAGAAGAAGAAGAAGAAGAAGAAGAAGAAGAAGAAGAAGAAGAAGAAGAAGAAGAAGAAGAAGAAGAGTTCACAGCACTTGAAGAAATCAGACTACTGTGAATCCTTTTCATTGCTAGAGCACCCAGCTCATTGACAGGGAGCTCAGTGGTACAAATCTGGCTGGGTGCTAGTCCTTCAGCTTACCATCCTGTACCTCTAGGGTACACTTGGAACGATCGATGGCACTTGCTCCCCACTGGGATCTTATTGGTTTTCTGCTTACTTCTGTAACAGTGCAGGTAGTTTCGTTTCTGCAGTTCGATCCTGCCTTCCATTGCTCTGGTTTCCTAAAGGCAAAGCTCGATTTAGTCATGCTACTTCAGGAATGTTTTTGTTTGGTTTGGTCTTCTGTGGGATTTGCCCCCCATACCCCCCCTCTCCCTCCCCCGGCCCCCCCCCCCCCCCCCCCCCCCCCCCCCCCACCCCCTTAACTGTTTTCCTTTTTTCTCAGTTTCTTGTTCCTTTTTCCTCTGTCCCTTTTACACAAATGCCATAAAGCTTCTCAACACACACACACACACATATACACACACATATACACACACACACATACACACACACACACACACACACACACACACAACACACACAAACACACCACACACACACACACACATCAGGCCAGCCTCTTTTCCTGGGGTTTACCCCCTTCTCCTATTCAGTCTGCATTCACATCAGGGTTAATTAAACACACACACACTCACGCACACGCACACGCACACACACACACACAACAACACAACACAACACACACACAAAACACAACACAACACAACACAACAGTGTTCAAAAGAGAGCTGAACACTCAGCAGTCCTGTTCCACCCACTTTCCTTCACGTCCACCCATGTCCTCCTTCTAGCAATATACCTCCTTCACACCCGTCCTCCCCCCCCCCCCCCCACCCCCCCCCCCCCCCCCCATCTCCCCTCACCTGGAGTGGAGTCTCTATACCCTTTACCCTTCTCCCTTGCCGTCCAAGGCATAAATTTTGTTCTAGAGGCCTGACGTTTCTGATCTCACTGAAGTGCCTCAAACTTGAGATTCACCAGTCAACTGAGATTGAAATGAATGAAGTCCCCTCTGCGAACTCCGGCAGAACATCTTGAGCACACGTGAAAACTATGTTTCCCCCTATTGGAAAAGTAGGCCATTTGTGCCGGTGAGAACGGATGACAAACTATACAAAACTGCATGCACACGGGGACTGGATGTCATAAAAAAGAAAAGAAAAAGCACACCCTAGACATAAAAGAATGAAGGAATAAAGCAAGCGAGCAAGAGAGCGCACCCACCCACACACACACCCACACACACACGACATAAAAGAATGAAGAATAAAGCAAGGGAGTGGGCCTACCCCCCCACCCCCCCCCCTCCCCTCCCCCCCCCCCCCCCCCCCCCCCCCCCCCATGCCCCGGCCAGTCAATCCTTTCATCTGGGTCTGTTTCAATCTGGTTTTTCTTTCCT
>CM054135.1:57665593-57670593 GCA_028751875.1 Rapana venosa
TGAGGACGGTGTTAAAATTCTTGACAGTGTCTTCCTTTTTTTTTTTTAATTGTTATTATTAATTTTTAGGATTGAGTTTATGTGTATCTGTTTTATAAGAAAAGCAACAACAACAACAATCATAGAGATGAAGAGGTGTTTCAGCCTGGGTGGAAAAAAACCCAATGAAGTAGAAAGGAATTTTTATGGCATATAAGATAGTAAATTCCGAAAACGATGTGCACAGAAGTGTTTGAATTAACGCCTCCTACCCGATACATCGAATGTCCCGGGAATAGACCTAATGGGAAAAGTCTTAGAAGTAAAGTGTTTATTTGAAACTTGGCTAAACTAAACACTACCACCTCCAGCAGATAATAACAGTATGTATGTATGTTAGTCCGTCGTTTTCGACGATGACCTCCAAAACAGCAGAGGAGGCAGCTGCTGTTTCGGAAACTGGGCAGAAATTTGATTATAGTGGAGATGCCTTGCCCACAGTACATCCCCACTCTCTCGGCCAAGTGGGCATAAGGACAGTCAGCGTTGGAGATGCTCTCCAAAGGCCAACTAGCTAGCCCCCAGGGCTGCAGCACGTGTGATATGGAGGAGAAATATTCACGCAGTTTCAAAGCGCCGTGTGCACAAAACCCTGGGGGGCAAAATGTTCATCCTCCATTTGGCTCGGGGATCGGAGTGCCGAGGTTCCTTCACCAAAGGGGACATTTTGTGCTCGCCACTGGTTTTCCCCTGCATTAAAGCAGCCACATTCCGCCTGTGGGAATGGATGTCTACACACGACACCACCAGTGTGCGTTCACTTTGATTTTTGACATCCCTTCCTACTCTTCCGAAAGGCGGAATGGGTTTTAACGTGTATGCAGGGTGTTTTGCATGCGCTTGCATACGGGACCTGGGTGGATCGGTGGTCTAGAGGTAACGCGCATGTCTAGAAAGCGGAAAGTCCGGGTCGGGTGTGTGCGTGGTTCGTATCCCGTTTGGGCCCGAAATTTTCCCCCATCCATTAGACCATGAGTGGTGGTCTGGGTGCTAGTCTTTCGGATGAGACGATAAACCGAGGCCCCGTGTGTTACACAACATTTTCAGCGCACGTAAAAGAACCCACGGCAACAAGAGAGTTGTCCCTGGCAAAATTCTTAGAAAAAAGCCACTCTGATAGGGAAACAAATACAGTTGCAGACCAAAAGAAAAAAAAATGGGGTGGCGACGCGCTCTCCCCGGGGAGAGCAGCCCGAATTTCACGCAAAGAAATCTCGTGACTTAAAGTGTTATAAATAAAATAAAGTAAATAAATAAAAAATAAATATATTTTATAGTCTCATCTAAAGGACTTTCGGGGGGAGTGGAGTCAGTACTGACGGTAACTCCAGGGAGACACTCTCCTTGAATGGGGGTTTCGGTTGTGGCTCGAACGCAACAACGTGTATACTCCACCTCCTGATTTGGGGAATGATTTTCAGAGAGAAAGATAAGGTCAGTGAAGTCAGATCATTTTATGGGTTGTTGTTTTTTTTTAACAGGAAACAGCAATAGTTATTAAAAGATGTGCAGGTGGAACTGTGTAATGATACACACATAGTATGTATTGATATCGAAGGTGAATCATCATTGACGTGAGAAGAGTGCCTTTGGGCCGATTTTCTCTCTTTCCTACTTTCATGTGCTCAATTGCATTTTTTAAAAATTATGATCTTGTTGCCCAGCCCTTCACACACACACACACACACACACACACACACCACACACACCACACACACACACAACACACACACAAACAACACACACACCACCTTTTAAAGTTCTTTGCTAAGAATTGGGGGGGAGGGGGGGGGGGTGCACGCAAAAAAGAAAGAACACATGTAAAAAGTAGAAAACAAGAGAAAAAGTAGCCAATACGTATCAGTCAATCAACCAATCAATCAACAAATCAATCAATCTCGATAGATCATGGAACAAAGTCTATCAGAATGCATGCTGCAACACATGTATACCTAATAACGCGTTACCATCTGGGTGTTGTGTTCTCAGATAGCCAACAGATCGACAGTAACTGGATCATGTGACTATTGCGCTCGCAATCTGACCACCCGGGTTCGATTCCCCGTTCAAGGTGATATTTTCCCCTGGAGTTAACATCAGTGCCGACTCCACTCTCACTCTCCCAAAAGTCCTTCGGATGAGACTATAAACCGAAGCCCCGTGTGCAAAACGCACGCTGAACATCTTGCGCACACGTTAAATCCTACTCCGCTTTTCGTAAGAGTTGGCCATTGTGTGCCGGTGGGAACAGATGATAGAATTTTAAAACCGCATGCACACGGGGACAGGATGTAAAGAAGCACATAAGTGGTTATTCCATTATCCTCGATATAAAAGAATAAAATAAACATAGAAAAAGTAGCTTTTATCATACAGCAGTTCCCCCTCTAATGCAAACAAGTCGATACTCGTCAGGCTCTCTCCAGACTGTGTACCTTTCACCACCGCTCTCACCTTACTCCCACCACCCCCCCCCCCCTAGCAGAAACGTACAGTCGTCTACCTTTTACCACCGCTCTCACCTTACTCCCCCCCCCCCCCCCCCCCCCCCCCCCCCCCCCCCCCCCCCCCCCCCCCCCTCCACCTCCCCCCCCCCCCCCCCCCCCCCCCCCCACTCTCCACCTTACCCACCCCTCACCTTACTCTTCGCCTTACAGTCAGCAGTAGTCTTTCTTTTCAGTCAGCATTCAGCCGGAAAGTACTAGACTGTAACCTGAGCAGCATGGAAGAAAGTTAAAGAGAGCCTATGCCGCAATTTATATTAATTTGTTGGATGATGGTGGTTTTCGTCAGCTGTAAAATATAAACTAGCTTTTCTGAAGGTTGAATTTATCCTGTTATCTGAAACAGTTCCTATTTCTTTTCTTGGGGTTTTTATTTAGATGTTCTTTTGCTCAGTCTCAACACCATTCATATAAAAAACAATTTTTAGCATTTTTTTCTGAACTATATTATCAACTTTTCTTTTTCTCTTTCCAAAGTTGTTTTCAAGAACGTTGCTTTTTTTTTTTACAAATCCATGATCATACCTAAGCTCAACAACTTCATCTACCTGTGGATATTTGTCTGCAGACATAATTAAGAAAGCTCAACAACTACATCTACCTGTGGATATTTGTCTGCAGACATAATTAAGAAAGCTCAACAACGACATCTACCTGTGGATATTTGTCCGCAGACATAATTAAGAAAGCTCAACAACGACATCTACCTGTGGATATTTGTCTGCAGACATAATTAAGAAAGCTCAACAACGACATCTACCTGTGGATATTTGTCTGCAGACATAATTAAGACAGATCAACAACGACATCTACCTGTGGATGTTTGTCTTCAGACATAATTAAGACAGATCAACAACTACATATACCTGTGGATAATTATGTGTCAAGAGAGATGATAAAGATCCACATCTGTGAATATTTGTCAAAAGCATATACATAACCAAGATCAACAGCTCACGTCTTTCTGTAATTTCTTTTTGTCTACATGTAATCTTAGTAAAGATCAACAACGACATCTACCTGTGAATATAATCATATACACACACATGATTAATATCAACAACGACATCTACCTGTGAATATACTCGTATACACACACATGATTAATATCAACAACTGCATCTACCTGTGAATATACTCGTACACACAACAACACACACACACACCACACACACACACACACACACACACACACACACACACACACACACACACACGATTAATATCAACAACGACATCTACCTGTGAATATACTCGTGTACACACACATGATTAATATCAACAACGACATCTACCTGTGAATATACTCGTATACACACACACATGATTAATATCAACAACGACATCTACCTGTGAATATACTCGTTTACACACACACATGATTAATATCAACAACGACATCTACCTGTGAATATACTCGTATACACACACACATGATTAATATCAACAACGACATCTACCTGTGAATATACTAGTATATACACACATGATTTATATTAACAACTGCATCTACCTGTGAATATACTCGTACACACACATGATTAATATCAACAACGACATCTACCTGTGAATATACTCGTATACAAACACATGATTAATATCAACAACTGCATCCAGCTGAGAGATACTTGTCTAGAAAAAGAAATAACACCAATACAGTGTATCTACCTGTGAATATTTGCCTGCAAACAGAAATAATAGATGTATATACCTGTGAATATTTGTCTCCAGAGAGAAATAAGATCTATAAAATATACCTACCTGTGAATGTTTGCCTACAAAAACAAAAGAATGTGTACCTAGATCTACCTGTGGATATTTGTCTCCAGACAGAAATAAGGTCTATAAAATATGTCTGCCTGTGAATATTTGTCTACAAACACAAATAAAAGAATGTGTACCTAGATCTACCTGTGGATATTTGTCTCCAGACAGAAATAAGATCTATAAAATATATCTACCTGTGAATGTTTGTCTACAAACAGAAATAATAGAATGTATAGACCTACCTGTGAATATTTGTCTCCAGACAGAAATAAGATCTATAAAATATATCTACCTGCGAATATGTGCCTACAAACAGAAAGAAAAGAATGTGTACCTAGATCTACCTGTGGATATTTGTCTCCGAACAGAAATAAGATTTATAGAATGTATCTACCTGTGCATATTTGTCTCCAAACAGAAATTAGATCTATAGAATGTATCTACCTGTGCATATTTGTCTCCAAACAGAAATTAGATGTATAGAATGTATCTACCTTTGAATATTTGTCTACAAACTGAAATAACAGCAATAAAAACAAATATACTTACCTGTGAATATTTGTCTAATGTGTGTGTGTGTGTGTGTGTGTGTGTGTGTGTGTGTGTGTGTGTGTGTGTGTGTGTGTGTGTGTGTGTGTGTGTGTGTGTGTGTGTGACCAGGGGAACAGCAGGCAGCAGAAGTCACCATGA
>CM054135.1:57675593-57693093 GCA_028751875.1 Rapana venosa
TTCCCAGTCTTTATCTTCTATCATTCTATACCCACTTCCCAGTCTTGTTCTTCCTTCTGCCATTCTATACCCACTTCCCAGTCTTGTTCTTCCTTCTGCCATTCTATACCCACTTCCCAGTCTTGTTCTTCCTTCTATCATTCTATACCCACTTCCCAGTCTTGTTCTTCTCTCCTATCATTCTATACCCAGTTCTCAGTCTTGTTCTTCCTTCTATCATTCTATACCCACTTTCCAGTCTTATCTTTATATCATTCTATCCCACTTCCCAGTCTTGTCCTTCTATCATTCTATACCCACTTCCCAGTCTTGTTCTTCCCCCATATCAGTCTATACCCACTTCCCAGTCTTTTTCTCCCCTCCTATCATTCTATACCCACTTCCCAGTCTTGTTCTTCCTTCTATCATTCTATACCCACTTCCCAGTCTTGTTCTTCCTTCCCATCATTCTATACCCACTTCCCAGTCTTGTTCTTCCCCTATATCATTCTATACACACTTCTGAATCTTGTTCTTCTTTCTATCATTCTATACCCACTTCCCAGTCTTGTTCTTTCTTCTATCATTCTATACCCACTTCCCAGTCTTGTCCTTCTATCATTCTATACGATTTCTCAGTCTGGTTGTTTTTTTTCCTTCCTACTAAACTCATCTCTATATCTTGTTCTCTCTTCTCCCTACAACACGTCTCAATCTTTTTTCCCCTATGTCCTATATTCTGCTCTCAGTCTTGTTTTTCCTGTTGTCTGTATCCGGTTTATATCCCTCTTCAATCCTTTTTTTCCCCCTTCCTATCTGTATCCGTTTTTCATTCTCGATCTTCCCTCCTGCCTATATATCCATTTACTTCCTATTTCCATTTCTCATTTCCTATCTTCTCTCCTATCGACATCCGTTCCCCCCCTTCTTATAATATTGTTCATCTATCGTTCTCATTCTCCCCTCTTTTCTATATCCATTTTTCATTCTCGTGTTACCCCCTTCCTCATCTACATATCCATTTCTCATTCTCGCTCTTCCTTCCCATTTACATCCGTTTCTCACTCTTGGTCTTCCTTCCTGTCTACGTAACCATTGTTTGTCCATTACTGTTTTCCCTTCTATCTCTCTCTACCCAAGGTCTATTTCTCGTTCCTTCCTCTGAGTGGTACTATTATATTATGTCCAGGTTGTCATTCAATCTTCTGTTTTTATTATACTGCAGCTGGATCAGGCACCTTCGGGGCTGTGGTGTTCGCACAGAACACGGAGGTCTTCACTCAGTCCATCATGGGCTATCAGCTGTCCTCCTTCGGATGGGCCTTCTACGTCTTCTGTGCCGGGGTGGGCGTGCTGGGCCTGGTCTCCTTCGTGGCCTGCTTCGCGTCTCCGGAGCACCACAACGCTGTGGGAGGCATGGTGATCAACCAGCCGCCCCCTACCCACGTCATGGTCATCAGCCCCTCCGGCCCCCCAAGAGGCTCCTGTCCCCATGCAGCCCCACAGCGCTTTCTAGGTCAGCGTCATCATCAAACACCCCCACACAGAACTAACTCTAGGGCTCTGGCGAGTGGATCTGGTCTGGTGGTCCAACTCTGAGGTCTGAGAAATGCTCTTGGAAGGTCTGAACATGGGTTTGGGTCTGGTCTTGGCTTTGGGTGAGGGACGATTGGACGATCTGGTTGTCTGGGGCGCTAGAGATCTGGTGTGGTGATCTGGTTTGGGTCTTTTTTGAGATCAGATCTGATGATTTGGTGGTTGTATTAGGGTTCTGGACTTTGTGAAGGAAGTCTATCTTAGGGGTTGCCATCTTAGCTGTGCGGATCTTATCTGATGGCTTTGGTCGGATGCTACGGACTGGAGTTAAGATCTGGTTGAAGTGCTAGAGATATGTTCTCAAGGTGTTGGCGAGGGTCTGAGAGCTGCTCTGATTGAGTGTAGTAGTCTGTTGAAGATAAGAACAGAAAAAAAGGAAGAAGCCACAGGTAGTACCCATAGTCCATAATTATAGTCAGTTGCCTTGTCGTGTTTTATCATGGTGTATTATTCTCATTCTGTGATAAATTTCTATTCGGATTGTGTAATCCCCGTGATATGTATGACTAGTTATAAATCATTTTCGAGAGTTTATTTTAAATGCTTTTTTTGTGTGTGGGGGGGGGGGGGAGGGGGGAATTTTTTTTCTTGTTTTTTTGTTTGTTTGGATTTTTTTGCTTTGCTTTTGTGTGTTACTAATCAGTTATTGGTCCTAAACTATTTTAGTGGATGTTGTATACAGATCTGGCCGCCAACTTCAAGGTTGTAGATTTTTTTTCATCTATGTAAATGTGATTTTTTTTTTAAAGTTTTTTTTCCTCTCATCTTTTATTAGTCTCTGCATTCTTTGTCACAATGCAGGCTTATTTTGTTTGTTCCTTTAAACAGATAAAGAACTCCAACTTACGTGGCTTTTGTCTTTGTTCTAAACCAACTGTTCATGTTTGTTTAGACTGGGGGCTTTTTTGTTGTTGTTGTATTATCCGTATTTTGGTGTGAACATTGGAAAGTGGTCGCTGTCTTTTAAATCATTTTAGAGGTGCTGTGTCTTAGTATCAGCGAGTGCTGATGATGTTTTGTTCAGAGTATTTGTGTACATCCTCTAAACTGCTGAAATGCGTTGTGCACTCCTCCAGTATTTGATCTGTTTGCATCACGAGATCGTTGTTTACATATGTGACATTAGGTGGTGTAAAATCATTTCATGGAAACTTTTTTTATTCTGCAATATCGCAGAACAATAACTGTCTTGATCAAACTCTGCTTTTTTTTCATTAAGAGGTTTCTTTAACCTGTAAAACCTGTCACCTTGATCAGTTTATGCAGATCAACTTATTCGGTGGTTTGTTTGTTTGTTTTTTAACTGTTCAAGAATGCAGCAACACCTGTTTGTGCCCTTACTGTATTTTGTTGAAGTTTCAGACAGTTGAATATACATGCGCGCGCGCGCGCACGCACACACACACACACACACACACACACACACACAGATACATACATACATACATCCATACATCCATGCATCCATACATACATCCATACATACACACACACATACATACATATATACATACATACATACATACATCCATACATACATACATACATACATACATACATACATACATACATACATATCTATATATGGAAGAAGGAAATATGGAAGTCAAGGTCTGGGTTATATATTATGAGCATTATTTTTTTTTATATTTAAAGATCAAACAAGTGGTACTGGAAAAAAAAATAATGCAAATTAAAGAAGATGATATATCAAACATAGTCATACAGATTGTATTCACGTCGACTCAACTCCTTTTTCCTCGTCAAATTAGTATCTAAATTCTGCAAGGCATTCAACATTAACTAATTCGTCTTTAAATTATGTCAATGTTATGCTTTGTTCAAGTGCGCTGGGGTTAGGCAGAGAATGAATCAACCACCAACAGAAGTCTGTAGAAAACTGTTGGTCGTGTGGTTGTTGCCCTTTAATGTAAAAACAAAAACTGAATGAAACTTAACGACGTAAATGTTCAGCACAATTCACATAAAAAATACTGTTTTGTTTTTCATACTTCAATGTATACACGCATGCTAACACCCACTTTTAGTTTTACTGATATGAAAAAGATATAAATCATTAAAACTAGAACATAATTTTTTTAATGAATCAGAGGGACAAGAAAATCAGGCAAAATCTAACGCAGCGTACCTAATACAAACAGCTGTAGTACTTGGTACAAACCATAGTTGTTGTTTTGGGTTTGTTTGGTTTGTTGTTTGTTGTTTTTCAATCTATAGGCTGGCAAAGTAAGCAACAATAGGTTCAACAGGAGTTGATGTTTGTATAATATCTTTATACGACCATCATTATCTTAAACTTTGCATGTCTGAGCGTTCAACGACGACAAAGAAGGAGAAGGAGAAGAAATGGAAGAATTTGATGATGATGATGATGATGATGATGATGATGAAGAAGAAGACTTTGAATAGTAAGAGAGACATAGTCAGAGAGACAGACAAAGTCACAGGCAGAAAAGAGACAGAGACAAATAAGCAGACAGACAGATATAGACAGATAGATATAGACAGGGGTTGTTATATTGTTACAACTAGGGCTAATCATCCTGTTTACTTGTGTCCACATAATTCATGCACACGTATAACACATCCTCTCTCTCTCTCTCTCTCTCTCTCTCTCTCTCTCTCTCTCTCTCTCTCTCTCTCCTCTCTCTCTCTCTCTCTCGCTTGCAATGTGGTCACTTAGAAAAAAAAAATCTCCAACTTTAAACGTGAATAACATCGAAGACATCCTAAAGTTTGATATTACATTCCAGTCTGACTTCCTCCTCCCTCCAGTGTGTGATAGTTTCGATATCAATGTACTGTTGTAACTCACACTGAGTCACTTGTATTGCGTTGCAGTTTTCTTTCTCATTAAAAGGATGTATCGCACGCTGTGTGTGTGTGTGTGTGTGTGTGTGTGTGTGTGTGTGTGTGTGTGTGTGTGTGGTGTGTGTGTGTGTGTGTGTGTGTGTGTGTGTGTGTGTGTGTGTGTGTGAACATTACCGTGGTCCACTTACGAAAGTCCAAACATAGAGAGGGTGAAGAGTTAGTTATTATACTTTTATTTAGATGTTCTTTTTCTTTCGAGGATAATGAAATAAGCACTCATGAATATTTTTACATCTAGTCCCCGCGTGTATGCAGATTTGTAAATTTTACCATCCGTCCCCATCGGCACACGATGGCCTTCTCTTCAAAAAAGTGCTTATTCCATTATCCTCGATATAAAAGAATAAATAAATAAATAAAAAGCGGAACGGGTTTTTAACGTGTGCGCAAGATGTTCTGCGTGCGTTCGCACACGGGGCCTTGGTTTATAGTCTCCTCCAAAGCACTTTTAGGGGGAGTGGAGTCTGCACTGATGTTAACTCCAGGGAAAAATATTCCCTTGAACGGGAATCGAACCCGGGTCGTCAGATTGCCAGCGCAATGTTCTAACCGCTAGGCTATCCCGTCTCCCTGTTGTGTGTGTGTGTGTGTGTGTGTGTGTTGTGTGTGTGTGTGTGTGTGTGTGTGTGTGTGTGTGTGTGTGTGTGTGTGTGTGTGTGTGTGTGTGTGTGTGTGTGTGTGTGTTGTGTGTGTGTGTGTGTGTGTGTGTGCGTGCGTGCGTGCGTGCGTGCGTGCGTGCGTGCGTGCGTGCGTGCGTGCGTGCGTGCGTGCGTGCGTGCGTGCGTGCGTGCGTGCGTGCGTGCGTGCGTGCGTGCGTGCGTGCGTGCGTGCGTGCGTGCGTGCGTGCGTGCGTGCGTGCGTGCGTGTGTGAATAACAATAACAACAGAACGATAACTTTAATTCAGTTTTTGCAGGCCATATGGCCCATAGGAACAACAACAGTTAATCATGTACTTTCATGTAAGGTGAACACCCTTACTTCTGATATCGTAACATTTAGTAAGAAATCATCCAAGTTTAAACATCAAACTAGGTTTAGTGTTCATACAAAGAAGCTGCTGTCTGTGTGTGTGTGTGTGTGTGCGTGCGTGCGTGCGTGATGGTGCTCCACTTGTGAAGGAGGAGTTTTGGTGGTGAGGGTGAAGAGTTAGGGTGGTGATGAATGCGTTGCTTTCATAACTTAAAACAAAGGAAGGAGGACCCCTTATTCCTGGGGTTTTTCCTGTCCGTTCACGTTGCGTGATAGTGTCTTTGCTAAAGGAAAGGAGGCGTAACAGGATGAATAGAGTGCATTGTGCTCTCGCATACCTCGCTGTATTGTATAAACTAGATCCTGAGAAAAGCGGGCTAGATGATGAAGTTTAGACAGCAAGTAGCATTCATTACCTTCGTTAACACTCTCTTCAAACATTATCAGCGTCATCGTCGACGTTGTCGTTGTCGTCATTGTCGTTGTCGTCATCATCATCGTCACCGTCGTCATGTCATATGTTGTTATTATCATTATCGACATAGCTTATATTCATTATCTTTGTCGTCGTCAATATCGTTGTCGGCGTCATAATCATCGTCGCTATGGCTGTTGCTGTCACCATCACGACCGTCATCTAATTTGTCGTCATCATCATCATCATTACCATCAGCTGCAGTGTCACTTATCGTCATAAAAGTCGTCAGCATCGTTGTCCTCGTCATTTTCAGCAGCAGAAACAGCAGCACAGTAGTTATCATCTTCATTATATCATCACCACCACCACCACCACCACTACCACACCATCATTATCACCATCATCATCATATCATTATTTTTGTAATTATCATCATCATCTTCTTAATCTTCATCATCATTATTATCATTATCATCACCATCATCATCATTATTATTATTATTATTATGATTATTATTATCATCATTATTATCATCATCGTCGTCGTCGTTGCCATCGTCGTCTTCATCACTAGTAGCGGTGGCAGTGATGGTGGCGGTGGTCTTCTTCTCTTTCTTCTTTGTGTCATAAGTTGTTCTTATTCTTGTTCTGGCTCTTGTGGTCTTGTAGCCTACATTGTCCTTCAAAGTTTCAAGTTGTGTTCTTGTTGTCCAAGTTGCCATCGCTCGAGCTGATGCTGTTCAAGATGATGTGATGTATCAAAAGTTTGTGTTGTGTGTATGGTTGGTTTGTGTGTTTGTTTTGGGGGGTTTGGTTTGTTGGGTTGGGTGTTGTTGGTTTTTTATTGGTCGTTCAATGTGTTGGTTTGTGTCATCCATACTCAAACCCTTCGTTTGGGAGTTACATGGTCTGAACGATTGCATTGCTGCTGTCTTCAGTGAATGAATTGACAGCACCGCTCCTTTATCATTCTTGTTTTTGTCTGTTCTTAATTTTCTTTAGCCCTTCCTCCCCCCCCCCCCCCCCCCCTCTCCTGCCCCCCCCCCTTATTGTTTCTCCTAATAATGTCAGTTTCATCAAGATCTTTTGCATGTGCCTGTATCCGCGTGTTAGGCTAGTCGGAGAGCGTGTTTTGTGGATTTTTCATTGCAAGGATGGGGGGGGGGGGGGGGGGGGGGGAAGAGAGAGAGAGAGAGAGAGAGAGAGTATAAAGTTGGGGTGTTTTGACTTCTTTTTTTTTTTTGGTGAGGGGGCGTGTGTCTATTTTGGTGGAGGTGTGGGTGGGGTGGGGGGGGGGGGGGGTTATGAGACGGCAGAAGAGACATAGTGTTATCATAATGCAAAACGATGTCTTCCCTTTCCTATCGCTGTCTGCCCCTCACGCCCCCCCTCCCCCCCCACACCCACCACCACCACCACCCAGATCGACCCACCTCCACCCTTTCCTTCCTTTTTTTCCGTTTACGGCCGAGGTGGTGGTTTTTCAACACACACACACACACCTCGTTGACACATCTCTTTCCTTGAGGGCTAATTGTTGGTTTTATTAGTAAGACTTCCTCATGCACCACTGCAGTGAATGTAGCGATTTAAAGCCACTGTCCCTACGCACTCGAAAAGGACTATGGTTCTTTGATTTAAAGTCTTTTCACTGTAAGCGATCTTAGGACTCTGTGTGTGTGTGTGTGAATGTGTGTGTGTACTTGTGTGTGTGTGTGTGTGTACTTGTGTGTGTGTGTGTGTGTGGGGTGTACTTGTGTGTGTGTTCTTCAGTTTAACGTCTATTCACATTTAGTGATTGTGTGTGTGTGTGTGTGTGTGTGTGTGTGTGTGTTGAAAAGCAGCAGAGAAGAATGTGGTGGTGTGTGTGTTTATACCAAACTTAGTGGATAGCTGACTGATGAGCCGTTCTTCGGATCTGGTTTTCAACACACACACACACACACACACACACACACACACAGATAAATACATTATGTGTGTGTCTGTGTGTGTGTGTGTGTCTGTGTGTGTGTCTGTGTGTCTGTGTGTGTGTGTGCGTGTGTGTGTGTGTGTGTGTGTGTTTTGAAAGGCAGCAGAGAAGAATATAACTGTGTGTGTGTCTGTGTTAAAAAGCCACAGAGAAGAATGTATATTATATAACTCTGTGTGTGTGTGTGTGTGTGTGTGTGTGTGTGTGTGTGTGTGTGTGTGTGTGTGTGTTGAAAAGCAGCAGAGAAGAAGAATATAAAACATGGGAGAAACAACGACCCAGGAAGACCACAAATTATACTACAGTGGAAAACAGGATAAACATGAACACGGCGTGGGGTTTCTCGTTCACAAAGACACCGTGAACACCGTCATGAGCTGTCAGCCTGTGTCCAGCAGACTTATTACCATCCGCCTGAGAGCAACCCCCTTTAACATAACTATAGTACAGGCATACGCCCCTACATCAGACTGCACAGATGAAGCCGTAGAAGAATTTTATGACCAGCTACAAGAGGTTCTGAATCAAACTCCCAAGAAAGACATCCTCGTTGTGCAAGGTGACTGAACGCCAAGGTAGGAGAAGATGCATGGAAAGACTGGGAGGGCGTTTGTGGCCACATTGTAATAACCAAACAAATGAAAGAGGCTTGAGACTCCTGGAGTTTGCCAGTAACAACCACCTCCAGTTAGTGAATACACTTGGCCCACACAAAAATCCAGAAAATGGACATGGCATAGCCCAAATGGAGAACACCACAACCAAATAGATTACATCATGGTGAAAAACGGTTTCAGTCTAGCGTTAACATCGCACAGACACGAAGTTTTCCACGAGCAGACATAGGAGTGATCATGATCTTGTGATGATGACTTTCCGACTACGTCTAAAGAAAATCCACAAGCGGAACAACATCAGGATCAAATTTGACCTCGAAAAGCTGAAGGACCCAGAGGTATTAGAAATTTTTCAAGCAAGGATAGGTGGAAAGTTTGCAGCACTCACTGTGATAGACTCAGACATAGATACACTGACGAATAGTTTCAATACAACAGTGACTGTAACAGCAAGCGAGCTTCTTGGCAAACACCGACCAGTCAAAAAACCATGGGTCACACCTAACATCCTACAACTATGCGACAAGCGTAGAGAGTTGAAGAAAAAAGAAAAATGAAACAAAAGAAAGAGCAGAACAATATAGGGCAGTCAACAAAAGA
The DNA here is from genome assembly GCA_028751875.1 of Rapana venosa. Taxonomy (NCBI): domain Eukaryota; kingdom Metazoa; phylum Mollusca; class Gastropoda; order Neogastropoda; family Muricidae; genus Rapana; species Rapana venosa. The sequence continues at coordinate 57,684,639 of CM054135.1, forward strand.
ATCAGGAAGTCCATGACAGAGGCAAAAGAGAAATGGATCGGTGAACAGTGCCAAGACATTGAAGAGAACATCAAGAAAAACAATAGCAAGAAAGCATATCAGCTGGTGAAAGACCTGACTAGCACAAAACAGAGAAAAGGTTTAACAATCCAAGACAAAAATGGGAAGTGTCTCACTGACGACCAGGATATTCTGAACAGATGGACAGAATATTGCTCCGACCTGTATAACTATAGAACCGCAGGAGATCCAGAAGTCCTTAATGTACCCGCAAGCAAAGACACAGACAGTCACCCTATCCTCCGAGAAGAAGTGGAAACAGCAGTCAGATCGCTGAAAAAGGGGAAGTCAGCAGGGGCTGACAACATTCCAGCTGAGTTGGTTCAAGCTGGAGGGGAGCCATGATCAGCGCCCTACTAAGAATCTGCAACAAGATCTGGCAGACAGGAAAATGGCCAACACCATGGACACAGTCACTCATCATCACCCTCCCCAAGAAAGGAAATCTACAACAATGCCATAATTACCGCACAATCAGCCTCATATGCCACCCAAGCAAGGTCATGCTGCAGATAATATTGAATAGACTGAAGCCACAAGCAGAGACCATCATTGCTGAGGAACAAGCAGGTTTCAGAGCAGGGCGCAGCACAACAAACAGATATTCAACCTCAGAATACTATGTGAGCGGTACCTTCAACATCAACAAGACCTTTAACCACTATTTATCGATTTTAAGAAGGCATTTGACAGGGTGTGGCATGCAGCTTTGTGGCAACCATAATTTGTACAGCATCAATGCAAACCTGATCAGAGTCATCAAACACTGTACAGCGAGGCCACCATGCGTGTACTACAACAACAACATTGGAGAATGGTTTCGAACAACAGTTGGAGTAAGGCAGGGCTGTCTACTCTCACCCACTCTTTCAACATCTTCCTTGAAAAAATCATGGCTGATGCACTGGAACATCATAAAGGACAGTCACATTGGGGGCAGAAACGATCACAAACCCCCGCTTCGCAGATGACATTGATGGAATAGCAGGATCAGAAAAAGAGCTTGCCAGCCTAACAGAACACTTGAATAAGGCCTCTAAAACATACGGCAGGGAAATCAGTGCAGAAAAAACCAAACTGATGACTAATAACACCAACGGCATTAGCACTGATATCAGGGTTAATGACCAGAAGCGGGAAACAGTTCAAACCTCAGTACCTGGGAGCCATTGTATCAGACCAGGATCCAAGCCAGAAGTAGTATGCAGGACTGCACAGACAATAACAGCTTTGTCAAAACTAAAACACCATCTGGGGAGATAAAAATATCTCACTTATCTCCAAGATCAGGCTAATGCGCTACCTTTCATATCCATATTTCTGTATGCCGTGAATCATGGACCCGACTGCAGATTTGGAGAGAAGCGTACAGGCAGTGGAGATGATGCTTTCGGAGACTCCTTTGGGATCTCCACAAAGACACATAAGCAACGAAAGCGTGCATAACAGAATCCAGCAAACCATTGGACCCATGAGAACCTTCTAACGATCGTGAAAAAAAACGTAAACTTAAATGGTATGGGCATGTCACAAGATCCAAAGGACTTGCAAAGACAGTTTGCAAGGCACTGTCCAAGGAGGAAGAAAAGAGCAGACCAAGGAAAGCTGGAGGATAACATCACGAATGGACAGGCCTAGAACACAACAAAACCCTGAGAAAGGCAGAACAGAGAGAGGAATGGAGGAACTGGGTTTTTCTGTCTTTTAGGGTGCCCCCACGGTAGGCAGCTAGGGGGCAGATTTTAATATATATATATATATATATATATATTATAATATATAATATATAATATATATAATATATAAAATATATATAACTCTGTGTGTGTGTGTGTGTTGAAAAGCAGCAGAGAAGAATATATATAACTCTCTGTGTGTGCGCAGGTAAATTATTGAGGACGCCTGTGTCTTTTCTCTCATAACTCTACTAGCCTACAGAAGGAGCCTTCACAAAATGTACAGCCCTGAAGGTCAGGCCAATCAGATCCTAAACCCATCAGTCTTCTGTTTGTTTGTTTGTGTGTTTAATTGAAGTCTAACCCTAAACCTGGCGCCTCAAGTGTCAGCTTGAACCCCATCATTTGAAATTAATACCTGGTGTCCTGTTTTCTCAAAGGGATGGCTCCCATGCCCTGTCTTTAAATGAAGTCCTTCGGATGAGACTATAAACCGAGGCCCCGTGTGCGAACGCATGCAGAACATCTTGCGCACACGTTATATCCTGTTCCGCTGTTCGAAAGAGTAGGCCACTGTGTGCCGGTGGGAACAGATGACATTTTTTTTAAACCGCATACACACGCATAAATAAAAAAAAATTTAAATTTTTAATGTCATCTGAGCGCTTTGATTTGTTGCCTTACGAGATTCAGCGCTATATAAATTCCATACATTATTATTATTATTATTATTATTATTATTATTATTAATTCCTTGTAAGCTAACTGAATCAAGACGTTCAACTTGCGCCCACACCTTCGAAAAGTAAGTTGAAAACTATTTTATAGACTGCTTTGCACGTTGGGTTTTTTGTTTTGTTTTTTATTTTTATATCATTGAACATGAAAACACGACTCAAGATAATGGCGATAAAACAATATTACATACAAACTCGTCATGACCGCTAATGTAAAACAGGTAGGCTATATACTCCCTAACTTTATGGACAAAATCTGGGTTGGTTTGTGTTGGGTTGTTGTTGTGGTGGTTTTTTTACACGATCCAGATGCTCACAAAGACAATAAGAACTGTCAGATTTGGAATCAGTTGTCTTGAAATTCGTGATTGGACAGGGAAGGACTTCAGTGTCACCCAGGCACTCGCCCACGACCGCGCTAAGTGGAGCCAGCTGGTCCACCGTTCGTCCACCATGCAGCGCCCCTACGACCCTGGCGGGTTACGGGACCAGTGAACAGTGAGTGTCTTGAAATTCGCAGCAGATTTAGGCATTGGCAGCCCACCTGGTGAAGGAGAGGAGATGGTCAGTTTGCACAGGACGTGTCCAGACCCGGGGAGCAGTTCTTATCTCCCCTGGGCCTGTCTGCTTGAGGGCAACAGCCACTTTAGGCCTTGACACTGCCGTCCTCCAGCCAGTCAGTCAGTGCTACTCACCGGCCAGTTGATGCCCATGTCACCAGCACAAGCCTGTGTCAGCCTCGGGCACGTGGTTGAATGTTCAGAACTGGCAAGGACCTCCATGTCACACACATTCAGATCTTTCCTGTAGCAGTTGGTCCTTTTCAACACTGACAGGTATGAACGAACTTGTTCAAAATGGCCTTCTCAGTCACAAGGTTGGAAAGGATCTTGTATCCACAACTTACCTTCTGCAAAGGTTTATGTTCCCCCGAGTCTATGTTCCCCCATGTCAAGTGCTTTTGCATGTTCTATGTTTCTCTAAGCCTAAGGTGGCCCTATTCCCCAAACCCCTCCTCCACCAGCCTACACCCCAGCCACAATTTAGTCTATGTTTTGGGGGGGCAATAATGCGTCCCCATCTTCTGTTACCTCATGTACTGTCACTTCATATCGTGCCATTGTATCAGTGATCTAACATCACCTTTCACTGGTCTGGTTGGGTTGCGTAACATGGCATTGTTTGGTGTCACCTCAAGTCACATGATCTCGTGTGGTGTCACATCGAGCTAGGTCACATCGTGACACAAGATGTCTTCTAATGCTGCTCCAGGGATCTTCATGCTTCATGTCAAGTCACACTCAGTCATATATATATATATATATATATATATATATATATATATATATATATATATATATATATATACCACACAAAATGAAAGCATAACAACCAGCATAATAAATGTTCCCCAATATTCGGCTTTCGCCTTCCTCAGGGGGGGGGTTTTATTATGACGTGATGGAATGACGTCAATCTCAATTTTACATCATTGTGAAATTTTCGTATGACATTTTAAATTGAACACCATACTGAGACGATGTTAGAGAAGAGAGAGAGAGAGAGAGAGAGAGAGAGAGAGAGAGAGAGAGAGAGATAGGGGGGGGGGGATATATATATATATATATATCTTCGCATTTCTATTTCTATCTAAAGAAACAGGGTGAGAGGTCTAGCATAAGACTGGTTTGCAGCCAGCAACCCAGTGAGATGGATCGTTTTCTTACGTTTATACCGAGTAGTTTATTTATTTATTTATTATGTATTTGTTCTTTTATATCGAGGATAATGGAATAAGCCCTCATGTGCTTTTTTACATCCAGTCCCTGTGTGTATGCGGTTTTGTCAATTTTGCCATCTGTTCCCACGGCACACAATGGCCCACTCTTCCGAAAAGCGGAACAGAATTTAATGTGTGTGCAAGATGTTCTGCGTGCGTTCTCACACGGGACCTCGGTTTATAGTCTCATCCGAAGGACTTTTGGGGAGAGGGGAGTCCGCACTGATGTTAACTCCAGGGGGGAAATCCCATTTAAAACCAGTTGACCTCAATCCTGGGTATCTCTTAAGTGCTGGGTTCGAATCTCGGCGACAGCTTCTGGTAAATTCAGGGTGGGAATTGTAATGATCTCCCAGGTCAACTTAAAAATGCAGACCTGCAAGTGCCCTTTTTTCGACCTTTCGAGCGTATACACATACAGATCAACTAATGCACGTGTATGACCCTGTCATTCGTGTCAGCGTCCCGAACGGACGTACTCAGCATGCACCTTGTATAAAAAATTTAAAAAAACAACGAGCTGCTCTGGAGTGGGAATCATGTGTTGGCTGAGGCCCGTGGGCAGACCTCCGAAAGAGCCAGAAGACCGCGTACTGGGCAGGCACCCCTACCCGTTAGGGGAACGCAGAGAAGAGAAGAACATCCTTGAGGTTAAAGTTCCATAGTGCCTAAATCAGAACCTCCACTGGGGATTTAATAGAATCTCAACAACAACAACGGGGAGAGGAGGGGTCGGTCAAATGGAGAGGGGAATACTAAGGCAGCTGTTGTTGTTGTTGTTGGTGGTGGTGGTGGTGGTGGTGGTGCTGTTGTTGTTGTTGTAAAGTCCTTCGGATGAGACTATAAACCGAGGCCCCGTGTGCGAACGCATGCAGAACATCTTGCGCATACGTTAAATCCTGTTCTGCTTTTCGAAAAAAGTAGGCTATTGTGTGCCGGTGGGAACAGATGACAAAATTGACAAAACCGCATACACACGGGGACTGGATGTAAAAAAAAAAGCACATGAGTGCTTATTCCATTATCCTCGATATTTTTTTTTTAAGTCACCTGAGCGCTTTGATTTGTTGCTTTACAAGATTCAGTGCTATATAAATTCCATACATTATTATTATTATTATTATTATTGTTGTTGTTGTTGTTGTTGTTGTAGAGCAGTCTTTGAAGAGAATGGTGAATGGTTGTATTGGGGTTGGGGGATGGGGGTTGGGGGGAGGGGGGGTTGGAATGGTGTTTTTACTTTACATTTAAAAAAACAACAACTTTGTTGAGTGATTCTTGTTGGTATCCTTTTAATTCCTTCAGTGCTGTGCCATTATTATTTTTGAAGACCTTCTTCTTCTTCTTCTTGCCTTTGTTACCTTATTTCTTGCTTGGTTGTTTTTTTTCCGTTTTGATGATGCAGATGTTACGAAACAACAATATCATCAGCAGCAACAACAACAACAACAACATTAACGACGATGATACCCAAGAAGCCCGAAACAACAAAACCCAACCCACCATTCTTTTTTTTTCTTTTTTCTTTTTTAAATCCAAAATTCAAACTTTTATCGCCAGCCCTACATCATACCTTGCCTGTCAGCCATGACTGTCGTCGCTACAGGTCAGGTCACAGTGACATGACCTGAGGTGGTTGCAGCTGTGAGGATGAAATACAGGAATGAATACACTGGCTGTAGTAGTAGGCCTAATGTTAATGTTGGTAGGCGGCGCTATGTTGCTCAGCTCACTGCTAGGGCCTAGGGGAACTCCAGTACACAACACAATAGTCTTTGAAACTGCCTTCTTGAACCTCGTGGGGTGTTTTTGTTATCATTATTTTATGTATAGTGCCCCCCCCCCCCCACCTTTCCACCCCAGCACACCCACCATCACCCCCACCCTCACCCTTTTTCGTCTCCCCCCCCACCACCACCTTTCCACCCCAGCACACCCACCATCACCCCCACCACCACCACCACCACTTCCGACTCCTGCTCTTCTTGAGGGTGTTTTTGTTGTTGTTGTTGTTGTTGTTGTGTGTGTGTGTGTGTGTGTGTGTGTGTGTGTGTGTGTGTGTGTGTGTGTGTGTGTGTGTGTTAACATTGTACAAAAGGGTTGATATCCCCTAGCCACCTCCCCCCTCCCCCCCCCCCTTCCATCAATAGTTTCTAACCTGGTCAACATACTCTCCCCCCCCCCCCCCCCCCCCTCTCCTCCTCCTCTCTCCTCTCTCTCTCTCTCTCTCTCTCTTGGGGAGGGATAGCCTGGTGGTTAGAGTGATGCATTCGTGATCTGCTGACCCGGGTTCGAATCTCGTTTAAGAGGATTTTTTTTTTCCTCTGGAGTTAACATCAGTGCAGACTCCACTCTCTCCAAAAGTCTTTGGGATGAGTCTATGAACCAAGGTTCCGAGTGCGAGCGCACGCAGAACATCTTGCGCACACGTTAAAACCCGTTCCGCTTTTCTGAAGAGTAGACCGTTGTGTGCCGGTGGGAACGGATGACAAAATTGGCAAAACTGCATACACACGGGGACTGGATGAAAAAAGCACATGAATACTTATTCCATTATCCTCGAAATGAACAAATGAATAAATAAATATATATGAATAAATAAATAAATCTCTCTTTCTCTCTACTCCAAGATCACATCATACAAAGTAGGCTTAGATTTGTCATTTAAGTGGATGGGAGAAAGACGATGAAGTAAAGTACATTCTGTTTCCTGTTGCTCTGCCTTCAATAGACTTAGACAGCCGTTTATCCCAGCCAAACATGATCAACAACCATGTCTGTTTAAGCTAAGTTGGTTGATGGTATCTTCAAGGCATACCGATGTTTGGAATTTTTTAAAATCTTTTTTCTCTTGCATAAAGTATTTAAGCTGCAAGATACTGCAACGTCACACATGATTGTTTTTTCAACATGCTGTTATTAACCGCAATTGGTGCATTGTTTTTGTTATGTTCTTTCCTCGAGTGTTATTGTACTTTCGTTCACCAACCCTTTTCACGAAGGGCGATGGCCTAAACATGAATAAATTATCCGAATCCGATTCCGATTCTCTTTACAAGATCTTTTAATAAATGTAATGATTATTGAACAGCATAATCAGAGACCAGACAAAATAACAACGTGCACTGGCGAGTGTAAACGGGAACACTGGAACACTGCTTATTGTTTTGTCAGAAGCTTCGTGGTTTCTTACCCCAAAAACTTTTTAACACAAAAATGCTTCTGAGGAAAATGTAGATGTAATTCTGTCGGATGAAAACATTCGTTTTGCTATTTCGAAATCTCTTGTACATAGCCCAGTTTTCGCGTTTCTTTTAAGTTCTTTGATATTATTTTCTCTATTTCCATTTTTAGACTGATGTTTGAATACCAATTTGTTACATGACTCTCTTTCCTTTTGTCTTCTATTGTTTTTGCTATAGATCCTTTTCCCCGTCCAATATCACTTATTGTGAACAGACGTTAAATACAAGAACGAACCAACGGGATGTCAATTCGAGGTCTCTAGCCTATTGAAAAACACACATCGTCACATAGTGAGTAGACCTACTATCCCAAACTCCAACTCTAACGGCAAGATACTGCAGAATGGTAAAAGCTTGCCCTGTTGATATACTGTATATAGTAGTCTATAGTAGTTTAGATTGCGTAGTTTATAGTAGTTTAGATTGCGTAGTTTAGAGTTGTTTTGATTACATAGTTTATAGTAGTTTAGATTAGGTAGTTTATAGAAGTTTAGATTACGTAGTTTATAGAAGTTTAGATTATGTAGTTTGTAGTAGTTTACATTATAGTAGTTTAGATTACATAGTTTGTAGTAGTTTAGATTACGTAATTTGTTGCAGTTTAGATTACGTTTGTTTTGCTAGTTGTTCCCCCTGACAGAGGTAGCGGGAGTGTGAGCTGTCAAGATGGCGTATGCATCAGCATCTCAATAATAAACCTGTATCCCCTCACGGGGACGGGATAGCTCAGTGGTCAGAGCACTTGCTTTCCCCCAGCCTTAGTTAAGCAGCGTCAAACGTAGTTACCACTTGGATGAGTGACCGTTTGCACGCCTTGGCTTCAGTCCAGTTCCCCCAGTTCACCCAGCTGTAAATGGGTACCTGCCTCCTTAGGGTCAGGGAAAGTAAATCAGCGAGGGAGAGGAGATGGGCGCCGCCCTCAATATGCTGGCCTCTAGAGAAGTAAGGTCTCTGACG
>CM054135.1:57698093-57730675 GCA_028751875.1 Rapana venosa
TATATATATATATAGAGAGAGAGAGAGAGAGAGAGAGAGAGAGAGAGAGAGAGAGAGGGAGAGATGGATGGATGGATGGATGGATGGATGATAGATAGATAGATAGATAGATAGATAGATAGATAGATAGATAGATAGATAGATAGATAGATAGATAGATAGATAGATAGATAGATAGATAGATAGATAGATAGATAGAAGCAAATCAGACTCATACAATATAGGTCAAACTTTCAGATGTGGAAAGGAACTTCCTTTTAATTTGAGAAAAAAAATAATGATCACAATGACATCAACCAGGGTTGCTACTTATGTCACAAAACACAGTAACCCCCCCCCCCCCCCCCCCCCCCCCCCCCCCCCCCCCCCCCCCCCCCCCCTCTTTCCCCTTTAAAAAAAATTCCATCTACTTTTGATTATTTTTTTCTTGTAAAAATAAGATACGGTGCCCTGATTTATACACAAATCATCTCCATAAACTGTCATCTGAACCTCTTGAACATTATAAACATTCGGCGAGTACAAAATATGTACGTTTTAGTTTTATACCAAGTCTTTTTTTTTTTTTTTAAATCAAAATACATTGTGGCACTTTTTTTTTGGAAACACTGCTGTATGACAAAGAACTTGGATATGCTCCGGTAAACGGCTACAAAGTAAACACTGTCAAAACACAGAAAAGGACAAAAGGCAAACATACACACACACACACACACACACACACACACACACACAACACTATAAATATATATATATTAATATAAATATTATATTGATTATAATCCAAGCCCCTCCCCTTCATCCATCCACACGCTCCAAAGCAATACAAAACAACAACAAAAAGAACTGAGAATGGTAGTGTTGTAGTTGTTAGAGTGCTCATGCACTTTGAGCACTTAAAGGATAACCCGGTATGCCTGCAGGTAGGCTACGGACTGTCTCAACTACACAACCTGTGAATCATTGTGAACCAGCAGTTCTACACACTGATGAGAAGTACTGTGTGTGTTGTTGTGTATTCTTTTGTAAGGTCGTATAAAGGACAGCCGTGCTCCACCTTCAGAGGATTCAAATTCTTTGATATACAATTCAGGTTGTTCTGCCAGGGTGTTATTATGGACGAAAACACTCTCAACATATCATTCCAAAAGGTAACAACATTGTAAGGAAGGCGTTTGCACTTTATTTGCTTTAATCACTGATAAGGACTTTGGTCTGAAGCATGAAATATAACAATTTAGAGCGACTATCAAAAGCAAAAACCAACCCTAAAACCCAACGACACAAACAAACCAAAACTGTGCAAAATAATTATGCAGTCTTGCACGGACAATTTCAGTATTTAAACTGAACAAAACCTCTGAAACAATAATTATGTGGTTTCTTAAATCTTGCAATGCAGGTATTTACCACTGACCATAGCCATCGTTACTTCTGGTGTTATATGTGTTATGTTATATGTAGAATGAACTCAGGAAGGTTTAATTGCTGTGACCGACATGTACGTCAGATGTATTTGTGACTGGAATGTATACAGGATATAGATTTATAACCACCTTGATGATCTGAGATTATGAAGCCAAAGAGAACAGGGTCTAGCTTGGTGGAAAAAGTTCAAATTGTAGCAAAACATAACTTTGTCTGGTTATCAAAATTCTAAGATAATAACAAATTCAATAAAAAGCAGCACTTATCTGTATCAAGCTTGTTTTTTGTTGGTGCTTAATCTTACTTCACAACCTTGATGAAAGTCTGATAACTATCAGCTGTTAAATCTAGAGACGCCCTCAAGTTCTCGCTTCAACAGCAACAGAAGAAAGCAGGTCACATTGCAAGGCAAAAGGATAAGACGAACAAAAAGGTGCATCACAGAATGACAGGCAGCCAAGATACAGAGCTCTACAGAGCCCCTGGCAGACAGCCAAGATACAGAGCTCTACAGAGCCCCTGGCAGACAGCCAAGATACAGAGCTCTACAGAGCCCCTGGCAGACAGCCAAGATACAGAGCCCTACAGAGCCCCTGGCAGACAGCCAAGATACAGAGCCCCTGACAGACAGCCAAGATACAGAGCCCTACAGAGCCCCTGGCAGACAGCCAAGATACAGAGCCCCTGACAGACAGCCAAGATACAGAGCCCCTGACAGACAGCCAAGATACAGAGCTCTACAGAGCCCCTGACAGACAGCCAAGATACAGAGCTCTACAGAGCCCCTGACAGACAGCCAAGATACAGAGCCCCTGACAGACAGCCAAGATACAGAGCTCTACAGAGCCCCTGACAGACAGCCAAGATACAGAGCCCCTGACAGACAGCCAAGATACAGAGCCCCTGACAGACAGCCAAGATACAGAGCCCCTGACAGACAGCCAAGATACAGAGCTCTACAGAGCCCCTGACAGACAGCCAAGATACAGAGCCCCTGACAGACAGCCAAGATACAGAGCCCCTGACAGACAGCCAAGATACAGAGCCCCTGACAGACAGCCAAGATACAGAGCCCTACAGAGCCCCTGACAGACAGCCAAGATACAGAGCCCTACAGAGCCCCTGACAGACAGCCAAGATACAGAGCCCTACAGAGCCCCTGACAGACAGCCAAGATTCCGAGCCCCTGACAGACAGCCAAGATACAGAGCTCTACAGAGCCCCTGACAGACAGGCAGCCAGATGGCTATTTGACACCAAGAAGTACATGGGTGTGACGTGGCACTGAGAGGCACAAGACGGGAAGCGATGGAGGACTGCTATGGAGGGCTATATCCTGCAGTGGATGGACAATGCCTGGGTGCTTAATTAAAGCTGGCAAGTAATCAGAAACTACTGCACTTGCCCGTCAAAGTCAACGCTGAGCACAGCGGAGTACAGCTGCCTAGTCGATATGTAACTGCTCGGAAGGTCTTGACTTGAGCACAGCTGGTGATCATGTTTGATCTCTCTGTGGATTTCAACCTGCCCATCGCCATTTTCTGCTTGAAATCTCAACGTCATTAAATCATATTATTTTTTGTAACTGACCTTCATGGGGATGGTTCGAGTATTTTTGACTTTATATACATCTACCCCCAAACACCTCACATTGTATTGTATCATACTTCGGTTGTATTCATTCCTTGCTTATCGTTTGGTGAGGTGTTGAATAGCGTTTATTCACACTGCTAACACACTCCTCTCCCATTCAAAAGAACAGCAGCAATAGCCAGCCTACTTACCTCGGAATACATCTTGACAATGTTCTAGGTTGCACTTTCAAGCAGAAATGTAGATGGGTACGCGGAACACCACAGAGAGGTCAAAGGTGAGCAATGGAGGGACCCCCAGCACAGTCTGTCATTTCGCGGCACCAGGCAAACACAACAGCAGTTCCGTATCTGCTGTTCTCCGGCTGCCAAAGTTTATTTCAGAGAGGTAGTAGGGGGATCACAATTCTGACACTGAGGCATCTGCACAATTGCTCTTTTCCTATTGAGTCTGTCCTGCAATAGTCCCTGTTGTCTTGAGTAGAGCAGATCAGAGGGCTTGTCTGTTCTTCTCAGCAATCCTCAAGATGCCAACGGCTTCTCTTTTTTTTTTGTCAACTGGGAAACATTGTCCTGGAGATCCGGGTTCTGTTCATCCATTAGGACGTCTTTGGCGAAGTGTTGTTGCAGATGTCTAGGTTATTGTGATGCCAAAACAGCGTGCTGTTTGTAAAGGAATTAAAGAACCCTGTGACTGCTGGACAGTACTTGTGGGCATCTGATGACAGTGACCAGGTTGAAGTGGGAGTGAAGATGAGCACATCTACCTAGTTCATCATTTTCCACATGTTACATAGCGAGTAGTGCTAAAGAGGAACAGACGAATAATGGGTTGATGGGGTTCCTTATAAAATAGGGTTTGATCGTGGACAGAATGTTTTACCTTTACTTGATGTCATGTCTGTCTGCCTTTCATTGTACGAGTATAAAAATGGTGTCCTTCCATCAGGTGTCATATCTTAATAGATACTGAGTAGAAAGCTGGCGTTCATCCATTAGGTGTCATACATTTCTAAATAGTGAATAGAAAAAAATGGTGTCCATCCATTAGGTACCCTACCTTTCCAGACATCTTTTTTCAATATCATGAGTAAAAATGGGTTCTACTGAATTTTCTTTTACATTTTCAGTGGGTTGACATTAAACAAAGCATATAACTTGAAAGGAACAAAGTGTTGAAGCAGATGTCACAAGAATCAGAGAGAACAAATTGCCCTCTTGATGCAATCACTACTATTTCCTGCCAACTGGCCTGTATTCGGAATACCACACAAAACCCGAAGAACATACTTGCTATGTTTCATATCACAGTAAACACCACACAGATTAAACATTCTGAACGGGTAGACTGACACCTCAAGCTTTGTCTGCCAGAGGAAGACGACACAGAATCTCAGAGCTGACCTCTGCACCAGGCTGGCAGAAGATGGCTGGTTTGGGTAGAATGGCTGTTTGGTTTCTTGATTCTAAACTACCTGTGCTATAAATTGCTGCAGTGAAATGTGTAGGAAAAGACCAGAATGCCCCTGTGAAACACGACACAGGCTCCCGCCTGCTCTCTGGAATGTTCTTCTTTCCTGTGTGCATGCCTGGACTACCAGAACTGCGGCTCCAAACGAAGAATCCAAGCTAAAGAAACGAGGTGTCATCTTAACACTTCAACTAATCCATACACTGATCCTATCACCAATGGACCAGTGCGCAAACCATTCACATAGTGTACTTGTCCATGATGAACATCTGCTGACATCACTGAAGAGGAGGAAACTTAGCTGCTATACCCATGCCAGAGATCCAACCTCTTTGCCCAGCTAAACTATTTTCCAGAGAACTGCTGAGTGCGAGAGAGAGAGAGAGAGAGAGAGAGAGAGAGAGAGAGAGAGAGAGGAGAGAAGAGAGAGAGAGAGAGAGACAGACAGACAGACAGACAGACAGACAGACAGACAGACAGACAGAGACAGACAGACAGACAGACGGGCATGGACATGACAAAGGTGGACCTATATAGCAGAATGGTCAGGCAAACCATCCACGGGGATCCCAAATCAGGTTTCAACGTAATTAGAAACATCATAAATAAAGGGATTGGGTAAAGCACGTCTGTTCTTCAGGGCAATGCCCAAACTATGATGGCCAACAGGGGAAGGAGGAGATGGGTGTTGTGGATTGCTGCTGGGGTCTCTGCTGCTGATTTATCTGGGCCGTTTGTCGATGAAAGGGTGGGTTTAAGGGTCGGCTTTGTATCTCCAGGCCTGGTCTTATTGTTTCCTGCTGAGGGAAGGGCTGAGCCGCTGGTGAGCTTGGTGAGCTTGACGGTAACAGTAGGTGTAACCTGACTTGCTGAGGCCACGGTCGTTTTGTTTTGGGGTTGTGGCTCAGTTACCACCTGTTGTAGATTACTGTCTGTTGGCAAGACATTCGTGTCGTTTTTCTTTCTTGTGACAACCTGTTCAGAACTTGAGGTTTTGTTAGTTTCAGTCTCGCATACATGCAGCTTCAGTTGCACTGAGACAAGCAGGAGCATCAAGAGAAGCTGAGGCCGTGTCCAAGCCATTTGTTTGACCACGATGTTCGTTCAAGCGCGTAACACCTAGGCAGAGAAGACAAAATGGGAATGATTTCGTTTGTGGAATGTTTGAAGAACTTCTTCGAAAGTTTTGTCTTTTGTTTTTTTCGTTCCTCGGCTAGAGCTCCGAGTGTGGCAAGATTTGTGTATGCGATCATTTTGGCCCACCATTACAGTAGCCGCATTCCTATTTTAGGAGTGATGACTACATGAAACACCACTGTGCGTGCGTGTTTCAATATAGCTTTTGTTCATCCGTTCTTACCGGCTCAAATGGCCTACTCTTCCGAAAAGCAAAACGGGTTTTTTAATGTGTGCGCAAGATGTGCCTGCACTCTTCTCCTCCTCCTCCTCATCTTCCTCCTCCTTCTTCTTTTACTTCCTCCTCCTCCTCCTCCTCCTCTCTACTCTTTGTTCTTGACTTCCTTGTTTTCCTTTTTTATCTTTTTTTTTAAATTTTAGTTTTCATTCTTATGAATTTTCAATATCTATTTTCCAAAATATACCAACTTTTTCCTAAATATGGGATTTTTGTTTCTTTAAGTCAATCCCCTCACTCATAACAAACAAACAAAAAGCTCACGTTATGAATATGAAATACAAGATATTGAAATATCATAAAAGAAAATGCAAAATATTTACTTCATCAATATTATTTGTTTGGTTTTTTTAATCGAATATATAAAACAATGAAAGGCTAAAATAGAAAATAACGATGGAATGTGAAATACCTTCCAAAGCGGCAACTGGACAAAAAAAAACACCTGACGGTTTAGTTAACGGATGACTGTTCACTGTTGATGACGACAGGTCTTTACTATGACGTAACTACACCTCTTAGCTCATCACAGAACCGTTATGATTGGATAGCGCTCTCTCTCTCTCTCTCTCTCTCTCTCTCTCTCTCTCTCTCTCTCTTTTCTTCTTCTTCTTCTTCTTCTCCTTCTCCTCCTTCTTCTTCTTCTTTCTCGTGATGTTGAAGACTTAGTGTATGGACATGATGCTGTTGTGTAGGTGAAGTGTACCTTGTGTGAATAGGATGGTGTGCAATAGGTCCTTCTTTTTTTTTTAATTCTTTTTTTTTTTAATTAATGTGTTTCAAAATTAATGTTTATCTAAACATTTGCTTCTTTGTTTTATAGCCTACTTTTCCATGTATTATTATTTTCTCACATAACCAACGAAAAGTGAAAACCAGAATTAAAAACGCCATCGCACCATATGAAGACCTCCTAACTTCATTGGAAAAAAAACAACCGCAAACTGAAGTGGTACACGAACATCTGGACAGGTCAAGACTGTCCTACAGGGGACAGTACAAGGAGGGAGACGAAGAGACAGACAGAGAAAACATGGGAAGACAACATCAGAGAGTGGATTGGCCTTGAGTGGATCGACATAGGCCTATGGCGGAAAGCTGAGAACTGTGAGGAGTTGAGGAAGTTGATTGCAAAATCTTCAGTGGTGCCCCAATGGTCTAACAGACTATGGGACTGGTAATGGTGAAGGTGATATCATCATGATTTTTCCATCATATGTGTGAATCAGGACGCAGAATGTGTCATTATGTTTTGTACATGTTATACACAGTTTGTTGTTGATTATAGATATTGATTATAGATATTAAGACTGGGAAAAAACAATATTCAAGGCAGTGATTTAAAAAATTAAAATATCAAATGCTACAAGTAGGTACTTTGGTAGTTATGATGCCCCCTGTGTGTGTGTGTGTGTGTGTGTGTGTGTGTGTGTGTGTGTGTGTGTGTGTGTGTGTGTGTGTGTGTGTGTGTGTGTGTCTTTCAGTCACTCTCTTCAGTGCTAACAAAACAAAAACTTCCTCCTTCTTCTTCTTCTTCTTCTTGCTTCTTCTTCTTCTTCTTCACTACCTTCTTCTTTTTGCTTTTCTTTCTTTTCTTTATTTTACGTTTTTATTCAATATCAGTTTGCATTCTAATGGGTTGTGTGTTGTTGTTTTTTTTAAATAAAAATATAAAGAACTTGTCGACAAGTCATGCATTTTTTTTAATCAGAGATTTTTCTTTCTCAGGGAGAATCACCATTTCACTTAGAAGAAAAAGAAAAAAAAATCACAATAATAGTGTAAGATATAAAAAATACAAACTTACATCGACAAAATAAATTTAAAAAAACAACTCTCATACTCAATATATTTCATAAGGCATAGCAAAAATGAGATGCAAAATATGTAAATATGACGACGTTAAACGACTATGAAACATAAAATGACAATTACAACCACTGCAGAGAAGACAACTGACGGTTTGACGATGACGACAGAAGAGTGTATACGTCATAGCAGCTATTAGCTCATTACAGAAGGTTTGTGACGAGTGATCTGAAATCGCCGTCTTTAGGTTGTGTTCCGTTCAGTCCTTCACTCTATTTCTTTTCTTTTCTTTTCTTTTCTTTTAAATTTCTCTCTCTCTCTCTCTCTCTCTCCTCTCTCTCTCTCTCTCTCTCTCTCTCTCTCTCTCTCTCTCTCCAGCGGTTAGAACATTGCGCTCGCAATCTGACGATCCGGGTTCGATTCCCGTTCAAGGGGATATTTTCCCCTGGAGTTCACATCAGTGCACACTCCACTCTCCCCAAGTCCTTCGGATGAGACTATAAACCGAGGCCCAGTGTGCGATCGCACGCAGAACATCTTGCGCACACGTTAAATCCTGTTCTGCTTTTCGTAAGAGTAGGCCATTGTGTGCCGGTGGGAACAGATGACAGAATTTACAAAACCGCATACACACGGGGACTGGATGTAAAAAAGCACATGAGTGCTTATTCCTTTACCCTCGATATAATTTTTTTTTAAATAAATAAATCTCTCAGCCTTTCTTCTTCTTCTTCTTCTTCTTCTTCTTCTTCTTCTTCTTCTTCTTCTTTTCCTTTTCCTTTTCTCTTCTTCTTCTTCTTCGTCTTCTTCCTCTAGCTTTTGTCCTGTTTTCCTGTCTTTATTTTCTGTTTTCATTTCTGCCCAATTTTCACCATCATAAATTTTCAAGAAGACTTTTTTCACCGAATAAAAACGCCTTTTTTTCCCCTAATCATGAGCCCTTTTCTCTCACATAGTACTCTCACACTTCTAACAAGAACTAACATACATTAAGGTCTAAAATTATAAACTATCAAGTATAAAAGTTCAGCATTGCACACAGAAAAATCCTCATGACATGAATATAGCATGTAAATATTTTTTACGTATTATTTATATAACATACTAGTTTCAAACTACAAATTTACAACAATACAAAACTCATCACGAATATAAGATACTAGATATCCAAATACAAAGTATTTCAGATATTTTAGCGTAAAATATGAAATATTTGATAAGAAAATAATATAACATGAGTACGAACCAGACATTACCTGCTACAGCTGCAGTCTGGAGAGAAAACTGACAGTTTAACGGATGGCTATACACTGTTGATGACGACAGAGGGTTTATATACGTAACAGCATTGTAGAGGATTTACGATAACTCAGCTGAAATCAAGATCTCTGCGTTCCTCCCCCCATCCCCCCCCCCCCCCCCCCCCCCCCTCTCTCTCTCTCTCTCCCTCCTCTCTCCCCTCTCTCCCCCCCCCCCCCCTCTCTCTCTCTCTCTCTTCCCTCTCTCTCTCTCCCTCTCCCTCTCTCTCTCCCCCCCCTCTCTCTCTCCCTCTCTCTCTCTCTCTCTCTCTCTCCCTCTCTCCTCTCCCCCTCTCTCTCTCTCCTCTCTCTCTCTCTCTCTCTCTCTCTCTCTCCTCTCTCTCTCTCTCTCTCTCTCTCTCTCTCTCTCTCTCTCTCTCAATTAACTATGTTATTTGCATCTGAAAATTAGCAATTAACTATTTTGCCAACTTTGTTATGGAAGCATTTGAATTGAAAAGTGTAACGTATTAATTAATGGCAGTGCAAGTTTAGAGAAATAACATTAAGTTCATGTATTTGTTTTTTGTACTAATTGTTGAATATTATGTTGTAATTTACTGCTTATGTACACCCCAATGATATGGGCAATAGGCTTAATCGTTAAACCGTTGAAAGCTCTCCCTCCCTCCCTCTCTCTCTCTCTCTCTCGATCTCTCTCCCTCTGTGTGTGTGTGTGTGTGTGTGTGTGTGTGTGTGGTGTTGTGTGTTTTGTGTTTGTGATTGCTTTTGTTATGTTTCATTTTACACTGTTCTTGTTAAGTTTAGAACATGTTTTTGTTTTGAATCGATCACTTTTCACGTTTTTTAGCCCCTACCCCCCAACCCAACCCCCCCCCCCCCCCCTCCCCCCCCCAAGAAAAAGTACATTACACGCAAAGTAAGGTTGTCCTCTTGTGCTGTTTATTTCTGGCTGCTATGCAAGGGAATGAGACTGTAAACGCAGGCTGAGTACAGGATGTTCATCATTCTGCCATGTTTCGCTTTGGGTTTTTTCTGGGTTTTTTGTTTGTTTGTTTTTTTGCAATGTGGATTTTCTGGTGTGCATCTAGTCCGGACCTGTGGACTGTTTCCATGTCTCGTCATGTTTAGTCATGGCTGATAGCTCGGGATCACAAATCATAAATGGGGGACGGGGATAGCCTAGTGGTCAGAACATTGCGCTCGCAATCTGACGATCCGGGTTCGATTCCCCGTTCAAGGGGATATTTTCCCCTGGAGTTAACATCAGTGCACACTCCACTCTCCCTAAAAGTCCTTCGGATGAGACTATAAACCGAGGCCCCGTGTGCGATCGCACGCAGAACATCTTACGCACACGTTAAATCCTGTTCCGCTTTTCGTAAAAGTAGGCCATTGTGTGCCGGTGGGAACAGATGACAGAATTTACAAAACCGCATACACACGGGGACTGAATGTAAAAAAAAAAAGCACATGAGTGCTTATTCCATTATCGTCGATATAAAAGAATAAATAAAAATAAAAAATAAATAAATAAAATAAATCAATCGAAATGGCTGACGTCCTCAGTACGGCCACAGGTTACTTGCCCCTGGAAAGAAGGCTTCCTTGGTTACTAGAGCTGTAAGAACGAAGGTGGCAGGACGGTTAAGACGTTCACCTGCCTAACAAGTAAACCGCGAGGTTCTGGGTTCGATTCCCAATCTTGCCCTTCATTTCTTCCCAGTTTGACGAGAACATTTAACTGAATGTCAAAGACCTTCGGATGGGACTATAAACTGTTGATAACCTTGTGTGTGAAAGCACGCAGAGCATCTTGCACACACACGTTAAAAACCCGTTCCGCCTTTCGGAAGAGTAGGTTAATTCGTCCTGGTAGGAACGATTGACATTTTATTAAAACACGCACACACACCACACACACACACACACACACACCACCACGCACACACACACACATACAAACACACACACACGCACCACACATACACACACACACACACACACACATACACGCACGCACACACACGCACACACACATATACACACATACACACACGCACGCACGCATGCACGCACACAGATGTCGTGTTTAGACACCATCCTTGAAGTCGGAACGCGGCTACCTTAAATGGTGGTGGTAGTGTGGAGGCGAGGGGGGGGGGGGGGGGAGGCGATCGGTCGCATACGCAAAAATCTCACCATTGGTAACCCTCAGAACTGTAGCCGAGGAACGAAGAAAGACGAAATTATGGTTACTGCTCCATGTCATGCATGCTTTGTGCTGTGCATTAATGTTGCAGGGTGATGGGGGTGGAGGTGGTGGGTGTTGTGTTGTGTTGTGTTGTGTTGTGTTGCAGAGGCTTGATGAATGATGGCCACAGTCCTGACGAGCGCATAGCATAATAACCTGCACCGTCCTGATTTCGGAGTATGGCTGCCTATGTGGGGATAACGATAAAAACGAGAGAGAGAGAGGGGGGGGGGGGGGGAGGGGGGGGGGGGGGGGGGGGGGGGAAGAGAGATTGAAAAGAATCAATACAAGCAACTTTCTCGCCCAGTGTGTACTTTTACAAAATGATTCTCAGGTAGGATGAGAGTCAGAGTGCATATTTGGGGTAACTTCCAGGATGTTAAGCTGGGGAACGCTGGACAACAACAACGACAACAGAAACAACAACAACAACAGAAACAACAACAACAACAACAGAACAGAAACAACAACAACAGAAACAACAACAACAACAACAACAGAACAGAAACAACAACAACAACATCTTTCTTCTCCTTCTCTCCTTTTCGAAAAGTCGCTGGGGTTCGGCACTGAATATTTCTAGACAGAGCTGGAATGGCTGTCTTGGATGGTTTTGAATTATTTATGCAGTGATAGGGCAAGACAACAAGAAGAAGAAGAAGAAGAAGATGAAGAAGAAGAAGAAGAAGAAGAAGAAGAAGAAGAAGAAGAAGAAGAAGAAGAAGAAGAAGAAGAAGAAGAAGAAGAAGAAGAAGAAGAAGGAGGAGAGGAGGAGGAGGAGGAAGAAGGAGGAGGAGGAGGAGGAGGAGGAGGAGGAGGAGGAGGAGGAGGAAAGACAGCAGCAGCAGCAGCAGCAGCAGCAGCAGCAGCAGAACAAAAGAAGAAGAAGAAGAAGAAGAAGAAGAAGAAGAAGAAGAAGAAGAAGAAGAAGAAGAAGAAGAAGAAGAAGAAGAATGTGATATAACTTTTGCTGTCAAATGGGCTTTGAGCATCTCGTGATCTTCAATAGCAATAATCATTGTCATCACTCATTATACCACCGCCATCATCATTGCCATCCTCCTCGTCGGCAGCGTCGTGGTAATCGTCATCATCATCATCATTATCATCATAATCATCATCACCACCACCACCACCACCACCACCACCACCACCGCTGTTACCACAAACATCGTCATCACCGTCGCTGTCATCATCATCATCATCATCATCATCATCACTACCACGCCATCGTCATCGTTGTCACAATCAGCCTATCACCATACCACCGCCATTATCATCGTCATCATTTATTTAATAATAATAATAAAATATATGGAATTTATATAGCGCTGAATCTTGTAAAAAACAAACAAATCGAAGCGCTTGCACTCAATCATTTACAGGCATGCAACTCTCCTTAAGCATAATGAACAACAGATTTCAAAACCATGCGCGCGCACGTATGCACGCATGCACGCACACACACGCAACACACGCACACACACAACACACACACACACACACACACACACTCGGAACAACACTTAGAAGGTGAAAGATGCTGTTGAAAATTAGGGACAGATATTTGGGGGAAAGTCTCAGGTAGGAAATAAGTGTATTTGAGGCTGGATTTGAAGGTATCAAGTGAAGGCTTTTGGCGAAGTGAAAGAGGGAGGTCATTCAAGGTGGATGGACCAGAAACAGAGAAGGAGCGATGGCCAACAGTGGTTTGTTTGAATCTGGGTGTTCGAAAGCACAAAGTATCTGCGGCTGAACGAAGGGAACGGGATGGAGTGTACAGATGAAGACAGTTACAGAGATAAGAGGGTGCAGATTTGTGGAGACATTTGAAACAGAGGGTATTGATTTTATACTCCAGTCTTTGTGAGACAGGCAGCCAATGAAGAGATCGCAGAAGAGGAGTGATGTGTTCAGATTTGTTCTTTCTTAGGACCAGTCGAGCTGCAGAGTTTTGTATGCGTTGAAGAGAGTGGATAGATGATGCTGGTAGGCCAGCCAAAAGAGAATTACAGTAGTCTAAACGTGAAAGAATGAGAGATGTGACGAGCTTGGAAGTTGCATCAGTGGACAGATACTTGCGAATCCCGCTTATGCGCCGTAATTGATAGTAGCAAGACTAGGTGATTAATTTTTTCATAGAGAGTGTGTTGTCAAGAACTACTCCTAAATACTTCACAGAGTTGGACAAAGGAACTGACGTATTGCCGAATTCTATTGAAGTTTTTGCGATAGAGGAAAGTTTATGTTGGGTCCCTATGAGCATGGTTTCGGTTTTATCGGCATTAAGTTGTAACTTGTTCTGAGTCATCCAGTTTTGAATGTCTTGAAGGCAGTAGGACATATTTCCATCATCATCATCATCATCATCATCATGAGCACCCAACTCGCTGGAATGAATAGATAAATTAAGATGCACTTTCTCGTTTAATTTCAGCAAGATTCGAGCGCCTATGAAAGGAGGAGTGATTCACCGTGATATTATGGGAAGCAGAGTGGCTCCTGAATATTAATTAGCCTCCTCGTTGTACGATCACGATTATCAACGGCAACTGACTTCATCGCTGCTGTTTGTCTGTCTCACCCCCCCCCCCCCCCCCCCCCTCCTCTCTCTCTCTCTCTCTCCCTATATCTGCCTGCCTGCCTCTCTGTGTCTCTCTGTTCCTGTCTGTCTGTCTGTCTCTGTCTGTCGTCTTCTCTCTCTCTCTCTCTCTCTCTCTCTCTCTCTCTCTCTCTCTCCTCTCTCTCTCTCTCTCTCTCTCTCTCTCTCTCTCTCATGCTTGCTTGTTGTTCGTTTAATTCGTTTATTTCCTTTGTTTACTGCTTTCTTTACTTATGTGTATTATTTTTGTTGGCACACCTCGTGCTTGCTTTCTTGATTTTTTTTCTTTTTCTTTTCATCAGTTCCTAGAACACAAGAAATTTCTGCCAGCAGTCATTTCACTGACATGTGTCTCTATCATTATTTTATAACCACTTTTTTTTCTTTTTAATTCTGGTTATCAGTATGTTTAGATTGGTGTTTGTTTCATTTGCAAGCGTATTCCCTATCTTTCTCTGTGTGAAATCTGGTTACAAAACATCAACAACAACAACCAACCAACCAACCTATCAACAAACGAACACCCCCCCCCCCAAAAAAAAACAACAACAACAACAACAAAACCACCACCAACAGCAACAACAAACAAACAAACAAAAACCCACGCTAAGTCTTTTCCACAATCTCTCTCTCTCTCTCTCTCTCTCTCTCTCTCTACTCTCTCCTCTCTCTCTTCCTCTCTCTCTCCTCTCTCTCTCTCTCTCTCGCTCTCCTCGCTCTCTCGCTCTCTTACTCTCTTTTTGAACGGATGTCAAAATTTACAAAACTGCTTACACACGGGACTGGATATAAAAAGCACATGAGTGCTTATTCCATTATCCTCGAAATAAAAGAATAGATAAAATCTCTCTCTCTCTCCTCTCTCTCTCTCTCTCTCTCCTCTCTCTCTCTCTCTCTCTCTCTCACTCTCTCTCTCTCTCTCTCTCTCTCTCTTGTGTGTGTGTGTGAGTATGTGTGCGTGCGTGTGTGAGCGTGTGCGTGTGTGTGTGTGTGTGTGTATGTGTGTGTGTGTGTGTATCTGTGCACTCGTGACTGAACGTTGTGGGGTGTGTGGGGGTGTGGGTGCGTGCGTGCGCTCGCGTTTGCGCTCGCGCTCGCATGCGTTGCGTGCGTGCGTACAAACGAGTGGGTAGAATAACAGCTCTCTCTCTCTATGCTCGACGAAAGAGTGACAGGCACATGACCAAAATTTAATGCTGTCCGGAAACTGTCAAGAATAATTCATCATAATGACATTGGCCTGGCCACACGCGGATGACACTTGACGTGAACGAACATGTCGGCCTGTACTGACAAAACACACGCTACAAGTGACTACTGACTGTCTGTCTGTCCATCACTCGCTAGCGCACTGTCGGCTTCATCGCCGTTGATTGCCAGTAAATTCACTTAACACTTACACCACAAACGCCACTTAGGACAAAAAGTAGGGTTCTTTGTTTTCAAACATATCTGTTCCTACACACAACTCGCGCTCGTGCATGCGTGCATGCAAGCACGTACACATACACGCGCGAGGGCGCGCGCACACACACACACATACACACACATATTTCGCATCTTCATTATGCTGTCAAAGGCTATACAATTTTGATGTGTATGATATCGAATCGATTTGGGTAGAAATCAAATTAAAGCACAGTAGTCCACTTTTGATAGGATTCATATACAGAAATCCGTCAGAAACCACTAATTGGTTTGATAGATTCAATTCTCTAATGGATGAAGTTGCACTTTTAAACTGTGAAACTATTATTCTTGGAGATTTTAACATAGACTTACTCAAACCTAAACCAAAATGGAATCACAACTATATGATGCTTGGTCTGGAACAACTAATAGATAAACCCACACGTATAACAGATAACTCAGTAACTTTAATTGATCATATATACACTAATGCAAAACAGCACATAGCTGAAGTATGTGCTCCGTCATGTGGATGCAGCGATCATAATCCTGTCTGCTGTACTTGGTTAAGCGTCGCATAAAAATTCCTAAAGTTGGGCATAAAACTATATATTACCGACGATTCAAA
Organism: Rapana venosa; assembly: GCA_028751875.1. Taxonomy (NCBI): domain Eukaryota; kingdom Metazoa; phylum Mollusca; class Gastropoda; order Neogastropoda; family Muricidae; genus Rapana; species Rapana venosa. The sequence continues at coordinate 57,713,961 of CM054135.1, forward strand.
CACTTCTGTGAGGATAATTTTCTTCGGCCCTGCCACGGGGGTGGGGAGGGGGAAAAAAAAATGCTGGGCTGTGGGTTTTTTTGTTGCGGCCCCCGGGGCCCTCAAGCCTTCTAAAAACCCCAAGGGTAAATACCTTTTTCACCAAAATGAGGGGGGCCCAAAATCCCTTGGGTTTTCTAATTCCTTTTCCCCAAAGCATTTGGACAAAAGTGGGCTTTTTGCCCCGTCAAAATAGGGCGTGCATTGACGCAGTTTGGGGCCGGGGGCCCACAAACACACCACAACCACAAAATTTAAAATTTCTTGTTCAAACTAACAATTGAGGGTAGAACAAAATCAGGGAGCAAAAAACACATACCACTTTTGAAATTCTTTAACAGAAACCGTAAACCCATTTATTGGGTTTGAAATTTCAACCCTTGGAAAAAATTCATTTTAAACGTAACATTTTTGGGATTTTAACAAATTCCCCCAAACCAAAAGGGGATAAAAATTTCTGGGGAAAAACAAAAATCCCCCGTAAACAAAAACTTAAATTTTAAATTAAAAATTATAAACAAAAAAAAAGCCAACTAATATGTGCTCCCTGGGGGACCATAAATTTCGCGTATTTTTGGGAAAAAACCGATAAAAACCCTAAATTGGGGGAAAAAAAGGGGGGGTTTTTTTGGGGAAATTCCCCGGGGCCTAAAAATTTTTAAGGGGTTTTACCAAATAGGGATAAAGGGTGTTTTGTCTTTTTATTAGGTTAAAAATGTTTTTTAAAAAAAAAGTTAAAAAAAAAAAGGGATAAAAAAAGGGAAACGGGTAAATTAAAAAACCCCCTAAAAAGGGGAACTTTTAAAATTAACAAAAGGGGAAATTTTTTTTATTGAGTTTCAAATAAATTTTTAAATTTTTTTAAAATTAATTTAAACTCTCGGGTTTTAAAGCCATAAAATTATTAATAAAAGTTGTAAAGTTTTTAAAAGAATAATGTAAAAAAAGTTTTTAAATGTAGAAAAAATTTTTTAAAATTGCGGGAAAGGAAAAAAATTTATTATAAAAAAAATTAAAATTTTTTTTTAATTTAAAGGAAATTTTTGATATTAAAAAGATAAAAAGGGAAAGTTTTAAAAAAATGATTAAAAATTGGGTTGGGTTAAAAAAAATTTTAGTGGGTTTTGAAAATAATTATTTTTAAATTGGGTTTTTGAAAAAAGATTTTTTTCATTTAAAAAGGAAATTAAAATTTGTATAAATAGTGTGTTTTTTTTACAGGCCAATTTCTTTTTTGTTCTCCCATTGAAAAAAATAAAAACCCAAAATTCATTTAAAAAACAATTTTGGGGTAAAGGGTTTAAAAAAAATTTTTAATGTTAATCGGGAATAGGTTCCCACAAAAATAAAAAGGGTTTCTCCTTTTTTTACAAAAAAGCTTTATGGGTCAACACTTTTTTAAATTTAAAATTTAAAAATTTCCCCGCCCCTGGTTATAAACTAAAAATTTTTAAAATGGGAGCATTTTACAAAAACCAAAGCTAAAAATTTTTCCCTTCAGGGGTAACGTAATCCCCAGTCGTTTCCATTAAAGGGTTTCCCGTTTAAAAAGAACGTTGTTTGCTGAATAACCTTTTTTTATGTAACTAAATTTGGGGCAAACAAAAACTTTGAAATTGATTGTTTCCCAATTAACCAAAAAACCCCCAAACAAAAAATAAAATTGTGGATATAAAAAAACCAAAAGGCAAAAAAAAATGTATTTTTAAAACTCGGGGGAAAGGAAATTAAAGAAGTTACCCCCTAAAATAATTTTTAATTGAAAAAAATATATTACATAAAAAAATTACTGGTATCCCCCTATCACGGGACCTTCCAAAAAAAAACATTTCAATAACATTTCAAAAACTTTTTTTTTTTTGGGCCTTCCCTCCCAAATCATTGCTATCGTAAAAAGGGGGAAACCCTGCAGTGGAACAACTTAAAATTTCTTCACGCTTATAAAAGACATAAAACTTGATGTTAAAAAGAAGCACCCTGACAATTGGATTATAAGCAAATAAATGTCCTGCATTGAACCGACTTCTTCAAAAGCTGTTTTTTAGAAAAAATTTTTAATCAAAATGCCCCCCCAAATTCCCAAAGTTTTTCAAATTAACCAACATAGACAAAACCCTTTTTGCTAATTTTTAAAGACCCAAAATAACCTAATAATCGACCCCTTTTGGTTTTCCCAGGCAGTGACCATGGAAAAAACTCCCCCAAAAAATTTGAAATGATTAAAAGAAAATCAGATAAAACACACTAAAAAGAATTTCAAATAAAATCAGAACTCACTTGTAAAATTAAGAGATGTTAATTCACTGAGTTTTTTCTTGTCATTTAAAAAAATATGACCCAAGTTTTTTTATATTCATATAATACATTTAAACATTTATCTATATAGGGGGTTGTAGAACACCCCCGCCGCTTTTAACTGATGTTGTGGTGGTGGTGTGTGTTGGGTACAAGGTTTTTGGGGTACAAGTGTGGAGTGCGTGTGGTTTTTAATTGGTTCTTTGGTTTTTACTTTCCTGTTTTGGGGCCCTTTTTATGTTCTTTTGAACACATAAAAAATCTGATCATTTAGTTTTTTTCCTTTAGTTTTCGGTTATTTTACAGATACTAAATTGTTATTCTGACGTTAGTCGGGGTGGGTTTACATGCCCAATTTATTCTTTGACGAAAGGGTTAACGTTGCTCGCCTCAAACCAAAAGCACTATACATGTGAATACCCGGGGGAAAGGGGGGAAATGGGTGTTTGTTATACTTTTTGCCGAAACCCCAAACTGCGGGTTTTTCTTTTTTTTTTTATATAGGTATTTATTGGTAAAGGGGATATGGGGAGGTGTGTTTTGTTATGAATTTTTAAATGATACATCATTTTCCTGTTTTTAAACCTTTTAAATTTGGTTTTGTTTTTGTTTTGTTGGTAGTGGGGGGTGGGGTTCGGTTTATTTTTGCCTTTTGTTTGTTTTGGGGGGAGGGGGGTTTTTTTTGGGGGGGGGGCAGGGGTATTTGGACTCTTTTTTTGCTTTTGTTAGTTTTAATTTTTTCTTCATTTGCTTTGGGGTGTTATTCTGTCCTATGTTTGTTTTTTGTCGCTGTTTTTTGTTGTGATGTTATTTGGTGTTTGTTTGATTGTTTTTTTCCTTGTGTGGTTTTCCCTTGTTGATCATCCTTTTTGTTGTTTTTTTCATTGTTTGTTGGTTTAAGTTTGTGTGACATTTTGTGTGAGAGGGGGGGGGGGGGGGAAGCTTTTGGGTGGTTTTTTTAATTTTTATTCTTTTTGCTTCTTTTTTTTTTGGTTTTTGGGTTTTTTTTTGTTCTTTTTTTGTTTTTGTTAACGGTATTTTTATTAAGATTTTGAATTTTTTGAAATTTTATGGTCTCATATTTTTCTGGGGTTTTTTGTTTATTCTAATTTCCCATACTGTTATTGGTTTTTTGTTTGATTTGAATTTACCAAATTTGTTTTTTTTTTTTTCTATCGCATATACATTACCTTTTTTTCCGCTTTTTTTCTTTTTTGATAATGGCTTATAAAAAAAGCAAATGCTCGCTTATTCAATGTACCTCAAAAAAAAGGTTTTACTTATTGACTTTACTTGAACACAACACACACACAACACACACACACACACACTGTGGAAATGGATGACAAAATTTACAAACCGTATACCACAGGGGCTGGAGATAAAAACACATTTAAAATTTTCCATTGTATTCGAAAAAATAAAATGAAATTAAAAAACACCCCACACACACACACAAAAACCCCCCAACACACACACACACACACACCCCCGCACGCACCCCCCCAACCCCCGCGCAACCCCCCCCCCCCGCCAGGCAACCAACACAGACCACCCAACACGCCTCACGTCTCGTCGCGCCCCTCTTGTCGTCAGGGGCATTTTGATACCATCTTGTCGTCGCGTCTAACATTTAACGTCATCACCCTCTCATCAAAAAACCCAAAAACTTTGCCGTTGGGCTCTAACACCCCATTCATCATCCAACATCACAGTAGGTATAGTAGGGAGTATAGTAGTAGGTATACCACACATTACATTTTGTTATCACGTCATTAAACATTCTTTTTATTGTTTTTCATCGTCGCGTCCCCGTCGTCCGTCGTCGTAGTATATAGTAGAAGTAAAGTAGTAGTGTTTTGTTGTTGTTGTTGGTGACTTTAAAACGCAGAAAGAAAGAATGTTTCAAAGCACACTACCCCACTGAAATGAATAATTATGCAATAAATCCGACACACCCCTTTTCCCAGTTATGCCCTTTCATTTAAACACAACGCGCTTTCCCCCATACATAAGCATACAACATAGGCAAAGAAAAACCCGGGAAAAAAATCTGTTCAAAATTCTTTTTGCTGAAGGGTCAGTCACACGACAGACGATTCTGAGAGCGTCTGTTTTATTGATGAATAATTGGGACAGACCCCAAATTCTTGTTTTTATAAGTTGTTGATTTTGTGTTTTTATAGTTTGATTTTGTTTTGGATAGTGTTTTGTGTGGGTGTGGTGTGGGGTGTGTGTGTGTTGTGTGTGTTGTGTGTGTGTGTGATATTTTTTTATTAATCTTTAAATTTTGAGGATCTGGAATTAGCAACATTGGGGGGGTTTAACATCCAGTGTGATGTATTTTGTCAATTTTGTCATCATTCCCCCCCCCCAACATAAGGCCTACTCTTCCGGAAAAACGGGGTGTGGTGTGTGTTGAGGTGTGTTTGGTGTGTGTTCGGGGTTTTTGGGGGTGTTGGTGTGGGGGTGTTGTTTGGGGGGGGGGGGGGGGGGGGGGGGGGGGGGGATTTTTTTTATTTATTTTTGTTTTTGTGGGTTTTTTGGGTTTTTTTTTTGTGGGGGGGTTTTAAGAGGGGTTTTTTTTGGGTTTTTTCAAAAGGGGGGGTGGGGGTGGGGTGGGTTGGGGGTTTGGGTTTTTGGGTTTTTTTGGTGGGGGGGGGGATAAGGGAGGGGGGAAAGGGGGGAGAGTTTTCAGTAAGGGGATGGTTTAAAAGTGCAAACACCTGGGGGCAAGGGCTGTTTTTCTACTCAAGGTGGCTAAACCGTCTTCCCCAGGGGATTTGTCCGTATTTGAGGCAAAAGGGTTGACCCCCCTCTTCCCCCCCCCCCCCCCCCTAACTTCCACACTTTACAAACTGGGTCACTGCGACTGGGCGTCCCATCTCCACTCCCTCTTTCACCACTATCTCGAGTGAATTTCTTTGTTAAAGAAAGAAAGAAAAGGGAAAAGAAAAAGAGAATTCTCAAGTTTATTTCGGAAACCCCACAGGTACACGAAATTTAACGAAAAAGAAAAATAATGACACAATAATAACAATGCACTTTTTTTTTGGGGGGGGGGGGGGGGGGGGCACAAAGACTTTGCGTAATTATCTCATCCTGTCCTCTTCTCCAAAACAAATAAATAGCCAACAAAATAGATCATAGCATTATCTAAACAAAACACACACAACATTGAAAAAAGGGTAAAGACAGGGAGGGGAGGGAAGGAGAAGGGACAGGGTGTGGGTGGGGGTGGGGTGAGGATTGGGGAAGGCCACGGTGGATAACTCTGCAGTCACTGGCGTGGTTTTTCCACCCACGTCAATATTTTTTTTTTTTTTTTTTTTTAAACCCACCTGCAGTCACAATCCCTCTTCCGCGCTATTTTCTTTTCTTTTCTTTTCTTTTTTTTTTTTTTTAAACACGAGCGACGACAACCCTCGCTTTCTCACAACCCTCGCTTTGTCCGTCAAGACTTGGGCACGATCAATCTTCTTGCTGAGAACTAGTGCAGTGGCTTTTTGGCACGTGTGCACGCGAGCGCGCGCGTTTTACCCCACCAGCCGACCCCCCCCACCCCCACCCCCCCCTACCTCCCCCACCCCCCACCACACACACCACACACACCACCACCACCACCACCACAACACACACACGCACCACAAACACGAAAAAAATAAAATCATGCACATTCGCACAAGACACCCAACCCACATTGGTCACCCCGCCCTCCTTGTATTAGTTTCGCTGTCTGATTTGTCATAACTTATTTACGCATGTAGGTTGTTGTTGTTGAAAATTTGGGCCCCCGCCCGATTCGATCCCAACGCATTCCCCCCCCCCCCCCCCCCCCCCCCCCCCCAGGACAACAGCTGGAATTTTATGCAGTGACATCTGCTGTAAAAGAGAGAGAGAGAGAGAGAGAGAGAGAGAGGAGAGAGAGAGAGAGAAGAGAGAGAGAGAGAGGCGGTATACAATACAACACAATACCACACACACACCACCCTCACCCAGTCCTTCGGATGAGACTATAAACCGAGGCCCCGTGTTCGAACACATGCAGAACATCTTGCGCACACGTTAAATCCTGTTCCGCTTTTCGGAAGAGTAGGCCATTGTGTGCCGGTGGAAACAGATGACAAAATTTACAAAACCGCATACACACGGGGACTAGGTGTAAAAAAAAAAAAGCACATGAGTGCTTATTCCATTATCCTCGATATAAAAGAATAAATAAATAAATCACCATCACCACCACTACTACCACACACACACACCACCACCACCACCACCACACCGCACACCACACACCGCTAACACCACCACCACACCAATACACACACACCACCACCACCACCACTAACGACCCCCCCCCCCCCTCCCACACACACCATTACCACACCAACACACACACCACCACCACCACCACCCCCACTAACCACCCCCACCCCCACTGTGCATATTAGTAGGCTATATAGCTCAATGATCAGTAGAGGCATGACAAGGGCAGAGATAGATCTGGATGGGTGGATTAGATCTGTTGTTGTGCGTTCCCCAGCTTTACACCCTGAGGGTCACCCAGAACATGCCACACTCTGACTCCCTCATCCCAACAGGGAATCACTGTGAGATAGGAAGTACACAGGATGAGAAGTTTGCGTGTATGATGACTCTTTTTCAAGTACCTCGCCATATAGGCAGCCATACTCCGACTTCAGATGATTTTTCCCCCCTGCTTTAACGAAGGAGAGTGCAAGTTGTTGTGTTAAGAGCTTGTCATGGCTGAAGACAATCTCAACACAACGTTTTAAAATAATATTACAACAACATGTTAGTGTAGGCCTTGGCAATTAGCTGACATCAATAACTGACGGACACGGCTTTGGGCCTGGGCCATGGATCAGACCTGAAGACTGAGATCAACTCCAAAGCCTAACTTGAAGCAACCCCCACCCCCTATCAGTCAACATCCCGGCCCCATCTTCTTGATGAACAACCCCCATCACCTCCTCTGTGTGTGTGTGTGTGTGTGTGTGTGTGTTCATTTTAACGTCTATCCAATAAGAAGGGATTTTAGACAGGTAGGTGTGTGTGTGTGTGTGTGTGTGTATCCACTGAAAAGTGATTTTAGACAGACGAATGTGCGTGGGCGCGCGCGCGCGCGAGTGTGTGTGTATGTGTGTGTATGTGTGACCGGTAGCTTTACTCCAATCCAGTACAGCTGTGACACTTGGGCTGTTTTGTTTGACAGCCACAGGATGAAATAACCCCATTCAGTCAAGGTGTCTGGTGGGTTAATATCAACTCTGTGGCACCCTCAGTACATAATCAATGCTGTTGCTAGGCTATGTGCCAAGTCATTATGTTCAGCTTTCAGCAGGCACCTATGTCTGAGCTGAGGTACCTTTGTTGGATCTATATAACGGAGGCGCACAAAACAGCCAGTCGGTTAAATGTCATGTATTGGCTAGATGTAGAGCTGCGAAGTTCACCGATATAGTGAGATGTTTGCCTAAGTGACAGTTTGTGCCCACCATTTTCATCAAGGTAGCCCCAATCCCACCCCAGTTTGGATATGATGTCTAGACCACACCAGCGTGTATGTTTGTTTTTTTTTAGTTTTGTTTTTTTTAATTGCACCATTGGCTATGTTTGTTTTTTGTTTGTTTTTAGTTTTTAGTTTGCCGTCCCTACTTAACAGTACAACAATGGAAACTCCTTCTTCCTCTTGGAACGCTCAGACAGCAACTATTGTTGTCTGTTACATGAGCTCAGCAGAATACTTTTATTGGGGGAGAGGAGGGGGGGAGGACGGCTCAGAAATAAAGTAATGTAAGACCAATGCAAAAATGATTACATTTTAAAAAAAAAATCATAGTTGCGAATTGCTTGTTTCTATGATGATGACCTCGGAACGTCAGTGGTGGGTTTTAGGGGAGGGGGGTAGAAGTAGGAGTAGAGGCTGTATAACATCAACGCCAACCTGATCAGAGCCATAGAATGCTTGTCTGACAAGGCAACCAGAACTGCACAGTCTACTTATTACTACAACAGAGAGCGATCTTCGGCTGTTAGGCTCCACCCCCCCCCCCCCCCCCCCCCCCCCCCCTCCCTTATCTGTAGCTCTGGGCAGCGCACCATTGACACTAGCCTAGCTAGCATCAACAAATATTTAACAATCTTCCTGCCTGGGCACAGCTTTCTTCTCTGTAAAGGGGCAAGGGTGGGAATTTCCCACTCCTCGTGTCAAGATGGCGGGACATAACAGTTTGACCCGCTGACTTGACCTGATAGGTCACTCTATCATTAAAACAGATAGCAAAATGATTCTGTCTGTCTGTCTGTGTGTGTCTCTCTCTCTCTCTCTCTCTCTCTCTCTCCTCAATCCACCTTCCCCAAATAATGGTATCACTTCGTGTAGAATACCATAATGTGTTGTTTGAGAGAGGAAGGATGGGGAAAGATGAGTAGTAAAAATAAAAATCAAACCCCCCAAAAATAGTGGAATCGAGACAAAGAATGTTGTGCAGCGGCTTAGGCCAGTGGATGTGCCAGGCCTAGGCTAGCCTATCCTCCAGCACTTTAAGGCCGAGCCTATAGGCCTAGGCCTAGGCTACAGTGGTGCGAACGGCTATGCAAGCCTATGGAAGGAAGACAGACTCCGGATATGGACAGGCCCAGCACATGAAAGCAAATCCATCCATATAACCTTGAAAAATCCGTGATGGGCAATGCCAAGGAAACAAAGAGAGAGAGAGACAGACAGACAGACAGACAGAGATAATAGCAAGAGCAAGAGACAGAGACAGAGACAGCGATGATGATCGGAAATAAATGGATATCTGTTTCACGTGACTTACGAACACGAATAACTAAAACAACAACAACAAAACCATTAACAACAAACAAGACAACAAAGAAAACAACACAAAAAGACAGAATAATACAAACCCACACCAATCACAAAAATAACTGCAACACCACCACCACCACCACCACCCCTTCTCAAAATTACAACAACACCTACCAACAACACACACACGCGCGCGCACACACACGCACGCACACACACACACATACGCACGCACGCACGCGCGCAACAGCAAAGTCAGGATTTGTTCCACTTCCTCTGAGTGTGTGTGTGTGTGTGTGCACTGGTTGGTGTAGGCCCCTAGACTATGTGTGTGGGGTGGAGGGGAAGGGTGTGGATCGTACATAGTCATTACATCACCAGATGCTACACGTTCAGTTACTTTGACCCAATCACACATTGAGTGCAGGCGCCAAGGCTGCACACCAGTATTAAAAATTCACTCTTTTCCTTTTGTTTTTCTATGTGACTCTTATATTCATACCGCACGTACTAAGGCATGCACAGAAATAAAAACCCCTTTTTTGTGAAAGACTAGCCTCTGACTCAAAACTCATGTGATTTTGAACAAATTTGGTAGGTTTGAAATTTTACAATTTTTTTCAGCAAACACTCAGTCCTTTGTCGTCTGCAAGCTTCCTTACCCCAATATGCATGCGCGGGGTCAACGCTGCAGGAATACAGGCAAACCTCATTTGATGGTTATTTCCAACTTTCTCGTGACTACCTGGTATTGCTCTATGTCTTCAATCCCAAAACCAAGAGCACAGTCCATTTTTTCATGCTTAAAAAAATCTGTGAAAATCACCAACATTTTTTTCCACTTGCACTCTATAGAATACGGGTGTGCTGCGGCCAAATCAGCCTATGTAAAGATGTGACTCTCAGACAGTAAATAAGTCTCCTCGTAAAGATCTCCTGACCCTCAGACAGTAAATCAGTCCATGTAAAGATCTCCTGACCCTCAGACAGTAAATCAGTCCATGTAAAGATCTCCTAACCCTCAGACAGTAAATCAGTCCATGTAAAGATCTCCTGACCCTCAGACAGTAAATCAGTCCATGTAAAGATCTCCTAACCCTCAGACAGTAAATCAGTCCATGTAAAGATCTCCTAACCCTCAGACAGTAAATCAGTATCCATGTAAAGATCTCCTGACCCTCAGACAGTAAATCAGTCCATGTAAAGATCTCCTAACCTTCAGACAGTAAATCAGTTTCCATGTAAAGATCTCCTGACCCTCAGACAGTAAATCAGTCCATGTAAAGATCTCCTAACCCCCAGACAGTAAATCAGTCTCCATGTAAAGATCTCCTGACCCTCAGACAGTAAATCAGTCCATGTAAAGATCTCCTGACCCTCAGACAGTAAACCAGTCTCCGTGTAAAGATCTCCTGACTCTCAGACAGTAAATCAGTCCATGTAAAGATCTCCTGATTCTCAGACAGTAAATCAGTCCATGTAAAGATCTCCTCACCCTCAGACAGTAAATCAGTCTCCTTGTAAAGATCTCCTGACTCTCAGATAGTAAATCAGTCCATGTAAAGATCTCCTGACTCTCAGAAAGTAAATCAGTCCATGTAAAGATCTCCTGACTCTCAGTGAATCAGTCCATTTAAAGATCTCCTAACTCTCAGGCAGTAAATCAGTCTCCATGTAAAGATTGCCTGACTCTCAGAGAGTAAATCAGTCCATGTAAAGATCTCCTGACTCTCACACTACTGTCCATGTAAAGATCTCCTGACTCTCACACTACTGTCCATGTAAAGATCTCCTGACTCTAACACTACTGTCCATGTAAAGATCTCCTGACCCTCACACTACTGTCCATGTAAAGATCTCCTGACTCTAACACTACTGTCCATGTAAAGATCTCCTGACCCTCACATTACTGTCCATGTAAAGATCTCCTGACTCTCACACTACTGTCCATGTAAAGATCTCCTGACTCTCACACTACTGTCCATGTAAAGATCTCCTGACCCTCACATTACTGTCCATGTAAAGATCTCCTGACTCTCACACTACTGCCCATGTAAAGATCTCCTGACCCTCACTCTACTGTCCATGTAAAGATCTCCTGATCCTCACACTACTGTCCATGTAAAGATCATTTTAAAGTCACAGAACATGCTTTAAACAACATATACATAAACAAAAATAACACATATGTTAAAAATTGTCAGAAATTGGTGTCACACACACACACAACACACACACACACACAACCCACACACACACCACACACACACACACACACACACACACATACACATACACACACATATGCATGTGCGCCCACGCATGCCTGCGAGTGTGCAAGCACACACGCGAGCACACACACACACACACACACCCACACACACACGTACAGGCATCGAGACAACAGTAATAGTATTAAGAGCCACAAGGCAAAAACTATAACATAACTGCAATTTAATAAAGTTTCAAAAAAATACTGTATTAGCACTAACAAACATCATACATGTATTAATAACACCGTAATAAAATTTGCATTAAAAAAAAAGTAAATCACAATAGAATGTTTCATGAATCATCACCCTTTTCTTCATCACACTACACGTTCATTTAATACATTGGTAAAAGTAAAAAGACATTTTCTGTCAAAGTATGCTGGCTTTTTTTTCTGGAAGAAACATGCTCGTGGATTTCAGGATGATCCCTTTGATAAACTCTCTCTCTCTGTCTCTCTCTCTGTGTCTCTGTCTCTGTGTCTCTCTCTGTCTCTGTCTCTCTCGTTCAGAAGCATGCATATGCATCTACTGTTGTATGATGGCACATGGTTTGACAAGAGAATCTATTAAAAAGAAATTCAATTATGCTTAAGAAATTGAATGGACTTGGCAATAAACGTTTTCTGGTTCTATTCCATTTCGATTTTGGGCACCCGGGATCTTCTACCAGGCAGCAGAAATGCACAGTGTTGTGAAAGTACGCGTGTTTTATCAGTGGTAATGCCTTTGGCTTTTCTAGTAATCCGATTTTCATACAATACAAGGCCTTTTGCTTTTCACCAGCAACTTTACCACACACTGCACGACTCTATTCAGTAGGCTCTTGTTTTTCACACTCAGACTTCCAAACCAGCTTAAAAACCAGTACGATAAGATTGACTCTACAAAGCTGCACTAAAATAGGCACAAAATATCATTTTAACAAATTTAGTGACCACAATGTCTGAAGGCAGGATATTCTTGATTGACATTTTTTATGTGTTGGAGGGTGCAAGGTTCGGGGCTGTGGGTAGATGTTAGGATTCAGGCACTCAAAGGAATGATGTGAGGCCACGCAGGGGTATTATGGTAACACTTTATTTTCATAGATCTGCCAAATACACACACACACACACACAGCTCAAGCAGAAGAAAACTGCTGTTTTCCGTGCTAAGTCATCTTGAGGGCACCAGTCAGCCCCTCCAGCTTGAAGAGGAATCCAAAGTCACCACTGACTTAATAATAATAATAATAATAATGTATGGAATTTATATAGCGCTGAATCTTGTCAAGCAACAAATCAAAGCCCTTTCCCTAGCAAGTAGATCACCAACTTGATCACCAGAAAGCAAAGAGAACGACTTTGAAAACGCCACACACACCCTATTATAGGCTAAATTTTAGTTGCATAACTGATTCCTACTGACCAATGGAGACATTGCTGACAAACAAAATTTATTTTAATTAGTTTGGAAACTAAGATCAGCCAATGGCCTTGCTACATGAAAAGACCTACCAACTTACTAGAAAGAGGCAGGGGGATTATTTATTTATGTATTTATTTACTCTTTTATATCGAGGATAATGGAATAAAACACTCATGTGCTTTTTTACATCCAGTCCCCGTGTGCATGCAGTTTTGTCAATTTTGTCATCTGTTTCCAAGATTAAAGAGAGAGAGAGAGGCGAGGGGGAGAATTCCTAAGATGTTCAAGACACCTAAGCCATCAGAAGTGTTCATGCCAGACAACCAACTTCCCGTGCAAAGCCTCTGTGTCAGACAGTGGGGTTATATTTATTACTATGGCAGAACAGGGGAACAGTGGGTGACCAACCTACTCCTTGGAGCTTGATGAGCCACATCTACTTAGCAATGCTTAAGGCCATCTGACAGCTTCCCTTGACATCATCTGGGCGCACCCTTTAACACAAGGGACAAAGGGGGTGTCAACACAGCCTAAGTGTTCTAATCTGCTCAGATTGCCATGCTGTAATCTGTACTATCTCCACCCCACGGAGCTGGCCACTAAAGACTAGGTAATGGGAAAGGAGCAGTCTTCACTCTTTGTCTTTATCAACATCCATGCCACAGCGCCAATTGGCTTCATGTGTGTGGACAGACAAGAGTGTTGTCCAGACAGCACACCAACATTTCCCCCAATGTTTGGAAAGGAGTGGGGTGTCAATTGAAAGCTCTGGTAAAGAACTTACAAGGAAACCTTAATCCCTCTCTAGAACCAACAACATCAACAGATCAGGGAGTCTAGCCAAGTGGAACAAATCCCCTCTACAAGAGAAAGGGGAAGGGGGGGGGGGGGGTGTCCATTCAAAAGTTACAGTGTGCCTTAAAATTTAACTTACTATCCAAAATCGTACCAAGATAATAAAAAAAAGTTGTACTTTTGTCTACTTTTGTTCCTTCTATGAACAAATCAGGGATTGATCAGCATTTCTTTGGTTTTGCTGACATTTAGATCAAGACAGTTTGTTTTTACACCAGTCATAAAATCTTTGCACTCCATTAAAATAAACAGTGTCTGAATTGGATCAATCAAGAATAGCAGAGTCATCCGAATAGCTTATAACAGGCGTAACTAGAGTACCAGTACAGTCATTGACATATAGTGTAAAATGTACAGGAGCTAAGACAGTGCCTTGTGGTGCACCAGTGGAAGTAGCTCTTTGTGATGAGTGATTTCCTTCAAAGCAAACACACTGGAATCGATTAAATAAAAAAACAACCCTCACAATCCATAAAATCAATTTAGGGTTAACTTGGAGTATTTGAAGCTTGTGGGGCATGAGATGTTGTTGCATTGTGTTAAATGCAAAAGAGAAGTCAATAAAAAGTATTCCGACAAAAGATCTGTTGTTTTCCATATGTGTGTAAATATGATTCAAGATCGTGAGTGTTGCGTCATACCGTACTGCGGTTTTGCCTGTGAGCGAACTGATAAGGGGCAAGGGCATCCCTGACTTTGTGGAAGAAGATGCTGAAGGACAATTCGATCAAAACATTTCATAGCTAGACATATCTCAGACATTGAGAGTCCATGTACAGATCTCCCGACTGGCAGACAGTGAATCAATCCATGTAAAGATCTCCTGACTCACACAGAGTACATGTAAATCAGTCCATGTAAATCTCTTCAGACGTCTAGAAAGTATATCAGTCTATAATTATACAGACCTCCTTACTTCACCCAGTTAGAAACCTTCACGTTGGTGTGGCCACGTGTTAAGATCCAATGGTCATTCTACCCTTGTGTGAAGAACTGTTCAGATAGATAGATAGATAGATAGATAGATATATAGATAGATAGATAGATAGATAGATAGATAGAGAGAGAGAGAGAGAGAGAGAGAGAGAGAGAGAGAGAGAGAGAGAGAGAGAGAATTGAATTGAATTGAATGAATTTTATTTAATGAGGGTTATGGCATAAGCAAACATGCTTTTTTTACGAGGAAGGAGAGAGAGGGAGAGAGAGGAGAGAGAGAGGAGAGAGAGAGAGAGGAGAGAGAGAGAGAGAGAGAGAGAGAGAGAATGGCAGATGGACAAATCAGTAGATTTGTTTTTTTTCTCTCAGCTCTCTCCCCCACCCCAGAGAAACCATTTGCATAGACCCAAGCTTTGGCACATAATCAACATAACAAACGGAGAAAACTGGTAAACTGCTCTTCAGTGCTTTGCATCATTGACTCTCGGTGGAGTTTTAAATTAAGGGAGAAGACAAGTATTTTGCTGTCTTACTCATTCAGGGAAGACACGTACATCTCTCTCTCTCTCTTCTCTCTCTCTCTCTCTCTCTCTTCTCTCTCTTCTCTCTCAACCTACCTCCTCCCCACCGCCAGCCCCCACCCTACCCAGCAGTGTCCGCCACCAAACTTCACCCTGCTCCAACTTTTCCGTCTAGGGTTACACTAGAAACTCTGGTGTAACAAATTCTCACCTACCAATGTTCCACATTAAGTGTGTGTGTGTGTGTGTGTGTGTGGTGTGTGTGTGTGTGTGCGCGCGCGTGTGCGGGTGGGTGGGTGGGTGTGTGTGGGTGTGGGTGGGTATGCAGGTACACCTATGTGTGCCTATGTGTGTACTACGTGTGTGTATGTGTGTGTGTTGTGTGTGAACAAGGATTTGTATGTGCGTTCATACTGCATGCATGTGTATGAACACTTCCCTTAACCACTCATTAGTTAGAAGTTGCATAACATCTTACAAGGACTTACTCCTGTGTTCTACTACCCATGGCCTTGAAATGTCAATTTGGTGACAGTTTAATTTTATATCATAAATCTGTATTCTGTGCTTGAGACACGCTCACCCAGTGCTGCAGTGTGAAGCAGACAGTTTAATTTTATATCATAAATCTGTATTCTGTGCTCGAGACACGCCCACCCAGTGCTGCAGTGTGAAGCAAACAGTGACAGGACAAAGCAGTGTCAATCTCCTGTACCAGGACCAAGCTTTCAGGAACAGTGCTGATTGTGTTCATCACTTTCCTTTCTCCTTTCTTTTATTTATTTTTCTTTTTTTTATTTGTTCTTACTTTTTTTTATTATTACTTTTAATTCTCTTTTAAAATCATATTTTCCAGGAACTGTGTGATTGTAGTTGTGCTTATTATTCAAAATTTGGCATCTTTTATTTACAGGTGCTTTACTGTATTGTCTCGCCTCGCTTGTTGAGGGTGATTTGGTTGCTTTGTTGTTGTTTTGTTTGCTTGGGGTTTTTTTGTTGTTGTCTTTTTTGGGGTTTTTTTGTATTTTTTTTGTTTTTTTGTTTTGTTTTTTTCCCTTTTTAAAAAATTCCCCTTTCTTTGGTAAACCAACCACGCCACCTGTGATTTTTTATTTTATTTTTTTATTTTTTTTTTTTCTCGTCAGACTACTGCCCGATGATTGAGTTATTACACATGTGTGCTACAGAGTGGTATTGATTTTTCTCTCTCTTCACCCTTCACCACTATACCCCATCAAGTATTATCCCCCCTCCTATTATTATTATTATTCATTTTCTCTCTTTTCTTCCTTATCTTACCCCTTTTGTACACATTTTAAAACTTTCCTCACAAACTAAACTTTAATAGATGTATTCAAAACACAATTCATGGCCCCCCAAGGATGGCTTACGAATTTGTCACCTAAAAATAAACCATGCAGTCAATTAAAATCGAGATATAACAAGACTCATCACAACCAGGGAAAAACCCTTTCATATCTAGGTCTTTCGGTCAAGATTACAGAACTTTAACCCCTGCATTTTTATTCCAGGATTAAAAATTAGTGAAAA
>CM054135.1:57731175-57738675 GCA_028751875.1 Rapana venosa
GATAAAAAAATCAATAAGTCTTGGGGGGAAAAAAACAGAAAATTCAGAAAACACACACAGAAATCCAAAAATCTAAAACACGCACTAATTATCAATCTACCTATTGGGTGTGGTGGTGGGAAGGGGTTGGTGATGGGGGTGACGATGTGATAACTTCTGATAATAAATTGATGATGATTGTGATGACGACGACGACGACGACGACGACGACGATGATGTTGATGATGATGATGACGACGACGACGACGCGACGAGGGACGATGACGTTGGGATGATGATGATAGTGGTGGGGGTGAGGGTTTGTTGGAGGTGGTTATGCTGATAATGATGACGATGATGATGACAATGACGACGATGACAACGACGACGACGACGACGATGATGATGTTTGAGGGACGATGACGAAAACGACGATGACGATGAGGGGTGGTGGTGGGGGTGAGGGTGGGGGTGGGGGGGTTAAGATGATAATGGTGACGACGATGATGATGACTACAATGACGACGATGAACGACTACGATGACGACTACGATGACGACGACGACGATGATGATGACGACAACGACGACAACGACGACGACGACGACGACGATGACGACAATGATGACGATCATGATGATGACGATAAAAATAAGAGATGGAAAGGGTAGGGTATGGTATGGTTGAGGCGCTGTAGTCCTGCGTGTGCCAAGGTGTGTAAAGACAAGCTGTGCGATGGTAAAAGAGCTGAGAAAGGGGATTGAGGGTAGTTTAGCAAATGCGGGGGATGTTGTGTGTGTGTGTGGGGGGGGGGGGGGGGGGAGGGGGGTAGAGGGGGGAGTTGACGGGGGAGGGGCGGGGGAGGGGGGTTTAAACAGCCCATTTCTGTTTGCTTATCATTAGCGGCTTTCTTGGGTGTTTTTTTGAATCAGTCTTCACTCATTTCAGCTGGAAATTTTTATTTCGCGAGAAATAAAATAAATCCCCGGGAAAGGGGAGAGGAAAAGGAGAGAGAGGGAGAGAGAGAGTGAGAGAGGGGAGAGAGAGAGAGTAGAGAGAGATGAGGAGAGAGAGAAGAGAGAACAGACAGACAGACAGACAGACGGACAGACAGACAGGACAGAAGGAGACGAGAGAGACAGAGGACAGAGAGAGACAGACAGACAGACAGAGACAGAGACAGACAGAGACAGACACAGAGACAGACACGAGACAGAGAGACTGAGAAAGACAGAGAGACAGAGACAGACAAACAGAAAGACAAAATAAAACAGACAGGAAGGCCCACAGACAGGTAGGACAGACAGACAAGCAGACGACAGAGACATAGAAGGCGGAGAAAAGATATCTCTCTCCTTCTCTCTCTCTCTCTCTCTCTCTCTCTCTCTCTCTCTCTCTTCTCTCTCTCTCATTCTTCTCTCTCTCTCTCTCTCACTCAGTCAGTCATCACTCTCTCTCTCTCTTCTCTCTTCTCTCTCTCTTCTCTTCTCTCTCTCTCTGTCTCTCTCTCTCTAGGAGATCTGAGACGGGCGTGCTGTTAGTAAGCTGCTGCAAATTTTTGCATTTTAGCTTCAAAAATGTTAGTTACTGGCCTTCCAGCTACTGTAATAACAACTTTAAACGCCCTGCTGATCGACAACGTCGTATCGAGTTGGAATAGTCGCGGGGGAGAGCGGCAGTGTTGTGTTCGTCTTGCGAATGAAGCAGCTGACAAGCCAGTTGTCAACAGAAATGGCGGACCCGGTGCTGAACCGTAACTCCGTGTTCAGTACTATCGCAGAAACCCCCTTGTCAAAGACGTCGCGATGTTAAAAGAAGTGGGACAACACCAAGAAAGACAGGCAAGTTGCCAATGTGACAATAACAGTGTCTTGGAAGAGCCGGTTTGTGTAACTTTGACTCCCTGCTCGATGTGGAAACAGAAGGAAAAAAAAACCAGTGTGTACACAGATATGTGTCAGCAGTGAATTGAATGCCTCGCCACACCAGATTCACTTGTTCTACTGTGTGATCCAGCAACAGACAACAAGATCGGTGTGTTTTCTGAGGCCCCTGATGTGCAGGAAGAGCTGACAGTTGGCTGCACAGTGGATGACTCTGATACTGATACTGGTATTGTAAAACAGTATGTGTCTACTCTAACTGAAAAACGTGTACAGCGTCGATTAAGGGACAGAAAAGGAGAAACACACGGTTTGGAAAGGGTGGTGGTACCTTAGTTCGGTTGATGAAAACATTGTGATGTGTGAATCAGATGACTCATCCTGGAATATCTTGGAATGGAGATCCTGGCGAGGAATCTAGTGTGTGTTCTGGTACATCAAGCAAGAAGAGAAAAAATGTTGCCAGAAGAACGTGTCAGGCTTGCCAGACTTCGAAAAGGGGGAAACGTGTACTAACACACAACACCAGAGACAGTGGTGGCGAGTGCTGAGCAGGAGTTACACCCATCTTCGGGACCTGATCCGGTCTTACATGGGCTGACTTCGCTGGTTTGTAGACGGGGAAAAGGAAAGGTGGTTTAAAAATTGAGACCTTGAGACACAGACAATAAGTATCGAATCTTGATGTACATACCCCACTGCCATGGTTTCCATGTCATTGTAATCGCGTCGCGTTCGATATCGTTGTTACCGCGCCGCAGCGCTATATGGCTTGATCGCTAAATAGCAATAAAAAATTTTGTCAAATTGTGTCAAATTGTGTGTGTCTCTCTCTCTCTCTCTCTCTCTCTCTCTCTCTCTCTCTCTCTTTTCTCTCTCTCTCTCTCTCTCTCTCTCTCACACACACACACACACACACCACTATCTCTCTCACTCTCTTTCTCTCCACCCAAACTCTCTTCACCCTCTTCTCTGTCTGTGTCTGTCTGTCTGTCTGTCTGTCTGTCTTCTCTCTCTCTCTCTCTCTCCTTTTCTCTCTCTTTTCTCTTTGTGTCCAGTTAAGTTAGTCTCTTACTACATTCAGAGTTGATTCCCTTTTTGATTTTGATATCGCCCGATTCACACACACCCTCCTCAATCCCTTTTTTAAAACTTTATTCGACTGATTATTTATTCTTCAATAGCAAATCAGAACGAGAATCAGAATTAGAATCTGATGACAAGGAATAATGATTAGCATGATTCAAAGGAAGGAGAAAAAATGATTAGCATGATTACAAGGAAGAGAAGAATGATTAGCATGATTACAAGGAAAGAGAGAATGATTAGCATATTACAGGAAAATGAATGATTAGCATGTTCCAAGGTAAAGAATGATTAGCATGATTACAAGGAGATGAATGTCAGCATAATTACAAGGAAGGGAGAATGATTGCATGATTTCAAGGAAGGAGAAGAATGATTAGCTGATTACAAAGAAGGAGAAGAATGATTAGCATGATTACAAAAAAGGAGAATGATTGCATGTTTACAACAAGAAGAATGATTAGCATGATTACAAGGAAGGAGAAGAATGTTAGCATTTATTACAAGGAAGGAGAATTATTAGCATGGTTACAAGGAAGGAGAATGTTAGCATAATTTCAAGGATAAAAATGATTAGCTAATTGCAAGGAAGGAGGGAAAGATTAGCATGATTACAAGGAAGAAGAAGAATGATTTGCATGATTACAAAGAAGGAGAATGATCAGCATGATTACAACAAGAAGAATGATTAGCATGATTACAAGGAAGGAGAAGAAAGATTGCATGATTGCAAGGAGAAGAATGATTAGCATGATTACAAGGAAGGAGAAAAATGATTAGCATGATTACAAGAGATAGAAAGATAACATGAGTACAAGGGAGGAGGAGAATTGATTTGCATGATTACAAGGAAGAAGGAGAATGATTTGTATGATTACAATGAAGAAGGAGAATGATTGCATGTTACAAGGAAGGAGAAAAATGATTAGCATGATTACAAGGAAGGAGGAAAATGATTAGCATGTTACAAGGAAGGAGAAAATGATTAGAATGTTTCAAAAGATAGAAAAGATTAGCATGAGTACAAGGGAGGAGAAGAATGGTTTAGCATGATTACAAGAAGGAGAATGTCAGCATGATTACAAGAAAGGAGAAGAATGATTACAAGAAAGGAGAAGAATGATCAGCATGATTACAAGAAAGGAGATGAGTGATTAGCATGATTACAAGGAGAATGATTAGTATGATTACAAGGAGGATAAAATAACATGATTACAAGGAAGGAGAAGGATGATTAACTGATTAGTAGAAAGGAGAAGAATGATTGCTGGGTTACAAGGAAGGAGAAAAAAAGGGTGATTAGCATGGGGTACAAGGAAGAAATGGTGTCTGTTGCGGTTTTTGTTTGGGGGATTTTCTTTTTTTGTTATGTTTTTTTTTAATTCCCTCCTCCTTCACCTTCAACTTATTGTTTTTTGTTATTTGGGGAGGGTGTGTATGTGTGAGTGTGTGTGTTTTTTGTGTGTGTGGGGTGTGTGTGTGGGGGTTTTTTGTGCGTGTGCGCGCGCGCGCGGGGCGCATGCGTGTTTTTTTTGTTTTTGTTTTTTGTTGTTTGGTTGGTTGGGGTTTTTTTCCTTACCTTATCCTTTGTGGGGACGGGATTTGCTAGTGGTTAGAACATTGCGCTCGCAAGCTGACGACTCGGGTTCGATTCCCGTTGAAGGGGATATTTTTCCCCTGGAGTAAACACAGTGCGACTCCACTCTCCCCAAAAGTCCTTTCAGATGAGACTATAAACCGAGGCCCAGTATAGGAACGCACGCAGAACATTTTGCGCACAGGTTAATTCCTGTTCCGCTTTTCGTAAGAGTAGGCCATCGTGTGCCGTGGGAACGGATGACAAAATTTACAAAAACTGCATGCACACGGGGACTGGATGTAAAAAAAAGCACGGAGTGCTGATTCAATTATCCTCGGAATAAAATAGATAAATAAATAAGTACATAAATAGATGAAATAAATCTCCAAACAATTGACTGCGGCCT
This sequence comes from Rapana venosa, assembly GCA_028751875.1. NCBI lineage: Eukaryota > Metazoa > Mollusca > Gastropoda > Neogastropoda > Muricidae > Rapana > Rapana venosa. The sequence continues at coordinate 57,736,109 of CM054135.1, forward strand.
TGATTACTTGGGAGTTTATTTTAAGCGCATTCTAGTTTAGACACCAGAATCACCAATTAGATATTGCTTCTCTCTTTCTTTTTAAGATGGTAGATCATTTCTCTCCACCTGAATCACAATCGGAACTCGAATTCTCTGGAACACCGGACGGTCCTAGAGCGGATTAAGGGATGGGGGGGACCAAGAGGGGGAAGAGGGGGGGGGGGGAAATCGAGAGGAGAGAGGGGGGGGGGGGGGGGAGGAGAGGGATGGGAAAGATGAAGAGGAAGAAAGGAGATGGGGAAGAGGGGGGAGAGAGAGAGAAGGAGAGGGAATGAGAGAGAGAGGGGGGAGAGGGAAAGAGAGGGGGGGGAGAGAAGCGAGAGAGGGAAAGGAGAGAAGGGGAGAGGAGAGAGAAGAGAGGAGAAGAGAGAGAGAGAGAGAGGCAGACAGACAGACAGACAAGAGGGGAGGGGAAGGGAGAAGAGATAGAGTTGGGGGAGAAAGAGAGGAACAAGACAGACAGACAAGAGGAGATAGAGGAAAGACAGACAGAGAGACACAAAGAACAGACAAAAAGACACAGGACAGAAGACAAAAAGGCAGACAGAGGAAAAAGTTTGAACAAGAAGAGACAGAAAAACAAGAAAAACAGAAAAAAATCAGGGAAAAGAGAGAGAAGAGAGAGGAGGAGGGAGAAGGGAGGGAGTGAGGGAAGAAGGGACCAGGGGAGGCAAGGAGAGAGAGAGAAGAGACAGGTGGTAGAGGGGAGAGAGGGGAGGGGGGGGGGGGGGGTGGGATGGGGGAGGGAGTATCAAGACCCGCAATTGATGGGAAAACAAGAAAAGAGGTGCAAGACGAAGATGGGAGACTTGATTGGGTTGGGCAGCAGGGTAGTAGGGGGGTAGGAGGGGAAGGAGAGGTGATGGGGGTGGAGGAGAGGGAATGGGGGTGAGGGGAGGTGGGGGGGGGATATGGGAGGAAACTCAACGATGTTCTGTTGCTTCATTGAAAAGATTGCTTTGGAATGCGTTGATTAAGGAAGAAGAAAAAAAGAAAGAAAAATAGTAGGGTAGATTTAAGCACGTGGCAAAGGGGAAAGATGAAAGAATGAGACAGAAACAAGCAACAAAAGAGGAGAGAGAGAGAGAGAAAGGAGAGAGAGAGAGAGATGAGAGGGAAGAGAGTAAAGTAAGAAGTCAAAACACATTAATCATCCATGAAACAATTACAAGAGAGAGAAGAGAGGAGGAGAGAGAAGAGAGAGAGAGAGAGAATAGAGAGAGAGAAAGAGAGAGAGAGACGAAGAGAGAAAAGAGTCGAGCCCAAGTCAAGTCAAGTCAAGTCATAAACACTTAAATCACCCATAAAGGGTAATTACAAAAAGATAAAACAGAAAGACAGAGAGATAAGAGACAGATACAGAAAGAGAGACATAGAGAGACAAGAGATACAGAAGAGACAGAGATGAGACAGATACGTAAAGGGAGAAAGAGAGAATGGGGTTTAGAGATAAAGAGAGGAGGAGACAGACAAACGACACAGAGACAAAGACAGAACAGACAAAAACACATAGCAGGCAACAAATAGAGACAAAAAATCACAGAGAACAGGGAGACAGACAGACAGATAGAGAAAGACAGAGACAGACAGAGACAGAGACAGACAGACAGAAAGGGAAAAGGAGAGACAGAAAGATAAGAAAGAGAGAGAAACTCTTAAAACTGAAATGGTGTATTGTACATCGGCCTGAGGAGAAGAGAGAAAAAGAAAAGAGAGACAGAGACCAGAGACGGGACAGACAGAAGACGGGCAAAGAAGACAGAAAGATAGAAAGAGAGAGAACTCTGAACTCTAAAATGGTGTTATGTGCATCGGCCTGAGAGAGAAAGAGAAAGAGAGAGAGAGAAAAGAAAAAGAGAGACAGAGACAGAGAGACAGAGATTGACAGACAGAAAAAAGAACACAGCTGGTAGATTAAGAAAGAGAGAACAGGGAGAGGGGGGAAAAGACAGACAGGAAGACAGAGGCAAAAGACAGAGAAACAGAGAGAGACAGAGAGAGAGAGACCTAGAGATAGACAAAGAGAGACAGAGAAAGAGAGACACAGAGAGATATAGACAAAGAGAGACAGAGAAAGAGAAAACAGAGAGAGAGAGACAAAGAGAGACAGAGAGAAAGAGAGAGATAGACACAGAGAGACAGACAGAGAGATAGAGACCAGAGACACGGAGAGGAGAGGAGATAGACAAAGAGAGACACAGAGACAGACAGAGACAGTCAGGGGTTTAGGAGGTAAAGGGAAGGGGGTATGAGCGTGCAGCGGAGATGCAGAAACAAGAAACGAGGCGACCTTGAAATTGAGGACGGATAGAAGAAGGCAACACAGTGTGGCATGAAGTCAGGGAAAAACTGCTTTGAAAGTTTGGGGTAAATCCATTGTCGGTAGTGAGAGATTGCTTTTTGATTTCCTTCAATGAAGGAAGTAAAACATCAGGGGTTTTTTTGGGGACAGGGGAATTGAAGGAAGCAAGAATGAGAAAGCGTGGAAATGGAGAGGTGGGAGGGAAAGAGAGAGGGGAGAGAGA
>CM054135.1:57743675-57771175 GCA_028751875.1 Rapana venosa
CTTTTTTTCTTTTTTGCAATTCTTCTTCTTTTTTCCTCATCCTCTTCTTTGCAATCTCTTTTTGCATTTTTTTTGCATTTTGAAACTTACTTATGTCCAGCGCGCGCGCGCGCGCGCGCGCGCGCGAGAGAGAGAGAGAGAGAGAGGAGAGAGAGAGAGTGAGAGAGAGAGAGAGAGAGAGAGAGAGAGAGAAGAGAGAGAGAGAGAGGAGAGAAAAGAGAATCGAACTCGAACGAACTCGAACGATTTATTCACAAAAGGCCATTGGCCCAAACATGAAGGGGGTTGCCGAACGCTTAGTATTTTGGTTTTAACAATACGCCACACCACACACACACACACACACACACACACAGACCAACATGTTACTGATTAACCACAAGTCAGCTTTCCAATATATCACTTAGGAATTACATTATCTTCTTATTTTGAAGTTTACACCAAAAAAAAAAGGAGGCTGCGCACAACCTCAGGATGACTTGATTGCCAGGAGTAAATCAGAAGTCTAATTAAATTAGGCTGTTTACTATATTTAACAGGGATTTGTAGTTCTGATCCCTACACATTCCTCAAATACTGGACAGCACAAGGACAAAGTGTACTTCATTCTCCGGAGCTTGCTTTCATAATGGGCTTAAATTTACTGCTGGTAAGTCTCGTCAAGTTCATGTTTTTCTCTGTTTCTGAATTTATTTTATGAAACATTTTATATCTGATACACAAAGTCTAAACTCTAGACATATTCTTTGCAATTGTAGATCACAGATCATAGTTTATAGTATAAGGTTTTTTTGTTTGGATCATGCGACTTATAAATTGTACTGTTACATATTGAAATCTTTCACTGTTTTATGTTTGATGATTACTCCATATGTGCATCGGCAAGGTCATTCATCCTTTGACTGTGAAAGACATTAATAAACTCTATACAATTTTCCGACTCCTTGTGATTGTAGCCATCAAATACATCCGTGTTCACACATCACAGGGTAAGTTTTTGTGTGGCCAAGTTGTTTTTCCTTTGACAATCTAGATCATAAAGGAAATATTGTCTTGTAGGATTTATAAAGGTTTGCCTGCTATCATTCAATATGATGAATTTATATCCAATATCCCCTAAAGCCTTCTTTCAGCATAGTATTTTTAAATTAAAACGAGGGGTTGAAGAGAGTGAGGTTTTCTATTAGTTTTCTCTATAAACAATAGTTCATTAAGTTGTAGTTCCTTTATAAGCCTTAAAAAATACTGCCTTTAAAGCAAAGAGGTTTAGAGGTTGTGGTTGTTACTGTATACAATGTGTTACAGCTTTAGCGGAATCCAAGCCCCAATTTTCTCACCATATAAAACACAGTGGGTTGTATTTGTGCATCAAATATTCCTTAATGAACAAAATCTAAAGAGTTAGTATTCAATATTCGTTTGTTCCGTTAGTTTTTCAACACAAATAAAAGCTTCGGTTTAGTTTACCTCGGACTTGCAGATCTTTACATGCAGTTGAAAAAGCGTAGTAGAAAAATAACAGGATTCTAAATTATTTATATCATTAATCTCAGGCATCTTGGATATTTCCAATTGTACAACCTTTTTCTTGACTAGCTAAATATCCACCTTTCTGAATTCTACGATATTACCTCTTACTAGATGAACCTTAAGATCCAGTTGCTGTTGTAAGCATGTTTTTGTTGAAGGCACTGTTTAAGCTGTTATAACTGCTTTTGTTAACATTCGACTGTTTCAGATACAGATCGATAGCAGGAATAACATCTTCCGCATAGCTAGAAGAAATAAATATATTAAAAGAAATAAACAACTCTTGGAGAGAAGAAATCTTGGGGGACGTGGCTCCATGTTCCAAGTATTGTATGTTGCTTGGCTATTCATTGATAAAAACAGAAGTAAACAATAAATAAGGGGCTACTTTAACATACTCATCTGTTTAACACCTAGTGGGTACATATATGTTGTCTGTCACTTTTGTTCCCCAAATCGTATTCTGTTCTGATTCTGTTACCAGGGCTCTATTTATTCGTAATTTATAGTTTACCAGTCACACATTTTTTTTTGGTGTAGAATAGGCCACTTCAAGTTCCTTGTTAACTGAATCTCTAATTGTTTGTCAAAAAGTCAATTTATGCTGCTTTATCTTAGAGCTTTACGGTTTTATGCTCCACATTCGGTTTCTGTACAAACGCTAGCAGAGGACCGGTTTTTATATGTTCTTGTGGGGTGGATCTCTATCTTTTAATTTTCATGATTGGGTTGGTGAGCCCTATATGTTTGTTCTTTGCATCTTTTTCCACTGTTTTGGTTAAGTGTGTGAGTTCTTTGTATATCGATTTCTTTTTATCTTTTGTACTGGTTAAGAGTAATTCACCGGTAGTTATTAGGGTTTATTACAACATCACCCTTTTGTATGCAAATATGTCTTGTATTTAGATTCAGCCCAGTTATCTGGAAAAAAAAAAAAAAAAAAGACATCATCCAAAAAATTTTGGTTGAATTGGTTTTAGAAGGAAAAGCACAATATTTTCACCTTCATATTTTAGCAATTCACCAATGATTTTGATCAGGGGACCGGATCCATGCTTTCTCACTCTTTAATTTTCTAAGTGCCCCTAATTTCTCATCTTTAGATATAGGACGATCAAAAGTCGCTTACTCAGAGTTCCATCCACTGTAACAATCTGTAATCATGGAGTTGGCTATATGAATGAGTACTTTCTCCACAAGTAGGGGTTTTTTGAAATAAGGTTGATACCTTTCTCGTCAATGACTATACTATTCTTTGGACCTTGTCTTTTTTCTAAATGACGCATTTATTAACACTTTTCCTGAACTGGATTTTGAGAATGAAGAGATAGATGACATCATATCTGCAAGTATGGCGTCTTATTTATTCTGTATCCTTTTTTCGTTCAAGCATGCATTTTTATTACTTATTGTGACCACTAGAAGTACACGTTATTTGTCCTCATTTCTTAATGTTATCGGAATGATCTTCAGTAGTTTTCTGAACTTTTTTTAATTACCTTTTTTTCATTCTATTATCAAAACAAGTAATCATTTGATATGGACCCTTTATTGATATGTACCTGTTTTTTCTTCATACATTCTGCACTCTGACTTTTTTGAACCATTAATCAAATCTAAAGCTTCATTTAAAGTTCTCCAGCTCAATCTTATGGAAAGCATTTATATATATAAAATTTCACTCATTTTCACATCCTGGAGATTTTCCTTTATAAACTCGAGAGTTTGTTTTAATCACCCATACAAAATTTTCCATAACAGATGGTTAACTGTGTCCACACCCTGTATTATATATGGATTTTAATATATAATTCAACAGGAAGGTTGATCGGAATCAGATCGCTCGGCAACAAACTATACGACCCATGAGTCAAAAAATACTGAGAAAAGGTAGGAAAAAAATCATCTGACACTAAATAAAATAATCATTAACACTTACATCCTCCATTCAGAGATGTATGTTATAGCGGCCTTGTTGCGTCAGCCATTACATACGCCTTTAGAACTTTTGTTAAACTAAGAGCTAGTTGCAATAATTCATATTAGTTTACTAGTTAATTTACCTAATTGTTTGATACACATTCTTCAGAATAACGACTGTGCTGGAGGAATACTTTTACTTTGGAACATACTGAACTAATAAAGTCATTTTCTACTATGCTGACAGGTAAAAGTTTGAGGTCTGTGCTGGGGGTTTAAGTCTCCAATAGTGATATTTTATCTTCTTAGATCAGTGTAACCACAACAATTTACTTAACATTCTCTTCCCAACATCAGCAATTCCATTCTCATTGTCAAAACATGTTTTATTAAAAAAAGGCGATTCCTTCCAGGTGGGCGATATTACACACAGACAAGCATAAACATTTCTTCTTGTTCAAACAACAGAGAATTTGTCCACAGAGCAGGGGGAAAGTGCAAATATTAGGGGATATGGACATCTAAACAAATTTCACATAGGCTTGTTGTTTTAACTCTGCCTTATTAAAAAAAAAACTAAAACACTTAGAACGGACTCCCTTGATGGCTAACTTTATTTATATTGCCGACTTTCAGAAAGGATTTATAGCCTGTAAAAACTTCTGGCTGCTGGACATTTTCCGAGGAAACTGGTTTTTCTGTCAGACATATAAATCAAAATACTAACGCACTTAAGATACAAAATCTCTATCAGACAGTGGTTTTGACAAATCCATTTACGTTCCAAGAACAATTAATAAATGAAAAAAAAAAAAAAATAGTTTATTTTGTTTTATCTGTATTACAACATTTCAATTGATCCTCTACCCTCAAGACGGACACTGGTTCACCAATTTACATTGTCATGACGAGAAGACACAGCTATTCCATGCTTTAAACAGCTGGTTAATGTGGTCTCTTTAATCGGTATGACTGCTCTGCGCCTACAACAAACACCACATGGTAGCTGGTGTTGGACCCTAGGCCAAAGTCAGGACCTTGTCTCTCTTTGGTTAGCACTTCATCATGGGTATGTGACAGGCAATCTACTTCATCACAACTGAGCCTTCACCTTGGCTAAGCCCTATTACATGAGTGTCTTCGAAATGAGGCTGAGTTCCGGTATTGTCTGTTTTAATTTTCTACCTCCCTGTAAATTGTGGGACTAATGCTGGATGATTGATTGTATGGGCCGGCCACAACAAGTATTCCCTTCTGTTTTTAAGATCGTTTTTATAGGTTCCATCCTTTCGCACTTAATGATCAAATGATTCAAAGACCATTCTCACATTTTTTTCCCTTCTGCCATAGAATCTTCATAGTCTTTGGGGTCAATTTGTGCCTTATATCTCTTATCAGTTTTGGGATAATAAAATTCGTCGTCTACAAAAAATCCTTTGAACCTTTCCAAACGAGTTTTAGCTTTCAATTAATTCAAGATTATTTGATAAAAAACAAACACCTGCAAAAAATAATGGGGAGAGTAGGGGCGGTTTTTAGATAGGTTAGTTATTCCTGTGTGCACACTATCATAACTTAACATCTGCTTTATTCATTTTTTCGGGAAGAAGATTTTTCGTCGACATTTCACAATCTGCTCCAAGTCTATTACTTTTTCGTTTCCATGCCATGATAGTTTTTGTTCCGTCCTTGACCGGCCCTTCTTGAATTACGTCTGCATTCTTTTCTAGGTTTTTCCACTCTGTCATTAAGTTCTGTTCTTTGAATTGACTTTTAACTCTAAAATTTTTCATTGTCCTAAGATTGTTCTTTCTTGTCTAATATACACTCATTTTCCTCTTCAAGGGCTTCAGGTGAAGTCAACATGTTTGGTCAAATTTGTAATTTGACGCATCATAGTCTCTGTTGTTGTCTTTAGCATGTTCTCCACTTTCTCCATCTTGGCCTCTTCGTGATATTAATGTTTCATCAGGAGCTAATGTAGGAGAGGACTCTCCTGTCTTCTGTGTACTCGTTCTGTTGGTCGCTGCTGGCCGGACTATCTGCACTCTTACTTTGGGTTTTTACCACTGAAGCTTTTCCTGTGATTGTGTAAGACCACCTGCACACTCGTCTGGCTGGTTTGCCTCGGCTTCCCGTCCGTTGGACCAGGGTCCAGGGTTAATCTCCACATCAACCACACCGAAGCAAAAGGGTTCCCCCAGAATTGATAGTGTGCAGGGGTTCAACAGTCCTAATCAAGACACCCGTCTCGCCTAACTTTTTAGTGTCCAGGTATGGACACCGCCACAATGGCTGATTTGATATTTGAAGTTTGGACATGAAGAGGGCCGAATACCTGCCGCAAATGTCCCACAGACCAGCCCTGTCTTACAACTGCATATGCCATATTCCCAATCACTCTCTTTATCTAACATGTATGCTATACAATGAAGAATTACAGGCCACTTAAAAACTAGCTACTAATTCACAAAAATACTTAGAAGCATTTCCCTACGTCTAACCTTTGCAATTTAGTCATCGGGCCCCCCCCTCCCAGATGAGAGAGAGAGAGTGAGAAGAGGAAGAGACGGGAGATGAGAGGTGGAGGGGGGGATTCGGAGAGATGGAGAGTGAGAGGAGAGAAATGCCAATGAACAAATTCTTTTTATTTCGAGGGATAATGATAAGCACCCATGTGCTTCTTTTTTTTTTTCATCCGAGTCACAGAGAGCAGAGGAGAGAAGTGAGGAGGGTATGGAGAGGGCGAGAGGAGAGAGATGGAGAGCAGTTTACTATTTCGTTCTTATCTCTGGTCCGGACCCTGTTCAATTTAAAGGAAACAACCACTCTCTTAACGACAGCGCGGAGGTGTGAGGAGGAGGCAAAGCTATATGCAGGCCCGTTTTGTCAGACAGCTAGGTCTCCATGAAAAGGTTCGTGTCTGGGTACTAAGTCGGTTGTGTTATATTATAAATAAAAAAAATGGCACAGCAGGCTATGGCCTATATCGGGTCTTTACCGTTCCGCCCCCAAGGAGTTATGACTCAATATTTACTGACAGATGGTAAAATGTCTTCTGCCTACTTGTCTTCAGGTTTTGGGGGGTGGAGGGGTTTTGTTTTTGGGGTTGGTTGACAAGACAGTTTGTTAAAACATACCAAAAACATATGCTTGCATGCACGCTAGGCGCGAGCAAACACAACACACTATCACACAACACAAACAAACACACATGGTGACCGTTGGTCTCTGCAATATTATCACCGAGGGTTTGAAAGATTTTATTTTAAAGAGTGCAAATGGTTTACGTTGCATTTTTCAGAATTTCAATTAATAATATAGTGATTAACTTTCCGGAACCATGACTAAACTCGAGCTTGTATAGTTTCAACGAAATACATGTAATTACTGTATATGTTCTATTTTAGACCTCCCAATTCCGATTGACAAAAGTTGAAGATCAAATCATCTCTATTGCCACTTGTTTGTCCACCTCTATGTGGGTTATTCAGCCAAAAAAAAAAACAAACAAGACTGCTTGTGAGAGGGCTCTATGTGGGGTGACGGGTTTTGTTATTGTTGTACTGACACTCTGGTTCACTGTGTTGGTCTGGGTGGACCCAGGTCAGGCGTTCCAGGTTCAGAGATGATTCAAAACACGAAGGAGCGTACTTATCTTGATGCTGACGGAAGGCTGGAAACTCTTCTTCCTTTACAGTGTCACCGGGTGGGGGGACGGACATTTTCCTTTTTAAAGTAATAAATACTGACCTAAATTTTCCGTTTGTTTTTAGGGGCTTGCAGCCTCCCCTGTTCAATTCAACATGGTATTTTTTTACGTAGTACATTCCGGACTACACATTTCCAAATCTTCTATGTTGCCACATGGTGGTTTTATATTATTTGAGTCTCCATCCCTTGTATCTTAAATTCAATGCCACTGGTTAATCCACCAAATGGGATGAATGTGGCTACATGCTTGAGTGTTCAATATTTTTTAAAAAATGGTTACATATGCAAAAATATCGCCATGTGAACCCTAAATGCTATAGCTGAGGAATTTGGAAAAAAAAAAAAAAAAAAAAAAAAAAGAAAAAAAAAAAAACCCCAACCAAACCCCCCCCCCCCTACGTACTATAGATTTGAGTCCCCCTCGCGGCGGCCTGCCCCCCTGTCCCCCCCCCCCCCCCCGTCCGTTCTAATCTTATGTGCTTTCCCCTTACTTTGCAGAAAATGAAAATATCTCAGTCACCAGTAGTTGTTCTTATATTCTACCATCTTTAATAATGCATAGCTCAGTGGTGGAGCACTGCTTCCCCATGCAAGTTAATTAAGCAGTCCGTATAGAGTGGTGGTTACCACCTTGCTTGGTGGGTGACTGTTTCACACCTGCTTCAGGCCAGTTCCACCTAGTTGTATTTTAAAAGGGGGTTCCTGCCCCTCCTTTAGGGTCAGGGGAAGGTTAATAAAGCTAGAGGGGAGGATGGAGGTATGGGTGCTGTTGCCCATCAATATGCTGGGCCCTAGGAAGTGTTGTTGGTCCCTGACGCCTTGTGCTCCCATTTACAGACCGTATCATCATCATCATATCATCATCAATCATAATCCTTTGGTCGGGACGACGACCGTTGGGTGGCCGGTTCCCGGCAAGGACGACGCTGCAACGTGAAGTGGACGCACAAAATGGTTTTCGGTCCCTGGGCTGCTTTCAGGAGGTTTGGTTCAGTTGTGAAGGTCCATCTCATTGACTGGGCGGAGGATCCTGCTGTTGCACTGTTTGGTCGTCCCACTGCCTCCTTGATCCTTCCTCACCTCTTACCCTGAGAGGGACTGTCTTTGAAGGCTCCGTTTTTGTGTCTTTGCATTGTTGTGTGGCCATACCATTTCAAATTCCTCCGTTTGACTGGATCTAGCAATGGTTATTCGTTTGCACATGCCAGCTTCCCCGCCTCCCCTGCCTTCGATCTGCTTGACAGACAGTTTCCAGTCGTTTGGTGTTGTTTACTTTTACGGGTTCTCTTCTATGTTGGTGATGTGTTCTGGATCCGCCTGACCCCCCCCCCCCCGGACCACTTCTTCCTCATAGGCCTTGATTTGAGAAGTTCTTATCGGCTGCTGTGAGTTTGTCCATGCTTCAACTGCCTGTAAATGGCCAATGGATGTGACGTCAGGAGTGCCTTGTAGAGTTCTGACCTTAGTGTGGGTTCTGATGTTTTGGTTTCTCCACATTTCGCCAGATTATGCAATCCCTGAGTGAGGTGCCAACAGCTCTGGTTATGCATATTAACCGCTTTGGGGCTCCCGTAACCTTCGTTGTGATGGACCTTGACTCCAAGGTAAACTTGAAGGTTTACCTCTCCTCTAAGTTTTTGTCTCTCGCCACTCATATTGATGCTGGGTGGGAGTGGTCGGTCATTGTTTGCTCGTGGTCGGTTTTGTGGTATAGTGTTCAACTTGGTTCTTGTTCTTTTCAGCCCAGAGCTGATTTCTCTTCGCCCTACAGTGCGCATTTGGCTTGTGTGTTTCCAGTTCTGGTGGTGACGATCCTTGGAGTTCTTCATCTGCTGGCCATGAGTTCAATATGTCTGCGAATCGATGATTGCAGACTGGCATTCCTCCTATTGTGTTTGTGGTCTTGAAGTCAAGGAGGGCCTCCTGCATGATGTTCTCCTGCGAACCACGTTGAAAAGAACGGGGATTAGCGGGCTAGCCCCTTGTCGACTCCAACTGAAGTCCGTCGAAGAAGAACCTCCCCGATTTCTCCACCCATGAGGAACTGCGCTATCCGTTTCTCCTTCACGCTTGGGTAGCTGTCATACAGCGCCTCTGGTATGACTTGAATCAGGTCCTAAGGCGAAGAGATATACAGTCTCTAATGGACTCTGCCACTAGAGCTTCTTGCCGACACTCGGTCGTAAGGCCTTCTTGAAGTCAATGAAGTTGTTTGTATTGTAGTGCTGTGAGTTGATGTTGGAGGTGTTCTCTATGAGCTCTTATGATGTTGGAGATCTGCTCGGACAGTTTTTGCTCGACCTCTCCGGTCTATTGAAAATGCCTGCCTGTTCCTCTGATTAGGATTGGATTTGTTTAGTGGCCCGCTTTTCAGTCTCGTTCAAAGGGATTAGGTAGCATAACTTTGCTTGGATGGTTTATCAGAATGATCTGTTCGGTATAATTTTGGCACTTCTTAAGGCTCACTTCTTTGGAAGTGGTACTATGATGGATTTCGGTCACATGTTTTTACGGCCCTCCCTCTCTTGATTGTGGCGTACAAGTATGCGTTGGCAGGATGATTGTTAGTGCCTGGTTCATATCTGTGGCCTCCGTACTTGATTGAGCCTCTGAAGGGATGTTTGTCATATCCTCTGAGTGGACTTGCCTCCTTTCAAGGATTACTTTTGCTTCCTACTTATCTTCACTCCAGCACCCGTGTGCTGTGTAGGATTCTGATGGTATGCGGATCTTCTCTTGCTCCCGTCGAGTTTGTTCGGATCAGTCCTCAGCTTGTAGTTTGTACCAGAGGGGTCTTTGCATATTCTGTCCATCTCTTCAATGGATTATAGTTGGTCAGCTTCTTCTGTATGGACGCCCCCTCTTTGTCTTATATAACGGTGGTTCTTTGGCGATGCTGGGACTTGGTTATAGTACCTGATGGTATGGTAGGCAATACTTGATGTTCCTTTCGCCCCACATTGCCTTTCTCAACCTTGGGAAGCATTGTTCTGACATCCATAGTTTCCCCTTAGGCTCAGTCATCTTATTCTTGATTGACCTGTGACCCTGTTCCTCATTACTCTTCGGCCGGTTTTGGGTTTTTGTTCTTCTCTGGCTTTTGCTCCCTTACGTTGATCGGCAATGGTTCAATCGCGAATATCGTTGGTAACCCACGGATTTTTGTTTCTTTTTCCTTTCTTTCCTAGGATATCACGAGCGCTTGTCTCCTGAATGGTCTTTGTCCTGTAGTTCAGTGTGGTTGGTGATTCATCTTTGGAGGGTAATTCAATGGCGCAATTATGCCCCCTATATCAAGACTTTAAAGTTTTTTCAGCGATTCTTCGGGGGGGGTCCTTCAGCTTTTACTATCGCTTGTTCCGCTACTATACTAAAACGGGGGATTTTCTCTTCATGGTTCTTGGTATTAAGCTTGATCTGTTTGGGTAGTAGTACCATGTCGTGGTCACTGCGGATATCTAGCGACATGTGGAAAAAAGTTCCTTTGTGTCTGGGCTTTGTTGATGCTTGACTCTTTAATCGTTTGCGGGCCAAGATGTAGATCATCTGGTTTGTGCTGTAATCTTTCCATTTGGGTGAGTTTCCACCGTCGTTCTTCTTGATGTCTTGTGGGGGGTTATGGTGGTGTTGGACGACAGTAAGATTGTGGCCCTGCTTGCCAAATTCCAAACAGGTCTGAGACTCATATCGTTGGTTCTGTCCACGCCAATAGACCTATTGTCCATGGCCATTGGATCTCATAGGAGCGACCTCGCGCTCCCGATTTTTTGCTTTTCCAGTCGATACTGGATCCCCCCCCCCTCTCACTCCACACGCCCCCTACCGGTATGTCCTTCTTTGGATGAGATTTGATGACGATCTCCCAAACTCCCTCGCTAGATATGTACACGCTAGACCCCCCCCTTGGCTTTCTTATTCGCTGAGTATGATGTTGTTCGGGACCCCAGCACCCCTCTTAGAACTCTGTATCCGATGGTTTCTCATGGTTGTGTGGTTTTGCCTGCTGCGATACGCATTGGAGCTCAGTCTACTTGAGATTGGGGGTGGGTTACTAGCTGTTCGGACATGTTAGTCCTCTCTTGTTGACAAGCAACGTAATCCATTATAGGTTATGGGATACCTTTCACCTCGAAAAATCTGCAAGAACATTGTAACCACAGATTCATAGGCTACCAATGACTGTTTCTATCATCGGCACCTGGAAACACGGGTTATCGTCAGGCTATTCAGATGATTGAACTGTAGGTTTTGTACTGATCACAGGGGAGGGAAAGGAAAAGAAAAGCATGACAAAGTTGTTCTTCTTGAGGGTATATTGGTAACAGCAATGCATAAAGGGTCTCCCGATTATTAAATCAATACACACTTACACACACACAGTTCTTTTCTCTGCAGCATCAGAAAACATTTCTTTGTTTTTACAGAAGAACATAGAGGGAGAGAGAAGAGGGGAGACGAGGTGAGAGACGGAGATGAGATGAGAGAGGGAGAGAGGGGGGTGTGGGGAGGTTGAGAGAGAGCGGTGGGATGAGACCCGATGGAGTGACGGAGGTGACCAGGAGCGGGAGGAGAATGATGGGGGGGTGGGGGGGGGGGGGGGAGACCCGGAGAGAGACGAGTGGGTGTGGACCCCCTCCCCCCCCCCCCCCACCCCCCCCCCCCCCCCCCTCCCCTCCTCCCCCACCCCCCCCCCCCCCCCCCCCACCCCCCCCCCCCCACCCCCCCCCACCCCCCCCCCCCCCCCCCCCCCCCCCCCCCCCCCCCCCCCCCCCCCCCCCCCCCCCCCCCCCCCCCCCCCCCCCCCCCCCTCCACCCTCTTACCCTTCACGTAAGTTTGCAGACAGCTTCTTTAAAGTATTACTGGAGGGAATCAAACAGAGAAATGAAAAACAAAAAACGCATCAACCTTTTTTAAGCACCAAAGAAAAGAAATTAGTGTGGTAAATAGGCTAAATTTAACAACCAAAAAGTAGAGATTAGATAACTCCCATTTTTACCTACTGACTGCAGTCAAATGCCCAGCCCAGGCAATGGGGAGCAGTTGAAAAGTTGTAAGTAGTAGCACTATCCCCTTTTTCCCCTTTCGTCCTCTCCTGTCGCCAGCAGAAGCAGGCGGAAAAAGAACCTGACCAAGAGCCACCATGAGAGCCATTTTTGAGCTGAGAGGAGTCCGGCCGGACGGCACATCGCGCCAGCACTGCCCTGCCTCTGCCTGCCTGCTTGCCTTCTGCATCTCTCTCTCCTCTCCTCCTCCACTCAAAACTGCTTGCTCTACTAAGCTTAGATGTCCGGATGAGCTGTAGACCATTTTGCGATTCTCGCCTTTCTCACTCTTGAGAGGGGGCAGGGGGGACGGATAGCCTTGGTGGTTTAGAGTGATGTATTTTTTTATGATCTCTGACCCGGGGTTCGATTTCTAATTCAAGGGATTTTTCTCTAGAGTTAACATCAGTGCCGACCAACTCTCCCCCAAAGTCTTTGGAGATGAGACTATAACGAGGTCCTGTTGCGAACTCAACCAGAAACTCTTTGGGCACACATCTTAAAAACCCATTCACCTTGTTGGAAAGAGTTAGGCCATTGTGTGCTGGTGGGAACAATGACAAAAATTTACAAAACGGCTCATATTTAACAGAGGATCTACTTCATCCTGGATTGAAAAAAAAAAAAAAAAAAAGCACCAGGATTTGTGATCATTCCCATTATCTGTGTAATAAAAGAATTAAAAATCCAATTTTTTTTTTTTAAATATCTCTCTCTCTCTCTCTTTTTCTCTCTCTCCTCTCTCTCTCTCTCTCCTCTCTCGCTCTCTCTCTCTCCTCTCTCACTCTCTCTCCTTTTTAGCCCTTATTTCTTTTATATGGTATTCTCTTTTCGCCTCTAGTTTGTTTGTTTGTTTGTTTGTTTATAATTTCTTCTTTTTTTTTTGTTGGTTGTCTTACATCGGAAAAGGGGAGAAGGATTTTTTTTTTTTTTTAGTTTTGAAAAGGTCCACAGGGTGGGGTTATTGTGAGTGTGGTATAAGTGAGAATAAGGTTAAAAAGTAGATAATATGCTCTACATGATTAAAATTGCCAGTCTTCTTGCCATATTTGTGAAGTGAAAGTAGTGTGTATATAACGCGGAGTTTTTAAAGGTTTTTTGGGGGGGGGTATTTTTTTAATTTTCCTTCCACACTTAACTTTCTTTGTCAATGTTCTGTCTGTCTGCCTGCTTTCTACTGTCTTGTCCATGTCTGTCTGTTTCTGTCTCATGATCTGGATTGTGTGGGATAGTGTGTTGGGTGTGTGTGTTGTGTGTTGTGTGTGTGTGATGTGTGTTGTGTGTGTGTTTGTGTGTTGTGTGTGTGTGTGTGTTGTGTGCTCGTTGTCGGGCGCTGTGTGTGAAGTTTGTCTGTCCTGTTTTTCTCTCTGTCGGTCTGTACTGTCTGCGTTCTTGGTCTGTATGTCGGTCTGTCTGGTCTCTCTATATCTCCCTCTCTCTCTCTCTCTCTATCTCTCCCAGCTCTTAAACAACATTTTGCATGGAGTGGGAGAGGGGATTAGAGAGTGTATTTTTGGTGTGGGTTGACAGAGGATGAGACAGAGGGTCAGACAAGATTTTACCACTACGAGCCTCTGACAATGGTATACCATTTCAAGGGGCTGATGCTCAGTTATCCCAGGTGAGGGTAAAAAAATCAACCAAATTGCTCCTTTCGGCAACATGCTGCTAATGTCATCACAAATGACTTTCATTCATTTGCTTGTGTGGTTCTTTCCATATGAATCTATTGCTTGATTCTTATGGTTTATGGTGTTTGGGCCACGTGCTGGATCTGGCACTCGTTTTCCCCTTCTACATACAGCGATATTGTTGTGTGCGGTGGGGGGGGGTGGGTGGGGGGTGTGTGTGGGATGGGTGGGGGGGTGGGGTGTTGGTGTGCGGGGGGGGGGGGGCGGGCGCCCCCCGGGTCGCGGTGGTTGTGTGGGCCGGGGTGGGGGGTGGGTGGGGGGTTTGGGGGGGGGGTGGTGGGGGGCCAGTGGGGGGGTGGGGTGTGGGGGTGTGCGTTGGTGGGCCGATTGGGGGGGGGTGTGGGGATTGTGGTGGGTGCTGTTGGGGGGTGGTGGGTGGGGGTGTGGTGGTGTGGGGGTTAGGGTCCGGGTGTGGGGGGTGTGTGTTGTGGGGGGGGTGGGGGTGGGGGGCGGGGGGGGGGGGCTCAAGGGCGGCTGGCTGGGTGTGTTGTGAGGTGGGGGTTGTGTATGGTCTTCTTCGTTATTTAGTCCTTGTTCCTTTTATTCGTGTTCACCTAAGTGTGGTTTGGTGTTGTGTGTGTGTGGTGTGGTGTGTTGTGTGAGTGACTGTTGGTGTGTGTTTGTGTTGTTGTGTGTGTGTGTGTGTGTGAGTGTGTTGTGTGTTGTTTATGTGTGTTTAGACTATGAACCCCATATACACATCTGTAGTTGTGCTATGTCGGTTAAATGATTATGTGCGTTAGTTTGCATGCAATGTTATTGGGAGTGCCCAAAAAAAAAATAATACCTTTCTCGCCGGTAATGATTGACTTGATCGCGCTACGTGTGACCTCGTCTCTGGCGGGGGTGTACATCTGCTCTATTAGTTAATGATTGTTGATTCGCAGGGTTAGTGTGTGGGGGTGGGTAGTAGCAATGTTTCCTTCATTTGTCTTTCTCTGAGCTGGTTTGCTCGGGTCTGGTTAGGGTGGATTCCAGATCAAGCAATTATCGCGCTCAATCATCGCACTTCCTTTGACAGTATCAGATAGTCTCCTATCTCCCCCCTCCCACCCTTCCCCTCCTCCCCACTTACTCTACACTCTCCCTCCTTTTCTTATTCTTCTTCGGCATATTCGTATTCTTTCACCCCCCCCCTATTCTTCCTTCTTCATCGCACGCTCTCTTCTTCTTCTCTTTCATAATCTTCATCTCCCATACCCCTACGTATGTCCCATCATCATCTTCACATCCATAATCACACATCATCATCGCCACCCACCACCATCATCACCATCATACACTCATCCTCTCCTTTCTTCATCTTTCTTTTCCATTCACCCTCCTCCTCGTTCGTCGGTCGTCATCCTTCTCACTGCTCACTCATCATCACAATCTTCAAGAATTTCATAATTTTTCTACTTCTTATTTTCCTTTCTCCCCCTCCCTCCTTGTCCGTCCTCCTCCCCTTCTTCATCATTCCTCACTCCTCCTACCCGACACCCCTCCATCATCATACCGTCCACCCTTACTAGTAACATCCACCCTCCCCCCTCCTCGCCCCCCCAGCCTCACAAAACTCCCCCGTCATAATCTAAATCATCATGCCCACTTAATCTTGCTTCTGCTTCTCCGTCTTCGCCTTCTCTCCCCCTCCATTACTTTTCTCTATTCTTATTTATTTCTTATTCATGTTCTTCTTTCGTCTTCTTTTACTCTTCTGCTGAAGAAGTTAATATATTAATGTAGAATGCAGACTCTTCCTTGGTTTTTCTTGCTTTGTGGCTTGGTGGAGGAGCGGTTTGTAGTGGTTTGGATAGGTAGTGTATTCAAAAGTGATGATTTTGCACGCCTACATCCTGGCTGTGTCAGCCGCACCCCTCACTCAGTATCCGCGCCCACTCTTCCTCCGCTCGCCGCGTTCCTCTAGGGAGCGCATTCGCGCTCACGGCCGTTAGTAGAAGAGTAGAGGCTTAGTAACAAAAGTCCTGCGTGTATCGGTTAGCTCGAATATACACACGAAATCGGCACCACCAAAGTGAACAAGTATCTGTGCAGGGCCCCCTCTGGATGATCGGACACCCTTGACTGGCCGACCCCCTACACATTATTTGTTTTTTTATTGTTTTCCCCCCGCCCCCCTTATCGCACGCTGTTTGGTGAGGAGTGAGGAGGTGTGACTCCTGGAGAGAGGAAGAGTGAGGAGGAGTGGGGTGAGAGTCGGGAGACGTGAGTATGAGAGGGATGAGAGGCCGGTGGAGGAGAGAGAAGGAGTGGAGTGACGAGGAGAGGATGGAGCGAGGGTTGGAGAGCTGGGGGATGATGGATGAGAGTGCGACTGGGGTTGGAGGGGAACGAGATGGCGGGGAGGTTTTGCGGATGAGCGGAAGAGAGGGGGCGGAGTGAGGGATGGGTCGTTCGATGTGGTTGGCTCCGTTGTTGGAGGAGAGAGGGGGCGGTCGAGTGGGGGAGTTATTGAGTGAGAAACAGACGTCGACAGAGAGAGATGAGATTGACAATGACAAATTCTTTTATTTCGAGGATAATTGAATAAGCACCCAATGTGCTTTTATTACATCACAGTCCCAGAAGAGGCTGAGGAACTCGAAAACTCGACTCGGTAGATCTCGAACGATCTTATTCACAAAAAGGCCAGCTTGGCCATCATACATGAAGGGGGTTGCGAAACTGCTTATTGTTTTTTGGTTTTTTTTTTTAATACATACGCACGCACACCACACACACATACCCACACTCACAACACACACTCGCTACGAACGGCACACACACACACACACACACACCACACACACACAACAAAACACACACACACACACCACTCACCAACATGTTACTGTATATTATAACACAAATAAGAAGTTCAGCTACAAAATATCATCTCTTAGGATAAAACATTATCTATCTTTATTCTGATAGGCTTTAACATATATAAAGTGGATGAGGCTGCGCACAACTTCAGGATGACTTGATTGCCAGGAGTAAATCAGAAGTCTAATTAAATTAGGCTGTTTACTATATTTAACAGGGATTTGTAGTTCTGATCCCTACACATTCCTCAAATACTGGACAGCACAAGGACAAAGTGTACTTCATTCTCCGGAGCTTGCTTTCATAATGGGCTTAAATTTACTGCTGGTAAGTCTCGTCAAGTTCATGTTTTTCTCTGTTTCTGAATTTATTTTATGAAACATTTTATATCTGATACACAAAGTCTAAACTCTAGACATATTCTTTGCAATTGTAGATCACAGATCATAGTTTATAGTATAAGGTTTTTTTGTTTGGATCATGCGACTTATAAATTGTACTGTTACATATTGAAATCTTTCACTGTTTTATGTTTGATGATTACTCCATATGTGCATCGGCAAGGTCATTCATCCTTTGACTGTGAAAGACATTAATAAACTCTATACAATTTTCCGACTCCTTGTGATTGTAGCCATCAAATACATCCGTGTTCACACATCACAGGGTAAGTTTTTGTGTGGCCAAGTTGTTTTTCCTTTGACAATCTAGATCATAAAGGAAATATTGTCTTGTAGGATTTATAAAGGTTTGCCTGCTATCATTCAATATGATGAATTTATATCCAATATCCCCTAAAGCCTTCTTTCAGCATAGTATTTTTAAATTAAAACGAGGGGTTGAAGAGAGTGAGGTTTTCTATTAGTTTTCTCTATAAACAATAGTTCATTAAGTTGTAGTTCCTTTATAAGCCTTAAAAAATACTGCCTTTAAAGCAAAGAGGTTTAGAGGTTGTGGTTGTTACTGTATACAATGTGTTACAGCTTTAGCGGAATCCAAGCCCCAATTTTCTCACCATATAAAACACAGTGGGTTGTATTTGTGCATCAAATATTCCTTAATGAACAAAATCTAAAGAGTTAGTATTCAATATTCGTTTGTTCCGTTAGTTTTTCAACACAAATAAAAGCTTCGGTTTAGTTTACCTCGGACTTGCAGATCTTTACATGCAGTTGAAAAAGCGTAGTAGAAAAATAACAGGATTCTAAATTATTTATATCATTAATCTCAGGCATCTTGGATATTTCCAATTGTACAACCTTTTTCTTGACTAGCTAAATATCCACCTTTCTGAATTCTACGATATTACCTCTTACTAGATGAACCTTAAGATCCAGTTGCTGTTGTAAGCATGTTTTTGTTGAAGGCACTGTTTAAGCTGTTATAACTGCTTTTGTTAACATTCGACTGTTTCAGATACAGATCGATAGCAGGAATAACATCTTCCGCATAGCTAGAAGAAATAAATATATTAAAAGAAATAAACAACTCTTGGAGAGAAGAAATCTTGGGGGACGTGGCTCCATGTTCCAAGTATTGTATGTTGCTTGGCTATTCATTGATAAAAACAGAAGTAAACAATAAATAAGGGGCTACTTTAACATACTCATCTGTTTAACACCTAGTGGGTACATATATGTTGTCTGTCACTTTTGTTCCCCAAATCGTATTCTGTTCTGATTCTGTTACCAGGGCTCTATTTATTCGTAATTTATAGTTTACCAGTCACACATTTTTTTTTGGTGTAGAATAGGCCACTTCAAGTTCCTTGTTAACTGAATCTCTAATTGTTTGTCAAAAAGTCAATTTATGCTGCTTTATCTTAGAGCTTTACGGTTTTATGCTCCACATTCGGTTTCTGTACAAACGCTAGCAGAGGACCGGTTTTTATATGTTCTTGTGGGGTGGATCTCTATCTTTTAATTTTCATGATTGGGTTGGTGAGCCCTATATGTTTGTTCTTTGCATCTTTTTCCACTGTTTTGGTTAAGTGTGTGAGTTCTTTGTATATCGATTTCTTTTTATCTTTTGTACTGGTTAAGAGTAATTCACCGGTAGTTATTAGGGTTTATTACAACATCACCCTTTTGTATGCAAATATGTCTTGTATTTAGATTCAGCCCAGTTATCTGGAAAAAAAAAAAAAAAAAAGACATCATCCAAAAAATTTTGGTTGAATTGGTTTTAGAAGGAAAAGCACAATATTTTCACCTTCATATTTTAGCAATTCACCAATGATTTTGATCAGGGGACCGGATCCATGCTTTCTCACTCTTTAATTTTCTAAGTGCCCCTAATTTCTCATCTTTAGATATAGGACGATCAAAAGTCGCTTACTCAGAGTTCCATCCACTGTAACAATCTGTAATCATGGAGTTGGCTATATGAATGAGTACTTTCTCCACAAGTAGGGGTTTTTTGAAATAAGGTTGATACCTTTCTCGTCAATGACTATACTATTCTTTGGACCTTGTCTTTTTTCTAAATGACGCATTTATTAACACTTTTCCTGAACTGGATTTTGAGAATGAAGAGATAGATGACATCATATCTGCAAGTATGGCGTCTTATTTATTCTGTATCCTTTTTTCGTTCAAGCATGCATTTTTATTACTTATTGTGACCACTAGAAGTACACGTTATTTGTCCTCATTTCTTAATGTTATCGGAATGATCTTCAGTAGTTTTCTGAACTTTTTTTAATTACCTTTTTTTCATTCTATTATCAAAACAAGTAATCATTTGATATGGACCCTTTATTGATATGTACCTGTTTTTTCTTCATACATTCTGCACTCTGACTTTTTTGAACCATTAATCAAATCTAAAGCTTCATTTAAAGTTCTCCAGCTCAATCTTATGGAAAGCATTTATATATATAAAATTTCACTCATTTTCACATCCTGGAGATTTTCCTTTATAAACTCGAGAGTTTGTTTTAATCACCCATACAAAATTTTCCATAACAGATGGTTAACTGTGTCCACACCCTGTATTATATATGGATTTTAATATATAATTCAACAGGAAGGTTGATCGGAATCAGATCGCTCGGCAACAAACTATACGACCCATGAGTCAAAAAATACTGAGAAAAGGTAGGAAAAAAATCATCTGACACTAAATAAAATAATCATTAACACTTACATCCTCCATTCAGAGATGTATGTTATAGCGGCCTTGTTGCGTCAGCCATTACATACGCCTTTAGAACTTTTGTTAAACTAAGAGCTAGTTGCAATAATTCATATTAGTTTACTAGTTAATTTACCTAATTGTTTGATACACATTCTTCAGAATAACGACTGTGCTGGAGGAATACTTTTACTTTGGAACATACTGAACTAATAAAGTCATTTTCTACTATGCTGACAGGTAAAAGTTTGAGGTCTGTGCTGGGGGTTTAAGTCTCCAATAGTGATATTTTATCTTCTTAGATCAGTGTAACCACAACAATTTACTTAACATTCTCTTCCCAACATCAGCAATTCCATTCTCATTGTCAAAACATGTTTTATTAAAAAAAGGCGATTCCTTCCAGGTGGGCGATATTACACACAGACAAGCATAAACATTTCTTCTTGTTCAAACAACAGAGAATTTGTCCACAGAGCAGGGGGAAAGTGCAAATATTAGGGGATATGGACATCTAAACAAATTTCACATAGGCTTGTTGTTTTAACTCTGCCTTATTAAAAAAAAAACTAAAACACTTAGAACGGACTCCCTTGATGGCTAACTTTATTTATATTGCCGACTTTCAGAAAGGATTTATAGCCTGTAAAAACTTCTGGCTGCTGGACATTTTCCGAGGAAACTGGTTTTTCTGTCAGACATATAAATCAAAATACTAACGCACTTAAGATACAAAATCTCTATCAGACAGTGGTTTTGACAAATCCATTTACGTTCCAAGAACAATTAATAAATGAAAAAAAAAAAAAAATAGTTTATTTTGTTTTATCTGTATTACAACATTTCAATTGATCCTCTACCCTCAAGACGGACACTGGTTCACCAATTTACATTGTCATGACGAGAAGACACAGCTATTCCATGCTTTAAACAGCTGGTTAATGTGGTCTCTTTAATCGGTATGACTGCTCTGCGCCTACAACAAACACCACATGGTAGCTGGTGTTGGACCCTAGGCCAAAGTCAGGACCTTGTCTCTCTTTGGTTAGCACTTCATCATGGGTATGTGACAGGCAATCTACTTCATCACAACTGAGCCTTCACCTTGGCTAAGCCCTATTACATGAGTGTCTTCGAAATGAGGCTGAGTTCCGGTATTGTCTGTTTTAATTTTCTACCTCCCTGTAAATTGTGGGACTAATGCTGGATGATTGATTGTATGGGCCGGCCACAACAAGTATTCCCTTCTGTTTTTAAGATCGTTTTTATAGGTTCCATCCTTTCGCACTTAATGATCAAATGATTCAAAGACCATTCTCACATTTTTTTCCCTTCTGCCATAGAATCTTCATAGTCTTTGGGGTCAATTTGTGCCTTATATCTCTTATCAGTTTTGGGATAATAAAATTCGTCGTCTACAAAAAATCCTTTGAACCTTTCCAAACGAGTTTTAGCTTTCAATTAATTCAAGATTATTTGATAAAAAACAAACACCTGCAAAAAATAATGGGGAGAGTAGGGGCGGTTTTTAGATAGGTTAGTTATTCCTGTGTGCACACTATCATAACTTAACATCTGCTTTATTCATTTTTTCGGGAAGAAGATTTTTCGTCGACATTTCACAATCTGCTCCAAGTCTATTACTTTTTCGTTTCCATGCCATGATAGTTTTTGTTCCGTCCTTGACCGGCCCTTCTTGAATTACGTCTGCATTCTTTTCTAGGTTTTTCCACTCTGTCATTAAGTTCTGTTCTTTGAATTGACTTTTAACTCTAAAATTTTTCATTGTCCTAAGATTGTTCTTTCTTGTCTAATATACACTCATTTTCCTCTTCAAGGGCTTCAGGTGAAGTCAACATGTTTGGTCAAATTTGTAATTTGACGCATCATAGTCTCTGTTGTTGTCTTTAGCATGTTCTCCACTTTCTCCATCTTGGCCTCTTCGTGATATTAATGTTTCATCAGGAGCTAATGTAGGAGAGGACTCTCCTGTCTTCTGTGTACTCGTTCTGTTGGTCGCTGCTGGCCGGACTATCTGCACTCTTACTTTGGGTTTTTACCACTGAAGCTTTTCCTGTGATTGTGTAAGACCACCTGCACACTCGTCTGGCTGGTTTGCCTCGGCTTCCCGTCCGTTGGACCAGGGTCCAGGGTTAATCTCCACATCAACCACACCGAAGCAAAAGGGTTCCCCCAGAATTGATAGTGTGCAGGGGTTCAACAGTCCTAATCAAGACACCCGTCTCGCCTAACTTTTTAGTGTCCAGGTATGGACACCGCCACAATGGCTGATTTGATATTTGAAGTTTGGACATGAAGAGGGCCGAATACCTGCCGCAAATGTCCCACAGACCAGCCCTGTCTTACAACTGCATATGCCATATTCCCAATCACTCTCTTTATCTAACATGTATGCTATACAATGAAGAATTACAGGCCACTTAAAAACTAGCTACTAATTCACAAAAATACTTAGAAGCATTTCCCTACGTCTAACCTTTGCAATTTAGTCATCGGGCCCCCCCCTCCCAGATGAGAGAGAGAGAGTGAGAAGAGGAAGAGACGGGAGATGAGAGGTGGAGGGGGGGATTCGGAGAGATGGAGAGTGAGAGGAGAGAAATGCCAATGAACAAATTCTTTTTATTTCGAGGGATAATGATAAGCACCCATGTGCTTCTTTTTTTTTTTCATCCGAGTCACAGAGAGCAGAGGAGAGAAGTGAGGAGGGTATGGAGAGGGCGAGAGGAGAGAGATGGAGAGCAGTTTACTATTTCGTTCTTATCTCTGGTCCGGACCCTGTTCAATTTAAAGGAAACAACCACTCTCTTAACGACAGCGCGGAGGTGTGAGGAGGAGGCAAAGCTATATGCAGGCCCGTTTTGTCAGACAGCTAGGTCTCCATGAAAAGGTTCGTGTCTGGGTACTAAGTCGGTTGTGTTATATTATAAATAAAAAAAATGGCACAGCAGGCTATGGCCTATATCGGGTCTTTACCGTTCCGCCCCCAAGGAGTTATGACTCAATATTTACTGACAGATGGTAAAATGTCTTCTGCCTACTTGTCTTCAGGTTTTGGGGGGTGGAGGGGTTTTGTTTTTGGGGTTGGTTGACAAGACAGTTTGTTAAAACATACCAAAAACATATGCTTGCATGCACGCTAGGCGCGAGCAAACACAACACACTATCACACAACACAAACAAACACACATGGTGACCGTTGGTCTCTGCAATATTATCACCGAGGGTTTGAAAGATTTTATTTTAAAGAGTGCAAATGGTTTACGTTGCATTTTTCAGAATTTCAATTAATAATATAGTGATTAACTTTCCGGAACCATGACTAAACTCGAGCTTGTATAGTTTCAACGAAATACATGTAATTACTGTATATGTTCTATTTTAGACCTCCCAATTCCGATTGACAAAAGTTGAAGATCAAATCATCTCTATTGCCACTTGTTTGTCCACCTCTATGTGGGTTATTCAGCCAAAAAAAAAAACAAACAAGACTGCTTGTGAGAGGGCTCTATGTGGGGTGACGGGTTTTGTTATTGTTGTACTGACACTCTGGTTCACTGTGTTGGTCTGGGTGGACCCAGGTCAGGCGTTCCAGGTTCAGAGATGATTCAAAACACGAAGGAGCGTACTTATCTTGATGCTGACGGAAGGCTGGAAACTCTTCTTCCTTTACAGTGTCACCGGGTGGGGGGACGGACATTTTCCTTTTTAAAGTAATAAATACCTGACCTAAATTTTCCGTTGTTTTTAGGGGCTGCAGCTCCCTGTTCAATCAACAATGGTATTTTTTACGTGTACATTCCGACAACCACATTCCAATCTTCCCTATGTGCACATGGTGGTTTTATATATTTGAGTCTCCATCCCTTGTATCTTAAATTCAATGCACTGTTAATCCCCCAAATGGGAATGTGGCTACATGCATGGTGTTCAATAATGGTTACATATGCAAAATATCGCCATTGTGAACCTAAAAGCTATAGCTGAGGAATATGGAAAAAAACCCAACCCAAACCCCAGTACTATCAGATCTTGAGTGCGTGTGTTTAATCTTATGTGTTTCTTTGCGAAATGAAAATATATCAGTCACCAGTAGATGTTCATAAACACCCATCTAAAATAATGCATAGCTCAGTGGTGGAGCACTCGCTTTCCCCCAGCCAAGTTAATTAAGCAGCGTAGAGTGTGGTTACCACTTGCATGGGTGACTGTTTGCACACCTGGCTTCAGTCCAGTTCCCCCAGTTGTAAATAAATGGGTACCTGCCCTCTTTAGGGTCAGGGAAGGTAAAGCAGAGAGGGAGAGGAGATGGGTGCTGCCCTCAATATGCTGGCCCCTAGAGAAGTGAGGTCCCTGACGCCTTGCTCCCCTACGACCGTATCATCATCATCATCATCATCATCATCATCATCCCTTGGTCGGGACGACCGTTGGGGTACCCGCACGGACGCTGCAAGTGGACCGCCAAATGGTTCTGTCCTGGGCTGCTTTCAGGAGGTTTGGTACAGTGAGGCCGGTCCACTCCTTGATGTTGGATATCCAGCTTTTGCGTGGTCGTCCCTGCCTCCTTGCTCCTTCCACCATTCCCTGCAGGACTGTCTTTGACAGGCTGTTATGCCTTGTTGTGTGGCCATACCATTTCAATTTCCTCCGTTTGACTGTAAACTAGCAATGGTTCTTTTTGCCACCAGTGCCTCGATCTGCTGCCAGACGTAGTCGTTTGGGTTTTTTTCGGTCTCTGTAGGGATGTTCAGATCCGCCTGAGGCACTTCATCTCAAAGGCTTGAATGCGACGTTCAAACGCATGAGGTCCATCTTCACACGTACAAGGCAATGGAGTACGAGTGCCTTGTAGATCGCCCTTTAGTGGGGGTTCGATGTTATGGTTTTCCTCCAACTTTCGCCAGCTAGTCTTTGAGGAGGCCACACAACTGATCTTCACCTCTGTGTGCTCGTACCTTCTTTGGTGATACTGCTCCAAACTTGAAAGTTTCCCCCTCCTCTATTCTCCCACCTCTTGATGCGGGTGGGAGTGGTCGGGGGTGGGTTTTTCACTAGTCTTGTCTTTTCCGTGCTGATCCCATAACCGGGGGCTTTGGGTGATTTTTCCAGTCTGGTGGGAATCCGGGATTTTTTCACTGGGGCCCATGAGATCAATATCGTCGCGAACGAAGATTGCAGACTGGCCTTCCTCCTATTGGATTGTGGTTTGAATAAAGGGGGCCTCCGCATGATGTTCTCCGGGAACACGTTGAAAAAAACGGGGGGGATGCCGGCAGCCTTGTCGAACTCCAACTAAAAGCCGAAGAACTCCCCGTTTCTCCACCCAGAACTCGCTGTGGAGCTGTCATACAGCGCCTGAGACTTGAATCGGCCTCGTCGAAGCTAAGTCTCCATATTGCCAGAGCTTTTGCCACCTCGGCGAAGGCCTTCGAAGTAAATGAATTGTTTGTAACGTATTTTATGTTGGAGGTGCTCTCTAATTCTGATTTGAAGATCTGCTCGAAGTGCTTCGCCTGTCTAAACCCCTGCCTTTCCTCTAAAAGGATTTTTTCTGTTTTTTTTTCACTGTTCAAGCAATGCGTAGCAAATTTTGGCGGTGGCTTACAGACTGTTGTTCTGTAATTTTCACTTTTTTCAGTCTCCCTTTTTTGGAAGGAAAGAGGGATTTGGTCCACTGTTTAGGCCAAATCTTTGCTGGCCAAAATCTTTTGGCAGATGATTGAGTCCTTGCTCCTGGGGGCCTCCGACTTGATGACCACCCGGGGAGTGTCAACCCGGGGTGATTTTGCCTCCTTTAAAGGGGATCTTACTGCTTTTTCATCTCTTCCTCCAGCACCCGTGTGCTTCGGGATCGAGGTGGGGTCTTTCTCGTAAGTTTGTTCGGATCATCTTCAGGTTTAGTTGTACAGGGCCTGCAATATCGCCATCCTTCATGATATGACCTCTCTGAAAAACGCCCCTCTTTGCTTTAAAAAACAGGTCTTGGCTGCTGGGGGCTTGGGTTTGTACTTTAGGTCTGGGAGCCCCTTTCGCTCCTTTTGCCATTGCCTTCTCAAACCTTGGGGCTTGTTTCGACATCCAGTCCCCAGGGGCCCCATCATCTCTTCTTGATTGACCTGTTTACGTTCATACTCTTGCCGTTTCTGGTTTTTTTTTCTTTTTCTGGCTTTAGCTCCCACTTATCGCACGGGCCGGGGTACTTGGTAACCCACGTTATTCTTTTTCCTTTCTTTTCCCCCAAAGGGTCTCCACGCTTCTCAAGGGCTTGCTGAAGGGCTCAGGAGGGGTTGAGTCATCTTGGAGGGAAAATTTAATGCTCAAAACTCCCCCTACTCAGCTTTTAAAGATTCAGCGACTTCGGGCCTTCACTTTTTCCTGTTAACCGCAAACGGGGGGTTTTTTTCGTTCTTGCTTCACTTTATCTGTGGCATAGTACCAGCGGGTCACGCGGGTATCACGCCCTAAATTCTTGTCTGGGGGTTTGTTGAGCTTGACTTTAAAACGTTTGGGGGGGAAATTTTCAAACTGGTTGTTATCTTCCATTTGTGGTTCCACCTCTTCTTGAGTCTTTGGGGGTATAAGGTGTTGGACAGTAAGATTGTGGCTGCTTCAAATTTCCCAAAAATCTGAGACCCTATCGTTGGTTCGTCCACCCAAAAAAGACCTATTGTCCCTGGCCTTGGGGAAGGTCAGTCCGATCTTAGCATTCCAGTCGCCCCGAAACACGAGAAAGTCCTTCTTTGGAGTTGATTTGATGACGCTCTCCAAATCCTCGTAGAAACGCTCGATTGCTTCATCATCGTAGTCTGATGTTGGTGCATAGACTTGTATGATGGTCATGTTGTGTGGTTTTGCTGCGATACGCATGGAGATCAGTCTACTTGAGATTGGGGTACAGCTGATGACACTGTTAGTCCTCTTCTTGTTGACAAGAAATCCCATATAGGTTATGGGATACCTTTACCTCGAAATCTGCAAGACATAGAACCACAGATCATAGGCTACATGACTGTTCTATCATGGCACTGGAATGGGTTATCTGTCAGGCATCAGATTGACTGTAGGTGTACTGATCACAGGGAAAGCTGACAAAGTTGTTCTCTCTTGAGGTGTATTGGAAGCAAAGCATCAAGGGTCTGCTAATTAAATCAATACACACTTACACACACACAGTTCTTTTTCTGCAGCACTCAGGAAAACATTTCTTTGTTTTTACAGAAACATAGCGAGAGAGAGAGAGAGAGAGAGAGAGAGAGAGAGAGAGGAGAGAGAGAGAGAGAGAGAGAGAGAGAGAGAGAGATGAGTGACCCCCCCCCCCCCCCCCTCCACCCTTACCCCTCTCACGTAAGTAGCAGACAGCTTTAAGTATTACTGGAGGGAATCAAACAGAGAAAGAAAAACAAACGCATCACCTTTAAGCACCAAAGAAATAAGGTAAATAGGCAATAACAACAAAAAGTAGAGATATCTCCCATTTTTACCTACTGACTGCCAGACATGCCCAGGCAAGGGAGCAGATGAAAAGTAAGTAGCACTAATCCCCCTGACGCCAGCAGAAGCAGCGGAAAGAACCTGACAGAGCCAGAGAGCCATTGAGCTGAGAGGAGAGCCGGCCGGCACATCGCCAGCACTGCCTGC